>CAJOBZ010000003.1:5692500-6270000 GCA_905332375.1 Pieris macdunnoughi | reverse complement strand
CCCCCCCCCCCCCCCCCCCCCCCCCCCCCCCCCCCCCCCCCCCCCCCCCCCCCCCCCCCCCCCCCCCCCCCCCCCCCCCCCCCCCCCCCCCCCCCCCCCCCCCCCCCCCCCCCCCCCCAAAAATTAAAACAAATTTAAAAGTTTGGTCCCTGTGGCACTGTACCTTTAACGGCAGCATTTCCTCGCCGTTATATACTTTGTCATTAAGCGAGGAAAGTACCAGCTCTGGGGTCACCGATACTATCTACCAGCCAACTTAAATCTTGAACTTGAACCCCAGTAATAGATGAAAAGATCGATAGACTTATTTAAAATTATTATGTATATGGGTTCTTAAATATTTAAAATTGTTTTTGCTACAGTTCTGATAAAGTAATAAATCTAACTCATAAATTTTGATATGCACATAAACGTCGTGTACTCCTAAGCGTTAATTACGGCAATAAATGATGGTGATTATAAACGTTGATGTAGTTTTATTACACACACACACTCTTGAAGTCTTTACTAACTGAAAAAATAATAAATATAGAGAGAATTTTTTTATGAAACGTGAAATATTCTACACACGTGTTAGGTGTCTTTGGTTCTAATATAGCATTTTTAAAGTACTTTTTATGTGAACCACCACTCTAGGAACCAAGTAGTCCTCGGGTATTTCCGAACCTCCTTCAAGAAAACGGTGTACCACAGTGTAATTCAAGGGCCGGCAAGGTACTTACGAGACGTCGGGGCTATGGGAGGTACCAGAGGTGGCTTGTAGTGACATGCATGTATGACAGACATAGCAAGACTACATTCATACTAAATTCATGATTACGAATATTCCAAGTAATCATACAAACATACGGTCATAATCTGATGTACAAAGCTGTTAGTTAACATTGTAGTTGACCATAATCACAAACCTGTTTATTTAATAATAATAGATATTATTAATAATACAAAGAAATACCAGTTGCGTATTTCTTCTCATGGAGTGAGGTATTTCAAAGTGGGCAAAAGTACATTCGCGCTATAACTACGTAGGCGCTGCGACCGGGACGCAGGCTTAAGGAATTCCACCACTTAAGACACAAAGCTATATCAAGCTATATACCTATCTTCTGTAATCCTGGCAAATATTTTTAAATCTTAATTATGTTTATTTGTTGTGATAATTGATTATCTATTATATTATAATAAAGCTACTAAGAAAAATTATTAGGCAAATACATAAGTATGCACTGACAAAGCTACGGTCAACTTTGACAATTGACATATTAAACTAGAGTAAGCAATTTTATTATTATTTACTAGTATGTTAGGTATTTGGATCGAGTTTGTTGAGGTTTTTGGTGTTATTAAGTTTAGCCAGAGTATTCATAAATATACCATTAGCCGCAAATAGCTAATAGCATCCATTAGCTATTATTTATTTATATAATAGATAATTAATAAACTATTAATTAATTAATTTTTATGTTATTCCTATTTAAATAAAGCATTTGTTTAAAATATTTTAAGTAATAATATTTACTTCCAACACAAACATACAGTGTTTACAATATATTTAACCTGCATAGTAATAATAATTAGTTAAAAATGAAGATAGTTTAGTTATTAATTTCATGAACAATTATTTTTCATTATTTTCGAAAAAATTATAGCATTCAGTGTGGGAAATGCTTTAAGTAGAGTAGCGCAGTCGAGCGTCGCGCAAGACAAGGACAGAGAATAAGACGAAGGGTTGCTCTGAGACCCGGCAAGTATCGAGTTTCCGTGCCTCTCTCTTGCTTCCAACAAACTCTGTTGTACATGGATGCGCGCGCACATAAAGTACCGCATTTAAAATGAACGCCAGAGAGATAAGGAATTTATTTAGACTTGCCTTTTTACATGTTATCTAGACGATATAATAACAAACATTATGTACCAAAAAATCGGGCATTTTTTGTTCCTAAAATGTATGTTTGATTTATTGCAAAATATATTATGAATTTCAAACAATACAACATTCAATTCTAAACCAGAGGTAGAAATATTTTCTATCTCTAATACGGTACTTTATGAGCAATTCGTAACAATAGCAGTGAGGGGGGAGAGGCGCGCGCATGAAGAACCGTATTCCGTTCTACGTGGACATTGAGATAATAAATGCGGTACTTTATGAGCGTTTTGCCTAGAGAGGATATGCCAAGATAACAGTAACTTTCGTACGGCCCTATATTATAATGTATACTATTCAGGTACGTAGCTATAGGTATGATTTTTCTACGTCTATTTCGGCAATATTCAAATTTGGAATTTAAAATTATTAATTTGAAAATAGAATTGGCAAAAATTCAGCAAGTAGTTTTCTTGTTACCTTACTGTAATTGCAAGAAATATCTACAAAATGTTTAACACGGTTTTTAATATGAACAGACGGTTTTTTTCAGTAAAGGGCTTATGCGAGGCATAGTGGAGATGTTCTTGGATACGATCTAATATGCCATTCAGGTGCGGAAGCAAGTCATATAGTTTTACGGTAGGAATAGGTACCTTTTTTATGTGCAGGCCTGAAACAATACAAAACAACAATTACTTGTTAAATTTTGACTAATTAGACTCCATATATGGTATGATCATACAGTAGATCTAAAAAATAATGTGTGTACTTTTAGTGACATACATTTAATTCGGATTGCGTAGATTTTGTCATGAAATTTAACTAGCACATAGTTAACTTAAAAGCATCGTAACACAGATTGTAAAAATATGCAATAATAAAATAGAGGATATTTAAAATTTGAATACTTACATTGCGCATGTCTAGATGGTATAAATAGTTTTAATACATCGCTCCGCACCGAGCGTTTACTTTTCATTAAAAAAAACCGGTGGTTCAACAACTTTTTAGGTAGGGCCTCAAGTTTCTTTGTCTGTTTCGTGGCCATATATACATAAGAAAACTCTTATAGGCAAGTAGACGATCAGCCTTTCGAGCCTGACACACCCCATCGACTTCTTGGCTAAGGCATGCTGGCTTCCTTACGATGTTTTCCTTCCCCGTACGAGCATGGTGTTGAAGTGTTGCATGGTGTTGAAGTTCATTGGTGCAAAGCCGGGGTTTGAATCCTATCCGTACGTAATTGATTAACAAGATTTTCGCATGATAGGACTTCACGTTTAATTCAGACCTAAAAAACATATAACCTTTGACAATTTACGTGCAGAAAACTATAACAATTATAAAGAAAAGCTTTTTAGTTTTGACTTTTATGTTTCCACAATAATGCTAAATTTATGATAAATTTTAGCTGTCACTTAAGCAGATAGGACTAACTACTTTAACTAAACATGGTTTAAATAATAAATTATAAACTGAATTTAATTAGAAAGATTTTCAATATTAACTACAACATTGTAGTGTTGTAACAGCTAATAATATTGTTATTATTTATTGTATTTTATATTTGATGTCGCCATATTGTGTCCAAAATTCTACAGAGTAGATTTTTTTGGCAAAGTATTAAAATTATACAATCCTAGTAAAAAGTATCCGCAGACCATCTCATTATTCGTCCAAGCTATTTAAAGATTTTTCGTTCAAGGTATTATAATCCTTATTTCGTTGAAATAAGGTATAAATTACCATTTAGATAATAATCTACAGTTTTGAAACCTTTTAGCTGTATTGTAATTTATATACGTATAGAACAGCTATTTTCATTAATGGTTTTTCATACGACATAATGAATTTTTGAATTTCCCATTTTCTGATTTCTAAATCGTAATATTTTCACATAAGATTACCCAAAAATCGACCCGTCATATACAGCTGTTTAATTTATATTTTACTGTAGGCATAGGTAGGTATGTGATCAGCCTTCTGTTACTTACGCATGGATTTTAAATCTATATTTGACCTGATAGATAATAACATTGCTTCCTTCGAGAAACGATGTTGTATTACTTTGTTGCGTACTTTATTCATTAAAATCACTTGGACGTTCAAAATTCGAACTTGTCACAGCAGCCGTGCGATTCTGTTAATCCGTGAGTTCAAATCGCACTAACAACTCTCCCTTCGTCACTCACGTCATTTTTGGAATCTCATGGTATTCGGATAAGCAATTTCACATTACGTCTTGACAAGCGGAGCTGTAGTTTAATGTTTATCAGAATGCCAAATCGTAAAATTACTGCTTCACGACTGATTTGAGCGCGACCGCCGCGCCGCTGCGAAAACCGCTGTGAGAGTTCGAAAAGTGAGTTACAGAATCGCAAGGCAGATAAGATAAAACTACTTGTCAGAAGCTAACATAGATATTAAATTTAAAACGCATGCTACCTGAAAAACCTTTAGTGCATTACCAGTACATATAAACAGAATACATTACGTACGAGTAACCAGATAAAGGCGAGGTACATAAGGATCGAATGACATGATTATAAAATAATTAATACTACGCAGTTTTGGCTTAGTGGTTAGGCGCGGGACTCTCAAGGGAACAACTTTCTTGATCCGTCGATGAGGTGAAATTAATGTATGAATTGTTTTCCAAATTCTTATTTCACCTTATCGTCGAATATTTTATCAATTTTGAAACGCTTGGTGGAGTTGAAACAAGTCATAAGACTTCATGAGGTTTGTGTTACTACTAACGTTGACAGTGATGGGTTGAACAGATTTTAATGAGTTCATAGTAGGAAAGCAGGACAGATTCGACTTACAGACCGGCATGAGAGCAGCGCACCTGAAAAACCCCTATAATATATAAAAAATGGAATTACCCACACATTCCTATAACTTGTCCCTTGCTCCACAGAACATAGAAATACATCCAAATAATTATTCGTAATGATTCATATTACATAACCGAGAACGGTATTTAAAATAGTCTTCAAAGGCTAACATGTGAGTGTTTAGGCTGTGGTAGTTGCTTGTTAAGGCTGCGTAGGCTCAAAGCAGTGCAGTCTGCTACGACATTTAGGGAAGTATTATCCGTTAAAAATGAATTAAGTATGACTAAGTAGTAGGTACTAAATAAAATGTTAAATAATATATTTATTTTGTGTTGTGTAAAATGTTAAATAATATATTATTATTTATAATAATAATGAAAGCTTTATTCACTTACCAAATACCTACATACGTTTACATAATTTTAACTCAGCGAGAACATACATTTTAACTATATTTTTTGTAGCAAATTTTAAATAAATCTCTTAATGAAGGATCCAGCATCATTTGCTGATACCATTTCAACAAAGAGCTACTCACTACTACTCTTATTTTTTTCGTAAATATAGGAAAATCGTGAATTGTACCGAGATCTTTTCAATTATAAACCATAACGACGGTTGTTCAGTATACTGTATTAAATTAAAGTAAAAATAATCTTTAATAAGTAGATAAAGCTCATTAAATAGTAAAGAATTACTTTTGGTAATTTTTGACGATTTTGTGGTTCCGATCCCGAACTTACCTATGAATTCCAGTGATTTTTATAAAATTGTATTTTTTCAAATAATTATTAGTCACGTGATTAATGATCAACCCCTGAATGTTCTTTTTCGATAAACATAAGTGTTAAATCCGCAGTTTAATAATAAACCTATCATTACATGTCTGTCTACCTTTAACATTGTAAATCTAAGAAAAATAAATTACTATAATCATCGTAATCCCTATTTCGTATATTCCCATTGCTGCTTCGGAATTGGAGACAAGAGAGATAAAGTTATTTAACCGCGTCTGGGGCACTATGCATCTTGGGTGAGATTTCCGGCGAAAGAATGTTTTGAGTTAGGCATTAAAAGTGATAACACAGGCACGAATTTGCATTTCAAACATCAGAAAGAGATTTGTATGTGTAACTAAGACCTGATTTTAAAACTTTGGCCAGATATCTCGAATAAAGTGGATTATACTCGCGTAAAACAGACAATTGTAGATGATTCGTTGCCTATGCCGTTTTTGTATGGAAGATAATTTGTGTATTTTGCTACTAAATACGTTCACTAGACTTTGAAAAACGAGACAAATTAATTGCTGCTTTAAAGTAACGGGTGTCAATCGAGTTTTTATAGACTTTTTGACTCCTGACAATTACGACTCACGCCTTACGGTTTGTGGCCATGAACTCGAAGCAAAATTAAACTTTTAATGTTAGTAAGTTACCACAACCACGCACTCTTACCTGCAACCATGACCCTTTCCACTTTGAACCCCTGATCCTTACCGAGGAGCTCCGTCACTTAGGTCTCTTGGTGCAGACATTCCGTATTTATGTATTTATATATTTATGTGTTGGGGTACTACTGTAGGTCTTAGAGAACCGTAGAGTTTTTAGGTTTTTAGGTATCACCCTCTCATATATTTACTTATCTAGAGCAGCTTGCTAACACATACACTACGTATACATAATATACTATATAGTATACAGGTTCTCGTGACATTTATTACATATAAAGTTAAATACATATTTCAAAGTCTAAAGTTAAATACTGGCTGGCAAGCTGCACATTAGTCCTTCGAGCCGGACACCATTCATCCAAAAAGTCAGGAAAACGTATGAAATAAATTAAATTAATGATTATCATTATTTATGTAAGGGGCTTGCAAAAAATAGTATTTTTGTAATATATAGATATCACCAAAAACCTCATGAGCTACCGCTTATTAAACATATTTCAAGTAGGTACATCAGTGTATTGTACAAGTTCCAAATACAACAATCTTACTGTGAACACGCACCTACTGCATCGCTAATCACCCCGAGGCAGCGTCGGACTATTACACCAATTAGGATAACCACAGCATTCTGATAAAAAGTGCGGTGTAAATTCGGCTCTAACATTGGCGTTGAGTTTTTTGCCCAATTTTGATATGAAATGAAGGATCTGTAATTTAATCAGTTTTTTTGTTCGCTTTCGTAACTGGGTATATCTTAGTACGCGTTTGGCACGGAGGGCTTGGAAATAATTTAGCAAGCTGAAAAGTGGAACCTTTATAGGAATATCTGCCCCATACTCTATTTGGGTTTTATCGAATTTGGAATACTCAAAAACTTTACAAAAAGGATATAATATGTAATATTGTCATCTTTTGACGCATACAAGTGCATACTTCCTAAAAGCAAAAATAATTATGACGATGGCCAAATTTTTCTTAATACTAACAAAAGCAAATTCAAAAAAGCGTATTTCAACAATTATATTTTAAACATTTTTATGAATAATAAAATCTACTCTCACGACTCGACGTTGCGACGTGACAACTGCAGTGACGTCACCGGAAGCAGGTGCGCAAGAGTTCCGCTCGTCGAACTCACGCTATTGGGGTTCCCGGATTTTTTTTCAAACTTTCATTTTTATTAAGAATTCAAAAAAGTTTGCATATCCCATATGGTTTACCTGTAGTTTATTCTTGAGAAATAATTCACTTACACATGACTACTTGCATCTTTTTCTAGAGTTCAACTTCATTATTCCTAGTTTTGCACGTAGGCAGGCTGTAATATTTTTGTATCAATACTAAGCGCAGATGATAGCGTTTAATACCTTTTAAACTTGTTGTCATGAAAACTTTTCAATATTGGCCCTCTGTTGATGAATAGGAGAACTAAGTAACGTCTTTGTAGTGACGCTACTGTTTAATAGATGGTGCTCTTTCGAATAAAGAATATTAAATGACACATATTATACAAGACTATTTTAAAAGAAAGTATTACGTATTTCTACTTTAGTAATTACAAATACTATATCATATTATTGAAAGATCAGATCAGCTGTTACTTGAATGATGTTGTTGATAAAACTGTTGTCTAGGTATTGTCGTTTGCTTGCTATTGCGGGTATATTGATAAGGTGTATATGAGTTGGTGCTTTATACTTTTAAATATTTTACTTTAAAAAAAAAAGGTATTCTAAGGGTAAGATTCACATGCACGGCTGGAGTCTTTAGTTACATAAACTGCTACCGGATCAAGTATTCGCTAAAGTTTAAATTGGTTGAATAAGATATAGTTATAAGAATATATATATTTTGTTGTTATCTGTAAATATCCACTGACAAAAGCTGTTTTGGGCGACGTTTGAAAGATGCCAAAAGATGAAAGATGGGCCAGATGCGATCTGGAGCTCGAGACTTGCAAGAGGGTATCCCGGGATTGGCTATCCGACATTTTGCTTGAGCACTGATCGCAACTGGAAAAATTCTGCGGGAAGATTGTCAAACATGTCAGTCACAAAAATAGCACGAGAGGTAGCGCCGGGCAGCGGGCCCCGACTCGCCCATAAATATTATGACGATATTTCCGGAGTAGTTGTCGCCCGGGGCCGGCGGGAGACGCCAACCCTTTAAGATAATAATGTCCCTTTTTAAGAAAGGGGAGATCTCGGTCACATCTGCCTGATTGCGTGTCTGATAGGCTAGGATGTAGGAGTATATTAAAAAAAAAAAAATAAATAAAGCTGATTTGGGATAATTTATTGAAACAGTATCAATTAATTTTTTCCATTAATTTTGTCCCAGGGAGGGGTTAACCCCCTTCCCTGGATCCGCCTTTGCTGCAGTCGTACCTTTGGGTGAAAATGATAGACAAAATAATATTATACGAAGATATTATATTTCAAAGAACATTTATCCTTAGCATATCTGTCGATATATCTTGAAACAATACGAACTTTAACAATAACTAATTTCGTGATCGTACATTTCACCTACATTTTATCGATACAAAAGTTTTGCTGCAAAGTCAAGTTGAATATTACAACGCATATATTGGCAAAAATTATTATGTTATTATTTGTAAGCAAATTTTTTAATTATTGTTAGCAACATTATACGTTTATCAGTAGAAGTTAAAATTATCTTACGTATAGATACCATTTAATATAAGAGTATTTTTATTATCGTATGAAATCGAAAGAAATTTGATATATAATCAATTAATTTATGCGTTGTAATATTACATATTTATGACTAAAATATACAATTATACCTGTTAAAATAGTATTACAATAACAATGCGTAACTTATCTATTTGACATGGTCAATAAAATATGGTAGGGAAAATTCACTAAAATTTAGTTTTTTTATTGATCGTACCTTATTTTATTACACCTTGTTGTTGGCTATGATTTGAGAATAGACCATCGACTAATGGTCAAAGTCAAGAGCGATCATCAATACTAAATCATTAGCTTAGATGTCAACACAACATTGCAGCTTTTCTATCAATACGCACTACTTTAGCCATATATTTTGTCAATAGAGGATATTACTTTTTTTAAATTCATAAAAAAAAACATTAAAATGAATTTGGACCCAGGTAAAGAAATAACAATTTTTTAAAACAAGTGAATGCGGGATTCTCATAATGCCTTCATAAGGAGTGTATTTCTTATATTAAGTTCGAGATGGGCAGACCATTATTAAATTTTCTTCCAGTTTGGTGTTATGTACTCCCCCATAAAAGCAATCTGATTTGAAGAAACTATGTTTATATCATTTTGTACAGAATATCGAATTTATTGTTAACGTGGCTAAATGATTACAGTATCAGAACAACATATAAAACTTTCATAATTCAACAGATATAACATAACATACAAGTTTCACTCATTCTTTATCTCAATTCACAAAAAATTGTCTATGCCTAACACTTGCAAGACTGTAAAAATGTAAAAGCTCTTTAACCTGTGGGTAGTTGAATAGCTGCCACAATGTGCTAAAAATACTGCAAACCTCATTCCGTTTCGAACGCCCGAGCCGATCGGACGTCTTAAAGCTTACGTAGGCTCTCGATACAAAGAAAACTTATCACTTAAGGCAGTGCTTGATCAGATAAGCATTTTAACATTCTAAAATCGAAGCTACCATGATAATGCCCAAAGATTTCCAAACTTTGTGCATGATATGTAATTTCAAACACAATTTCTGACTGTGGTGCTTAACCTCATAAATTAGTTTTAAATAATATTAGTGCTTAAAATAAATGCTTGTTAAGCATTACTATATAATGCTTATGATTTATAGTTAATAACAATAAGCAGTTTCAATACATTTGACTAGAAATATACACGGAGTCCGAGTTAATCTAAGACGAGCGAAGATTACATTATTGCTTTATGTATAAGTCAACAAGTGCTAGAGTATATGAATAGGATAAATAATTTTTCAATCTCAATCAATATATTAAAAAATATTACTTTTCGATAAATGGTTCCGTGTCGCATCGTGTGAGAGTTACAACTTAAAACACTATTTACAATAACGTCCACGTTTGACAGCTGTCAAAGTGACGCTATGACACAGACTATAAAAGAAAGGAGACAGTCTCTGAAGAGGTTTTATTGGCGTAAGGCTGGTGAAAAGCGATGGTAAGGTAGCGGGTGAGATGACAAGTGATAGATGTTCACAACACATAAGACTTAGCTTTATGACGTCATAATACAGTAGCCGGGATGTCCTCCTCCTGCAAACATGGCTAATTCACATAATTGATTTCTCATGTATCAAAATCATTTACGTAAGAGACAGCTTCAGCAAGTTTTAGTTACACACATTAATATGTTAAAATCACTATTAAACTACTAAAATTGAGTAGCGAGTTGATAACCATAGACAAGGTCATAGAATGGACACATGTTTGGCACTTGGCACACTACAAATCAAATTTTGGGATCATTAACACGAGAGAGGGAGCGGTTGTGCGCTCCATTTGGTTGTAATTGGTCAACTGTCATACGCGTTGACACATGACATTAAACGTCGTATTACGTTCGATTAGCATCGGACGTCACATTTTGTCTTGCGTCATTCGTTTTACATTATCCCCCAGTGTAATCATGACTTTATATTTATTTCACACATTGGTATATCTATGAATATGATTGTTTTACCCCAAAATAATAATGAAAATACAAACCTAAAAAACTAATATGAAAGTCAAAGTTTTACCTCGGTCAATACTTAAAAACCGAAGTAAAATTGCATTATCTTAATATAAAATTAGTTTAAACTTAAAATTATAACTATATAGCCTTTGGATTGTTTGTCATTTTTTTAAATTAAACGGGTTTATATCCTAGAATTACGCTTCAAATACACGTTTCGAAAAAAAAAAACATTAGCAGTAAGTATATGTTGTGAGAAATGCCTGTTAAAGAAACGAATGCATAATTCAAAGACACGATTTCACACACACATTGACAGACATTTCTGTGTCTAAATTATGTCCTTGAATTTTGCGTTAAGTTATTAGTAATAAAAATCACTCGCATTCTAAAGTTTCCATCTACGATACCCAAACGAGTTGGTTGTCCGCTGACGTCATATCGTCAGAGAGTATAGGCAATGAACTCTCTTCCGAGGTTATGTTGGTAACCTTTTGAAATTCCACCAACTTTTCATTCTGAAAAAGAAATCAAACAAATTGTAATTTATTTATTGTTATTTATATTATTTCAAAGGGAGATATTATCATTCAAGTATTATAAAGATTTTTAATGCAATTCCCAGCAATTTTTTCTGTGTGAAGAATAAATAATCTTTGGGTAATTAATTTGCAGAGAAACATAAAATCAGGGTGGATTTTGTATAAGTTTTCAAAATATAAAATAACCCTTTGAAGATTTCATAGTTTTCCAAAACTTCTGAAGAAACCTGATTTATAGAATTGATAACATTGAATAGCAGAAAGGTTTACCTCTAGCTTTAGTCTATTCAGCATTCTATCTCTCTCCAGCTTTAGAGATTCACATATGTTTGTTGCATTTTCATCCAGAACACCTTTTAATTCGAGTTCAGCTATTTCAGAGTCCTTTGCACTAACTGCTTCTTCAAGAAGATCTTTGCTGTAATTTTCATAATTATTAGTTAAAACTTTATCAGTAGGTATCAAAAACTTATAAATCTCACTATCCTTGTCCAGAATTCAGAAGAAGTTTAAGTTTGCATGCATGGATGCAGGATCATAGATTACATACATAACATTAGATAGATGTCGTAGTATTGCATCTCGTTGTTTTTGACAGTAATGCAATGTCACTTCCGTAATTTTTTTGCCGTTTCAATATAGATGAACAAGTTTTACAGTTCATAACTGACGCATTCTGTAGTGACTTTAATCTTTGCTCCATTTTCTTCATCTGACAATAAAAAAGTGAAATTATTAAACCATAACCATGCACTAGCGGTTTATTTAGGCACTCTTCACATTGAAATCACGTTGGATTGTCAAAATTACGAGCATCGGAGGTTATCATCTTGTTTCAAGAGCAACTTTTAGTAAAACATTGAAGAAATCAAATTAAGTACACTAAATTCGATTTTTTTCCCTTTGGAGTGGGCCGTGTGGTTCAAGTGCACAGACCCTTATTAAAAATTTGAGTTGGCGCCAAGTAGATAGTACAGGTGACCCCAGAGCTGGCACTTTCCTGGCTCAACGAATAAGTATCGCAATACAGCGAGGAAATGTTGCCAGCGTTAAAGGTACACTGCCACATGGACCAAACTTTTTAAATTTGTTTTGATTTTGATTTTAATTATTTCTTTTATTACTTTATAGGTTAAGAAAATTGTAAATACTGTATAATTAATCAATAAAACTTAATGAATATAAAAGTACACTAAACATTTGAAAAAAAAAACGGGACACTCGGGATACTTTTAAATAAATTTCACAATGTTATAAAATATTTGAATGTTACCTTTGTTATTGCTTCAATCCTCCTTTTTTCTTCTTCATAGAAAACCTTTTCTCTCTCTGCAGCGATCAAAATTGACTCCTTCAACGCTTCTTCTAATTTCAAAATTCTTTTATCTTTGTAGAATTTTCTTGTGTCACCAGACTTATTCAAAATGTTCTCCAATTCTTCAATCCTTTCGTCTTTGCTTCTTATGACCGCCAAAAGTTGCTCAAACTCAGCAATATTATTATTTTCTCGCAACGCTTCCTCTAAAATTGATATACTGCGTTGCTGTTCTATAATTTTAGAATTCTTTATTTCAATCTCCTTTGTTAGATCTGTTATTTTACGTGTTAGTTTTTGCGCGTTAATCTGTGGTTTCTCGCCTACATTTAGTAAGTCGTTGTGGCTCCTGCTAAATCTGCATTTATCGAGTCTATCCACTACCTTACCACTCTTTTGCAGTTCCAAGAATGGGCTCTTTTTAATATAACTCAGGTCTTGGCCGTCCGATATTTTAAGTATCTCTGATAGTATGAGTGAAGATTCGTTTAACTCTATTTCAAGATCAATAACTTTCATTTTTTTCTCCTCTAATTTACTTTTGAGTCTGTCTCTTTCTTTCAACGTGTTTGTCAAGTCACCGATCGCAGCTATCTCGCTCTGTCTCGCGCGCGTTATTTCCTAACATGGGATGTGAAAATAAAAGAAAAAGAAATCAAAAACAGTATTATTTAGTAACAAAACGTATAAACTCAAAAATAACTCGGTCAAGTCATCGCATAACAAGATTGAAAGCGGAGTAACATCGACTAATGGACACTTACAGTTCTAATTATATATGTTGCTTAACAATCGTTATCTTAAAAAACAAGTCCCGCTGAACACTATTAAACTTTAAACACTTAATGCTAAACTAATTATCTTATTTGTGTGCTGGTTACCAACTCAAAATCTGTATACGAGTACATGTGACGTATTGATGTACGATATTACGATAATCTGAACACTTTATTACAATATTCAATACAAATACTTAGCGATTGTAAAGCTTAGGTCTGAAGAAATCGCTCGCGGTTAAGAGACAGTTAAAGAAAAAAAAAACGAACGAAAAATTAAATGAACGACAGTCTTGAGAAGGGCTTAGAAAAAGCTTTTAAGGAAGCCAGCGGGTCCGGCCTGAAATGCAGCAGGAAAAAGATGTGTTAGTAATGTTAGTTGGGCTATCTTGCAATATATCAAAATATCTTATTGACTATGAATTTCGTTGAATTAGTTTATTATAACACAATACCAATTCAAATTATTACAAAATATTTTAAGAGTTAGTTTAAGCTCATTCTAAACACAACATTCTTTTACTTGATGTAGAGATTTATATATATATGGCTTCTCATAGATACAACATTGTAGCTTAATTCTTATTTGTTTTAGCATCGGGTATTAATTAAACTAACATTGTTCTATTTGTAAACAGCTAAGGTTCATTATAGTTAACTGTAACCCGTAATCAAAAGACTAAATATGGCTCTGAGTATATGATCAATATGAGTTCCAGTTATATATTTCGTATGAAAACCTACCTCTTCTTTTTGTGCTTGTGCTTGTTGCTGACTTTTTAGTTTGGCTTGAAGGTTTCTCACAGACCTGAAAAGTTATTATATATTATTAAGGAAAATTTCCAGACAAAACGACTGCCAAAATTACGAGAGTTCTCTAATCGTTAGCGCTTACGATTTCACCTACTTAGATAAAAAATATTAACTATGTGTGACGATTATGATTATCATTATTATGATACAATATTCATTATATTATCATATTATTTACTTTCTATTTCAAAGTCTACATTGTACAATAAAATCATACAATTTTATTGTAAAGTAAGTGTTGCACACAAAATAACACGCAGTTTTAATTCACTCAATAGACACTAGAGCCTTGTGACCACAGCACTGATTTTCAGTGATACTCTTTAGGTTTTTTTTAAGTTTAGACTTTATAAAGCGAAGTAAAGAACTTACTGCTGCAAATCCATGATCTGCTTTTCTTTCTGCGCTTGTTCCTCTTGCGACATCTGTACTAGCTGTAACAAGCGTTCGGTCTCAGCCGAGAGCCTCTTCGACTCCTCTTGGCTTTGACCGAGCTGCTTCTTAACCTCGTCAGCCTCCTTCTGCATTTCTGTGAGCTTGCGATTCATGTCTGTCACCGCTGCTGTGCTTCCGCCAGCCTGAAATAGGATGTTTGTTGTGTAATATCATCTGGTTTGGCAAACATCGTAGAGAGCAAACGATTTTAGCGCAGAGATGAAAACGTCTCATTTGTAATTTGTAATAAAATTTAATGTTTTTTCTACTAAATTAGGCTGATAAATAATTCGTGATTGGAAATATATAATAAATTTGGATAGAATGTGTCTTTTTCTTTTAGTTCCCGACGTGAGAACCAACTAGACCCTGGACTTGAGATGAAATAAAGGACGACATTTTTATCTATTGCCTAATTGGCTGATATTCCAACACACTTCCAAGCTGCAATAAGCGTGTAAAGGCCTATCATTGAAGCTAAACTGATATATTAAACTAATTTCTGTAGCTAATTGCATGCAAAAAGAAAATCTGAATATCGTATTAAGAATCTTACCTTCCTCAAAGATGCCTCCATTTGGTCCATTTGTTCTTTTCTCTTCTTTAACTGTCGATCTACCTCCGTAAGCGATTTCTCCTTCTCCTCTACATCCTTTCGTTTGTTCTCCACTGCTCTTCTGTTGTCCTCGAACTGCTTCTTCGTGTCTTCTAACTTCTTGAATTCTTCTTGCAACTGCCTCCTAGCCTGAGCCGTATCGTCCCCAGCTTTGGCGCTCTGTCCAGCTTGGAGTTTCTTGTTCGCTTCTTGGAGTGCGAGCTGTTCAAATATTTTTGTGTTATCATTCATTTATATGTAAGCGTGGGAGATGATAGCGGTCCTTGAGAAACAACACTACATAGGTCAAATCAGCTAAGAGCCTATCAATTAAGCTCGAAATAAAGTCAAGTTTACTTTTGCCATGAAAAAAACCCAGTCTACTATTATTTCGATTTCAATACAACTGCTATCAGAACCCACATTTCCATCATACCATTCGAAATATTTACAAATAGCAAAATTAAGTATAAGCTTAACTGTAATTATGATCTCTTAAAAGGTTGTTTATTTGTACAAAAGTAAATGGCAAATCATAATTGCAGCGTTATAATGATAGAATAAAATAATTTAAAACATCTTTAATTCACAACACAATACACAGTTGCATAGCGATGGCTGAAAGATACAAAAATAATTAGGCTGTCCAGTATCCGGACGTGCCCGGTGACCGGACATATGGCCATCGACCGGCCGGACATATATACAGGACCGGACAGGGCGTCCAGAAGCCGGACAAAGCATTGCACCGAACATTGCCAACCGATTGTATCGTGGATGGTGCGTGAGGAAATGTCAGGTGCTTGCCGAAACATTTACATTCATGAAATTTGACGCCGCTTTAATGATGAAACTAAATACGAAATGAGGGGTTGGAGGATGCCCAGCGGCAGGAGGCATGCTATACAACAATGTATGACCGATGATGACATGAACATTGAAAACAACATACTACTGACACCGGTGCAATGATCCGCGATGCGGTTCAATCGAGTTTACTGTGTCGTTCATATTATAGATATTGCGAGGTGTTATATTTTTGCAGCATGGCAAAAAAGTTTGAAATTTGATTAAATAAAATCTATTTTTTTAATAATAGAATATGTAGCATGACGCAAATAGTAAAAAATACTGTAAATGTTTAGATTAAAATCTAAGCAAAGAATAGATGTCTAGAAAAAATTATGTCAATTTGTACGTTTATTAAGCATTCAAAAAAATCTAAAAATAGATAATTCAAAAATTATATTTTTTAAAGAAATCGAGACAGTAAGAGTTAAAGTGTGAAACAACTCGAGTGCATTAGCTATTACTCGTTTGCCAAGCCGTACTAGCGTCAAACTCGATTCAACCCCGCATAGCCCTCCCGGTAGCTATCGGCCGGGCGATCCTCCAACTGACCTGGCTCTTCTCCAATTCTTGAACAAGCATCTCGAGCTGTGCCTGGCAACGTTCCCTCTCCACAGCGAGCGATCTCGCCTCCGCTTGAGCCGCTTCAAGCTGCTTTTGTACGGACTGCACGTCGGACGGTCCACGAGCTTGCAACTGCTGCAATTGATGTTGCTGAGTCTGGAACTGTTTCTCTAATGAGTTTAAGCGCTGTTGGCACTCCGACAACGCTTTTTCAGCTGCGATAGCTTTTGTTTTCTCAGCTTCCACGGCTGATTTCCATTTATCAACTTCAGCCGCTTTCTTCGCTTCCTGTTCGGCTCTCTCTGCTCGCTGTCTGAGAGTATCCTTCTCTTTTGTAACAGCTTGCATTTGCTGTTGTAGTTTAACGATCTCTCTGTCACGACTCTCGATAATTGATTTTGCACCGCGTTCGGAATCTTGTGTGATTTTTCTTTGCTCTTCTTGCAGTCGTCTTACTTCTTGTCGCTGCTTTTGAAGTTCTGTCTCCGACGAGTTAAGTTCCCTCTGGAAGTTTACAAGCATATCTTGAGACTTTTCTAATTGAGCAACAAGTTGATCACGTTCGATTGTCAATTGTTTGGTATCCGCTTCTAATTTGACAATCTGCTTTTCGATAGCGTCAGCTTGTTTGTCACGTTGCTCGAGGATAGAGGCCATCTTTTCTCTATCTCTAACCGATTGGGCGAGTTCTTGTTGAAGTTTGACTAAAGTCTCCTGTGTGCGGTGATCTAAAGTGCGTTGCTGTTGCTCTATGTTGCGTCTTGTGTTTTGTATTTCCGCTCTAAGGGCATCTCTCTCTTGTTCTATTTGACGCATTTCCAGTATCGTTCGTTCTAAACGCTCGTGCATTCGTCCCAATTCATTGGTCATTTTATCATATTCTACGCGTGTCGTTTCGTTCGTCTCCTGATACTTAGCGAGATGCATTTGTGACTTTTCAAGTTCCTTTGCTAGGCGGCCTGCCTCCATTTCTGTGGCATCTCTTGCTTGAATAGCCTTCTCTAATTTGTCACGAAGTCGTTCAATTTCAAGTCTGTCCTCGGTCCTAGCTTTGTCACCCGCAACAGCTTGCAACTTCATCCGTTCAATTTGTGTCAATTCACCTTTCAACCTTTCATTATCTTTCTCTAATTGATCCGAACGCAGTTTCAATTTCTCACATCTATCCCTGAACTTTTCGCATTCGATGTGAGCTCTTTCGAGGTCGGTTCTCTGTTTTTCCATCGCTGTAGATAATTTAGTGACTTCGTTCTTGGAAAGTTCCAGCTGTATATTGACTTCATGCAATTTTGTTTCTGCCTGCTCTTTTTCGGACTGAAGACGTTGGATTTCGGTTTGCGATGCCTCAAATCGTTCGCGATGCTTATCTAACTCCGCTTGCAATCTGCTAACTTCAGTACTCCATTTATCCTGTTCGAATTGGTATTTACCTCGAAGGCCTTCGGTGCGCTCTAGATCGGCCCGGAGACGGGTAACCTCCTCTTCAGCCTTACGCGCCCGCTCCAGTTCTAGTGTTGTCTTCTCTAATCGTGTGCGCAGTCGTTCTACTTCTAGTTTTGTCCTTTCGTGTTCTTCTTTAGAGTCGTGGTACTTTCCATACCGTGTTGCATATCTTTCTGCTTCTTCGCGAGCACCGGATGCATCTGTCTTAACCTTGTCTAATTCAGCTTGAACTCGTCTCAACTCTGCGGATGCTTTATCGTGCTTGTCGTACATTTTTTCAAGTTCTATTTGTACTCTGGCCATTTCTTCTTGTGTCTTTTCATTTGACGCCTGTGCTTTACCACACTGAGTCATAGCTCTATCATACTCAAATTGCAAACGTTCGCTGTCAGCTATTAATTTGTCGTTTTCTGCTTGAAACCGGCGCAGTTCAATTTGACTCTTTTCGTAGCGATCCCGTACCATTTCGATATCGACACATAGTCTATCCATGTCTTCTTTGGCTTTTTCTTCCTGTTCTTTAGTCCTACCAAGCTGTAAAGAGGCCCTATCATACATTTCCTGCAACCGCGCGGATTCATCTTGCAATTTCCTAAGATCGTCCCTAGCTTTTGTAGATAGATGCACTTGTTTTTCTAATTCAAGTTCAAGTCGATCTTTGTCAGCTTCGAGTATGTCTATCTTATTCTGTAGTCTGTATATTTCATTCTGGGATCTGTAAAAAAAATATTGATTAGAGTAAAAATCACTTTTACAAGAATATGAAAAGTTTTAGATAGTAAAACACAAGACGACATATAAAGCAAAGTACCTATCATACTTCTCAAGCATTTTTTCGTATTCTTTGTGCGCAGAATCTTTTTCCTCTACGGTCTTTTGTGAAGTGTATAAAGCTTTGTCTAATTTCTCTTTCATTATTTCTAATTCCGTGAGGGCGTCATCTTTTTCCATCTGAAAGCATATAATGACACTATAGTAGACGTAGTTAAGAAATATATTTTTCTATTTTTTTAGTTAAAATTGTTCTGTTTTGTCGAAAGTATATTCATAATATATGTCAGATATAAAGTACATTTATCTAATAGAATATCAAAATGAGCAACATAGTGGTAATGAACTGTTGTAATTTTTAATTAATAACGTATTTTTCCACATTTATATGACTTGATATGACTAAATTGGATTAAATTGTAACTTTGTGTTTCTTCCCTTAAAAACAGAAAATAGTTTTTACGGTAAGAACATTTCACAATTACTACTTAATATTACTAATTAATATTTAGTCCTACTCGTGCTAGAAGATAACCGTTTGTTACTTAGTTTACTCAATTTGGATCAAATACATGTAAAATGTATCTGCTACTCCTCTTTGTGCGGAATTATACTTTGACTTACAGTAAGCTTCTGGTGCTGTTGATGTGCTTTCTCCCATCGTTCCCTGAGAACATCTAGTTCAGTTGCAGCGCTGTCTCGATCTCTTGCTGCACGGTTTGCTGCTGCTGCCGCTGCCTCAGCTCTTTCACGACTACTTGCTGCTTCAGCCAGAGCTGAATCGCGCTCTTTTTGAATGCGCGCTATTAATCCCTAAAAATAAAGATTGATTAAAAACTTAATTTTTGTTTTACGCATATCAACCCTAATCGTTATATCAGGAAAGGTTAATGCCCCCATTTTTTGTATATACCTACTAAATCCTACCAAACATGGCATAGTTCCCATTAGTTAATAAAATAAGTTAATCTTTCAGAAAAATGAAAGTCAAATGCATGCAGGACATACTAGTATATGTATATGTTTATATTATTCCGTGAATAATGTTTGGAAGTACTGCATTGAGTCTCATAGAAACTGAAATAGGACATCCAAATTTTACCTTAAATTAGTAACCAAACGCTATAAATATTCAAATCCTTAATTGATCGCACTTTTATTAGAGATAAAAATTCGTGGGCACCGACATCGTATCAACTATCAATAAGTAAAAAATATATTTTTAGCGATGGGCGCCAAACAGGTTAAAAAGCTTTTATGCTTACGCTGTTAAACCAGATTAAATATGTTGCAGTATATATCATATATGTACAAATGTAGGTAAAATAATATATTAATATTATATTAGTAATTATAGTATAGTATATTTTGTATTTATTCAGCCACGCCATAAAGTCTAGACTCAAGGCAGACGGAGAGCTATATTATACGGGTCTGCCAAGAGTTATGTCGTAATGATGTCTTTATTGTGAGTTCGACATTGATATTAAAAATTCCTCATGCTATATTATTCGAGACTAATTCATATATTTTTTTTACAAAAAATGCTATGAGTGCAGCGATGCTACCACAGGTACTGAAATTATTTTATATTGCCATAAAGAACTTCTACTATTGGAACTCTGTAGTGGTATTTCCACTAAAGTTTGTTCACAATTTTTTATATAAAATTGTTATGTTTTAAAAAGTATATTGATACTCGAAAGTGGTCTCTCTTTACAATTGAATGGATAAAGAGGAATCTTTTGAATTTATATTATTCATGTTAAAAAAATATAGAATTTCATATCTTGTAGTTAACTGTGTTGACTACTAATGATATTTTAATGGTTATTAATAATTTATATTTTACTAGCAGACCGGCCAAGCGTTGCTGTGGCTAAGGTTTTTGTTATATTATATAGTAGTAAACTATTCAAGGGAAACGGTAGGAGAACTTATGTGAAAAAGTAGATAGCTTATGTGAAACGTTGGTACTTTTAACACAGCGCCATCTGTTAGAATTGTATCAAATAATAAACAATTATTTGCAATAAAATAATACTGCGGGTATAAATTGAGATGTAAGCTATCCTATCTTTTAAGTTAGATCAAACTGCACACGGTGTGCAAATTTGATTGAAATCGGTTCGGTAGTTTAGGAGTGCATAGCGGACAAACAACGTGACACGTAATTTATATATATTAACATTTCATACAATAAAATACTTAAAGTGTATTTTATTGTATGAAAAATATCTAAAACTTAACAAATTTTACATGTATTCATACACACCTAGTGAACACCCACTTAGCATAAGAACAGTTGCAATCATTATCGGTTCTTATAGAATTTTGTGTTTTAAGTCTATGCAGAAATTATTACTCTTAACTCTAGATAAACATGTGCATGTATTATGTATTAAAATAAAAATATTTAATAAATATGCAAATTCAGTGAGACTTTCACTTGTAATAAATACTGAAATAAAAAAATATGGTGAGTTCTTTAAAAAATTAAAGTAATTTGCATTGATATTTTTAAAGTTTAAATATAGAGTTAGTTCGTTTGTCACTAAATCTCATACTATCGGAGCATAAGAATGTTAATATAAATTTAATTGGTGCAGGAAAATGTACTTACTTGTCCTTTCTCATGTTTGTCTCTAAATCTGTCTGCGTCGAGCTGTGCTGTGTCTCTTTCTTTCTGAAGACGAGCAGCTTGCCCCAAAGCCTTATCCAACTGCGACTGGAGCGATTCGAAGTCATAAGCGGATTTCTCCCGATCAACTTGCAGCTGTAGAAATTAGTTTAGTAAGAACAGTATTGCTATGTCAAATTCTGAAACTAAAACACTGATAAATACTACTTAGAAAATATTCATTAACTTGACAATTGACTTTAAAATTTATATTTTATCTATCTCTAAGTATGAATAGTGAATCCATAAGTGTATATCGGTGGGAGTCTTGAGTCTTCAGTCTCACGCCTTTTGAATATATGTATTATAATGACCGTAAGTCTTCAATAAAACTTATGTGTGCTAGATAACTTGAAATACTTGTTATTACTTATGTTACATACTAAAGGATTACCTTTCGAACCTCGACGGCACTCTTATCTAGTTTTTCTTGCAACTTGTCGATCTCTGAGTGAGCAGCGTCTAATGATGCTTGGAGTTTATCTTGTTGTAATTGCGCCTTGCCTAATGTAGCCTGACTTCTTTCAAGTTCTTCACGAGCTTTGTCCAGTTCAGCTATAGCCTTATCTCGTTCAGAGTGGAGACGACTTACTGATGATTGCGCTCTGTTAAATAAATTTGAGTTATTTAAAACGCTAATTATATACAGAAATATTTGGTACTGCGTCTATGGTTTCTGGATGTTGTGTATTGCTGTCGGTGAAATAAATAGTGGTATTAAGGTACTATTGGTATCTGTTTATATATATTTATCCCAATGTAATGTAATGAGCGCTAAAAAGTATAATAAGCACATAACGTATCCTTTTCAGTCTTGATGATTCAATAAAAATAATCTACCAATTTCAAAAGAAATTTGAATGTGAACCATAACGATATCTTTCGTTGTTTTATTATGTAATAACTGAAATGAAATATTAACGTAAAACCAATAATATTACCATTGTAATATCGTAAAGTTTTAATCGGATGATAATTATATATATTAATTATTATCATAAAATTATTACCGTTGTAGTTTTATCGGTTACTATCTGGTCCGGCTAACTTCATTCCACCTAACAGTCTAATAATATCGTGTTAACTTTAGTTAATCTTAATTTAGGATTTCATTAAGGTAATACCATTAATACAACTTTTTTTGCAAATACAAATGAAAAATATAAATATTTTATTGCTTGCCATTGCGAAAGAAGAATGGCAGTTTTACACATTAGGCTTTCTGCGCCAATATTGCGATACTGCATGTTAAAGCACTTTCTGATATACAAAATATTTTGACGAGTTAACACATGTCTTCGATCAAGATCAAAGCTTGGTTATGCATCTCCTCATTCATCTCAAGATCGGAATTTCTTGAACTGACACAAATTTGATGTAAAATGATGCGTAGTTTTGTCAACAGCTGGCACCACATGCTGTTTGCATTCGTAAAATTAATTAATTTATTTATTGTCATTCAATAACTTTTTCGATATTTTATTATTTATTCTGCTATTCGTAGCAGAGAATAATCCACCAAAAATGAGATAACTAACATCAGTCCAGCCGATCTTGAGTAAGTGGTGTAACTAACACGACTTTGTTTTATATATTTAGATTGCATAATATGTTACTTGTTATTTGTACAATATTTGAATATTGAAATTTGCTGCATAACAATCTCGATCAAATAAAACGGTTGTGGTATCTTTAATATAGGCCAGGTTCAAGTTTTCGAGATAAAGCTAAATTTTCCCAAGATCTGAAATACTTAATCTTAATAAATCTTATCATTTCGTCGAAGCAAATTATCAAAGTCTTATCTCAATCGTTTCACAGTAACGATAATGAAGTACGACTTTTCGGAATATTAATTATTTTAAAAGACTTAATAAACGTAAATTTATTGCAATTTTCAGTACCAGCTTAAAACGTCTAGGTAGCGTTCGGCATAACCTGTGACTTAATATGATTCGTATTTGAAATTTCCGTAAAGCAATTCTTTAACAAACAGGTTGTCTTAGCTCAAAACGTTGGGCTCAAAGTAAGTACTTGGACTTAAAAGCCTCTTTTAATGTATTTACGTTTGAGTAAAAGAAAGTACATCTGAAAATAGCATTTCTCAGAATCCGAATAAAATCGTACCCAATGCTTGTTTTTTTAAAGCAACGTAATTTATATTAATTTTGTGTATATCAACACGGTATTACTTACAAACTTCTCATTGCTTCATTGTAGGTAATTTTTCAAATATGTTATGTCGTTTTACTATATGAGATATGATCGAAGATTATGTTTATATTTGAGTGATTGTATCTAGTTTAAATGAAAGAAACCTATTTTCAAAACAATGAACCCTAATGGAAAATACTGCGGTTACAAGCCATGTGCTTGTTACGGCCTGTTAACTTAGTCTTCTCGATGTATATGTTCTAATTAAATAACCTGAATGACTTCGACTATGAATAGTATAAGAAACTATCAAGATTGTACCAAAACTTACCGATCATATTCCTCCTTCAGGCTATCCTGTTCAGTTTGTGCATTTTCTAATTTGGCCTTAAGACGATATACTTCTCCTTGGGATTTCTCTAACTTCTCTTGCAGGGCACTGGCCTCTACCCTAGACCTTTCTGCATCGGCCTGTGTTACTCTTAGTTCCGCTTGGGTTCGTCTTAGCTCAGCAGCCGACTTATCAGCCTTTTCTTGAACTCTGTCCAGTTCTTGTGATGTTGTCAAAGTACTTCTACCGAATGTTGTCTGAGATCTCTCTAATTCATGCTTAAGTCGTTCATTCTCCAATTCTAGACGAGCCAAACGTTGTTTCGCCGCTTCCCAGTCGGCACCGGACCTACCAACTTCACTGGCTGCCTTGTCTAATTCTGCTTTAGATTTTCCTAATTCAGATTGCGAGCTTTCTAGCTTAGCTTCAAGTCTATCTTTCTCTGCTTGAGCTCTTTCAAGTCTAGCGCCTAGTTTTTCAACTTCGCTTTCTAGTGCGTGTAACTTCATTTTGTAATCTGCTATTTCTCGTTCGTGAAGCTCTCTTTCTTCATTCTTTTCGTGTTCGGCTCGGTCTCTTTGTTCCCTTAATTGTTGAATTTGTTTTTCTTTATCCCCTATTACTTCTTCAAGGGAAGAGAGAGCTCCTTCAGAAGAACAATGATGTGCTTGCATTGCATTTAATCTAGCTCGAGCCATATCAACTTGATTATCTTTTTCCTTCAGTAAATCTTCTAGGTTCTCAATCTAAAATGTCAAATGATATAAACTTATCATTTTTACAAATTAAGTTACTTCAATTAATATAAATTACAGGTTAAAAATAAAGAAATAAAACAAATAATGGCTACATACCTTTAGAATATTAAACAAAACACTAAATACACGTAGCAGAACTAAAAACAACTGGAGCAACACTAAAAATATAAAATAGACAATAAATGTACGAAAAAAGTAACAAAGAAATAAAAAAAAACTAATTATTATAAATAGCAGTAGTTAAATAATTTGTTATATAATAAATAGACTTGGGGTAAGGAACTCTAAGAACAAACGAGCGGAGCGGACCGGAATAACACAAATTTAACAAAAACATAGGGACAAATATTTAAATCTGGTGATGAATATCATACATACATTACTTAATATAATCAAGTTTCTATACATTACATTATTGAAATCTTTTCATCCTATTCAAAAATACTACCATTAAGTTTATTCGACTACACTGTACCTTTCTCTGCAACACATTGATTTTTCTGTCCTTGATCTCCGAATGGTCTCTGAACTCTGCTAACTCATGCGCAGCTGCTAATGCTGTTGCAGTTTTCTTCTCTACCAATCGACTTTTTTCATCCAAACGAGCTTTAAGTTCTTCAACCTAAAAAACCCTTTTTTTATAAAACTTTTGAGACGTATTATGCAGATGAATAAAGTATTACATAGAAATTTATACAAATGTGTATTTTATAATGTATTTTTTAATTATACTGGTTTAATATACATTTGAATTAATTACCTATAAAATAACCCGTTAATTTTATTTGTTTACTAAAAAAAGACATACGTCCGTCTGCAACATGCTGTAATGTTCTTCCTTTGCGCAGAGCGACTCCTTAAGGACGGCTATATGTCTCTGGTAATCCTGGTGTTGCTCCTCCAAAGCCTTCATCTTAGCAGCCATCGCCAAAATCTCCTGATCTCGCCTCTGAATCTCCAGCCGAAACTCATCCAACTGCTCATAGCACCATCCCGATTATAAAATTAAAATAATTGCAAACAATCGATTAGTACAAACAAAATGTTGAATAGGAAAAATCTATCTACATAGGCGAATAGTGATGGCGATAATGATAATGTTACAAATATGCTACTTATTAGCATGGAATTACTTCATTAATATAATTCATACAAGCGGCTCAAGCGGTGTTAAGAAATGTTTTCAGCACCTGTAACAGCGCCATGGAAGACATTTCAACCTTAAACTACATGCATTTATTTTACATTAATTCGAGCCGATAGTCATTCTGGAAAACTTTCCGTTTCAACTAGTACTAGCGTTAATATTGTCAAGCTACGGACAGAAGAAAGTTTTCCAGCGAAGGGTGGAAATTTCAAATACGTCGTCAATGAACGGGCGCCTACATTGTGATACGTTTATCTACCGATACTGTGAAGACGATGACATGACGACTACATGAAGAGGTCGTGTGAGTCGCTATACTAGTGATGGGTGTCTGGCGCGGGACCAAGCTATACTGGACGATGAGTTGCTATCACACCGAAAGCGTAACACGTTAAACCAATTTACAAACGTAGCTTACGACCTCGACAGTCTGTTCAGTCTAATACGGTGACAACGTTATCTCACACGATTCAATACATTAGATCCTATTTAACAGTCTTAACATTAAGAGTAACAAATACATCGAGTCGCGGCTGCGGTCACAGCGTGGTGGCGAATCTGTAGGGGCGGGCCAGGTAGACCGGGCGGTCGGGCGAGCGCAGCGGCCGCCCGTCGGTGGTGACGCGCACGTCGTCGAGGAGGAAACTTACTTGTCGCTTGAAGGGAGGGTCGGCCTTATCGTAAAGCGAGGCGTGCGAGGGCGCGAGCGAGGGCGGCGCGGGCAAGGCGAAAGCGGACAGCTCGGCCTCGAGCAGGGCCACCTGCCTCTCCAGCGTCGCGATGCGCGCCTCCTTGGTCTCCAGCACGGCGGTGAGCGTAGCGCCGGCGGAGCCACCCGGCAGCCCGGCGGCCGCTAGCGCACGCTCCAGCTGCGTCTGCAGTGCTCTCAGCGTGTCCGCCGTCGCCTTGAGCTCCTGCCACATCCAGTCGGTCAGCCTCCCTCCCGCCGCCCGCAGCCCGCAGCCGTCCTCGCTTTGGCCTGGGGCTGCGCTCGGCGCTCGGCCCCACCGACGCAGCCCCATCCGAAGCGGTTCAAATCAATTTTAAACAAGTCAACCAATGATTTTTACGAGACGGTCTCCGCTAGGGTATGACGGGTCGCATGGTCGTAATGAACTAGGCATGCAAATGTCGCGGGGTCGTGTGGCCGATCGAGACGTCGTGACGTGGGACAGTGCGTTGGGACAAGCTTGGAGTGGAAGGAAGCGTTCATTGAACGAAGCTGGATAACAGAAGGCAACGCGATAGACATTCGGCTGGAAAATAATGAAATGATACTATCAAGAGCAACTCTAAGAGAAACAGTGACTTTGATAAAGGTATCACAAAATAAAACGCCCATGTGTATTGAGTACACTTGAATGAGAAAGCTGTGATGTGCAGATTAAATAGATTGTGCAGGATCAAAGTACTGGTCAGAGAATTATTCCGTTGGGGAAATTTCCTCGATTACGGGGAATTTCCCCCAAGTGGATTAGCTTCATCTATTACATGCGATACGGACATTCATCAATTCTGCAACAATTACCTGTTTTTGTGCCATCGCTTGCATTTGTTGGAACATTTGCCTTTCTTCCTCCTTACCTGGAAAACCAATTTAGTGGAATACCTTATAAATCTCATAGTGTCCAATTTCCGTTTCTATCTTTACAAACAAAATTAAATTTGTTAAGTTTTCTAAAACATGGATAAGTTAATGATTTTATTTTGTGAGTTTGAAGGGAAGGGACTACTTTTGATTTATGTAGCGAATTATGAAAGCTAGAATAAAGATATGACACTCAATTGATGGTTATAAATCTAACCATTAATACATTACCTATTAAAAGCCCTCTATAAGAAATATATAAATTACAAGCGGCATTAATTATTTTTATTACCTTTTATTAATTCTAACAGTAATAAACAAGAAATTCATTTTTAGATTGAAATCAAAGCTTCTATATATCCATAAACTAAACTCACCCATTCCCTTATTCTGAAGCATTTCAAGTAGTTTCTTAATACTTTCATCTCGGGCTTGTAGCGTCTGTTTTTGAGTTTCTATCCGTAATTCCAGTTCCTATTCAAATTAAATACAAAGATTATTCATATTCAACACACAATAGCCCTAGTGATATTGAGATTCTGTTGATATTTTTCAGCGTCATTCGAAAATTGTTTTAATTCTCAGATTGAGAAAGTTTAAAATACCTTAATAGTATCCCTGAGTATGGCGATCTCCCTTTGCAGGTGTTCATTTTCGGAGTACAGCGCTTCCAATTGTTGTTGTAACTCGGGTGCAGGTTGTCGTAAGCGCAATCGTAGCTCTTCTTCCAGTTGACGGACTAACATTGCTTGTTTCTAAAGGAATACCATTAGATTATATTCTTTAAAATAAGCATTTATCTATATTATACAAAATAAAATTGGGGTTTACTTTCTGTATTGATTCTCATAATTTAATTAATTTCAAATATTTTTATAGGCCTCAAATGAGGCATTTGATCTAAGTTCAAATATTATTATTAGAGTTCATTCATTTATGGATTTTTCTACCATAACTTTTAACTAGTAGTGTATATGTTACTGTAAAAGCTCGAACTACGGTTAATCTTAAGATTTAAGTGTAAGTCTTAGGATTTACCGACATGAGTTGGTAAATGTAAGTATTTCTGAAAATACGACGATTTTTTCGAGCTTTTACCATTCGAATTCAGTATATGCTAGGTTTTACCACTGTCAGCTGGTAGATGTTGGTTTTAGGAATAACACAATGAGTAATTCTTAATTATTTACTTTAATGAACTATAAGACAAAACAGGTACATAGTATTATTCAGGTATCATATGATAGTAATAAGTACAAACTAATACCAACTTATTTAAATTATTTTGAAAAAACACATAACGTATATCTCTGAATATCTCACCTATATAAGGTACCTAAAAAAACATTTCACTTGTTACAACACGGATTGCTATTGTGGCATTTAGAATTACAAGGTAATCCTGATGATCTGCAGGTGCATTTTTTTGTTTTTCAACATTTACCGTGCCATTAATGTAAATCCTAAGATTTACCAACGGCATGGTGGTAAGAGTTCGAATCGCAAACCTTTTGGGACATTTACCATTAGGAATTGGTAGATCTTAGGTTTAACTGGAATATCTTAACTAGGATTTACTGCAGTTCGAGCTTTTACAGTAACATATATACCGTTGCGTTATAACCCAACGCTTTCCCTAAAGATTAAAGCGCACGTACACTAATTGCCGAGTACAGAATATGCAGAGGCTTTATCGGGACGACCATTGCATATTGAATATTCAGCCCGATTACGTAATCACTTCATACTGCTGTAGGACTGATGTGGGTAGTAATAACAATCTAGACAGAGATTATTATTTACGAGATCTTTCGACCTCATCTAAAAATAGGGCATTACAATGTCAATAATGATCATGTGTCTAATATATAAACGTTGTTTTATTTTGATGCTATTAAGGTAGCATGGTTGTGAAACAGGGAAATTAATAAATACTAAGAAACTCGTGATAAACGTTTACATAATAAAACAAAATGCTGAAATCACAATTTCGTTGTTTTTTAATGAATGTAGTATGTCCAACAGTGGACTTCAACAGCCTGAAACGAAGAAGTGAGGTGAGGTGCAATTTATATTTAACAAATAAGGTATTTTCGTATTAAACTAAAATTAAAGCAATTTTTCAATGAATATAACTAACAGTATTGGATAAATTGTGGATGATAGAGGATTTTATAGCAACGATTCCAAAAAAAACATTTGATATATGAAACAAAACCCCTTATTCTAACATCGGGTTTTCGAAATGTTCCGGAAATATCAATTTAGCCTGCGTCCGCTTTTTGGCGAGCATTGTGGAGAACACAAATAGTTTTCATTGTTTCGCATGTGATATTAGTGCATTCTTTTCACACAACTGTTTGTACAGATACAAGCTATTGTTATGAGATGAAGATTTGTGGATATTGTATGAGGATTAAATTGGATGAATTTTTTATCATTATGTACGAGCTGTTTTAAGTCTTACCCACTTTCGTTAGAAACTAAAAGGAAATTTTCTCCAAAAATTGCTAAACTCAACATGAAAGCCAGCTTAAAAATCTGTTATGCGTTTTTGGAGTAATGTAATAATTAAAATAAAAATGTTCTCTATATACGAAACCGGTTTAATTATTTAAGTTACAGCTCTCTCACTAAAGAATTAGTTTAAATAATTATATACTGTAAATTAAAGAAATAATAAAACCCATTAGGATAATTTATATTATTGTATTAATTAAAAGCATTATATGCAAATGAAGCGGCATAATAACATATAAGTATGTTATTACGCCGCGTCATATATATATATATATATATATATATATATGGGGACCCTTCGTACGGTTTTCACATTTTATTTTTTAATTTTTTTATTTTCCATGAATCAATCACCTGATAGCTTAAATTTATAGTCTAACTATCTAGATTCAAATAAAAAAATGACAAATGATTTCATCCGATGTTTCAACCATAATTATGATTTAAACTAAGTCTGGAAAACGTTACGGATCTGCCCCATCAACGGGGCACCTTCGTACAGTGTTTTTGGGGTACCTTCTTACGCTGTGGGGTAGTTCAAAATTCATTTATTAGCAATGAAATTAAACACAAAAATAAAGATTTAATTTCTATTAAACAAAAAATAAAATACTTTTCTTAAGTAAAACAAAATTTAATTAGTTAGGTATCTAAAATTTAGAATTACATTGTTTCCTGGCTTTGGAGTGGATTACAACTTCTTATTATTCGGGTGTGGCAGTATAAATTCGTGGTTTTCTGGCCGTGATGCGTTATTTTGCTTGTTTTATAACCTCCTCTTACAGAATGCGATTAGGGTCGAAATGCCTCTGGTGTCAAAACTGACTTCGAAGGAACTACTATTTGATGGATTGGTAAATTATTCACAGCATCTGGTTCACAAGCATCAAAATCAACCTTAGTCAAGATGCCTTAACAGTAGTGTAATATGTAGAAAGTCGAAAACTTAATTTAGTATGAAAAAGACAGTTCGCGTCGACAAATTATTATACAAATTTAGTTGTACAATTCGATACAAATATGCCCCATCTAGGCGCTCGACTCCAACTGTATAACAACAAATATAACTTATTTTAATATTATTAGGAAAACTTCATAAATTAAGTATTGGAGACGTATCTCTAAGTTATTTTGCTAGTTACTGATAGAATACTCTACACGAAAACTTATTTTATCTACGGTAACAAGAGATAAAAACATAGATCAAAAAGTTACTTACCGAGCGCGAAAACACGTCTATGCCTGTAACTTCACTCTCATCGGTGCGAATTTCACGAAACTTCGTTGATGTATAGTTGGTACCTCGACTCATGCACACATACAAAAGCAAGACTGTACTTTATTTCGTTCAAGTTTTATTTTGACTGTATGAATGTGCCCCGGCGTACGAAGGGTAACGATCTTCCCCTATATATATAGTATATATATATAATATACATATATATTTAATATATACCGTAATAAGTATTATTTTGATAGGATTACAGCTTCTTAAACTCTGTTGTTTTGTATCAACTTTCTATTGCTACGAGGCTACGCATACGGCAACCCTAATTTTAACGGTCGATACGTTCAAGGACTTATCAAATACGTTTTATTACACTGTATTATATATCGGATTTCCTACGTATATCAACGCGATGTCGTGTTTGTTCGTACTTATCGACTGTAACTATGAATACATAAAAATACTAGACAATATGATTCATAAGAATATCTAGTTCATTTTTATAAATAATTATGAGAAAATTGTTTTGGCATAGACTATTTAATTAATATTATACTATAAATACTATAAAATTAATTTTTTGATGCGTTATAATATATTTTTAAACCTCCTCTTAAACGTTTTTATTTCCTCAAAATACGATCACGTTTGTGTTGTACATGAGATGTATTTAAAGTGCGGCACTTAAAACTCACTATAAATGTAATATGCTCCAATTTAACGTAAGTTTTGGTAGAGAAAAATTATTTCTTAAGAATGAAAAAAAGCGGCTAAGAATATTAAAAAACAAAATAACAATCTAGCACTCGACTCCAAAGTTTTTTCAACAACTTAAAAGTGGCAAAGCTCAGTCGCTCTTTAATAAAAGGATTCCAGCCTTATTCTCGGTTTGTGCTGTTTTAAGAGGAAGTGAATTGCCCCTTAAAAACAAGATGGCGCAGGCTACTGACCCCGATAAAGTTAGGTTTCCGCCACAGCGCTCAATGCTAATGCGCAACGCCTGATGCGAGTTGTAATTTAGTATGTTACAATATATATACGTATACATACAATATTTCTAAAATTATTATATGATTCGACCAATATCTTATATTATAGTGTACTAATATAATGTATTAGTTCTGTAAAACTGTATGGTCGTATGACTATTAATGTAATTACTGTTAGGATTGTAAATAAGTATGTTATAAAATATAATTTATATAGATCAGGGTATATAGAGTATGTTAAGCTATCAAAGTCAATTAATAAAATTATCCAACTGATAGTTTCACGTAGGTACATAAAACATAATAACTACTAATAAGTAATACCTGGGAAAGAAAACATAGTTTGACACCGTTTCGCTCGTAGTTTGACGAGATCCTCAACATTGCCTTAATTTTAAGTGGGACGTCCCGTTTTCATCCTTGACAAAAACCTGAGATAACTGTAGTTACTTGACACGTTTATAGGTACTAAAACACCTTGCGAAATTTTAATTTAATGTAATTTTCTGATCCTATAAAATTTATTCACCTTTAAAAGCGTTCAGTATAACATAATGTTTTTGTACAATCTAACTAGCCATTAATTGTGTATTTATTGAGTATTAATATATATTACTTTTAAGTATGTACATAACAAAATTGGCTTTGTATTATAATTAAAATCCCTCGGCTGGTACAAAGTAACAGCCTTAACGGCTAGTTTAATTGAGGTTTTCCCATTTTCACAGACAACATAAATAGAACAGTCCTAGCCTCATTTCAGATGGCGCTAGTGCCGCGCGCCATTGATCGCCCGAAAATAGTACAACCGGTTACGCAACCATTCAATATCGTACCCACTTTTTATGTGCTTATGGGTAACGATTTGTGCAGTTGACAGCTGTGTTGCTAGATTTAAAAATTCAATTAGGTTAAGCCTATTTCTTGGAAGATAAATAGAAGATATTATTCGATTCACTATTTTTCCATTAATAATAATAATTCACGAACAATCCTTCTACGGATTAGGTAATTTATAGTAAGACAAATTATTTTCCTTATTTAAACTTGAAACAAAGATTTTATTTGAACGTGTTTTACATCCTTAACTATGACAGTTTATACACCCAATCGGTGTTTACGTTTTCGTTCGCAGTATTTTTTTATGGCAACATTAAATACTTTATATCTCTCGTAAATGTTGGACGGCGGTGATTGGGTTCCGATACTGTTAAATTTTAAAGGTTGTTTTGCATACGTAGCCTATTAAATCTAATTTGTAATTACTATACTTATTAACAAGTGTATTTATATAATATAACTCGCTGACCCGGCAAACGTTGGTTTTGCCATGTATATTATTTCAAGGAAACATTTATTTAGTTCAAAAATAATCATCTACCATAATAAAGAATAGGGGTTGATTGTAGAGGGTTGAAAATTAGGAGTTGTATGTATTTTTATATGCTGTATCATAAAAAAATAAAAACCAAAAAAATTGCCTACAAAATAAAAAAATAAAATTTAGGAATGGGCACCCTTTATCACTTAGGGGTTTAAAAGATAGATAGTAGCCGATTCTCAGACTTACTGAATATGCATAACAATTTGATAAGAATCGGTCGAGCCGTTTCCGAGGAGTATGGGAACGAACATTGTGACACGAGAATTTTTTATATTAGATTATGTCAAAGAAATTTGATTGTATCTTTATCAGTTTTTCCTATATCTGAGCGTATAATTAAAACGAATATAACTTAGGAATAAACAGTGCATGGTATGACTGTGATGAATAACATTGATTAGGTAGATGAAGCTATCGTACAAAGTCAAAATAAAAATTATTTTTATATTTATATATTATAACTTTACAAAAAAGTTCACATCACAAATTATACGATATTTTCTCGCGATATTAAATTTTCTGTTGTACCATTTTACAGGCGAGTAACTACGTATAAAGATTGAAGGTTCTGAACGATGTGAATTTTTATTAAACAAAAATATAACGAACAATTTATGGTAAAATATTTTCAATTTACATCCAATTTGGAACTTTGATCGAGGTTTTAATACGTTATTTAATAAAATGCGATGCATGTGATTTATGATGTATGGATATTTATATCATTTCTATTTTAATCAGTATTATCGACACTTTTGAGTAATTTAGAATTACGGGCGAGAGGGTGAATATTTTAGAATTAAAAAAAAATATTGTGATGGATTCTAAATTAAGTGGAAATACAATCGTTTAAACTTTATTTGAGAGTATCGAGAATGTGTATATAATTGATAGCGGACCGTCTAGAAATCCGCAGAAATCGTGGTCTACTTTTTCCTAAGTATTACTAGTAAAGAAAGTGTTACTAAACATTTAGCAACACATTAAAAAATGCCTTTTCATTCGTGAAGCAAGGTATAAAAATAAGGATTGCAGCTTATTACAGGCATGTTATAAAATAAAATAGTTGGCGTTTGAAACCAGTGGCGAAGAGTTTCTTGCCAGATCTCATCCGTTCTAGAAATATATTTTTTTTACGTTCAGAAGCGCTCAATAAATCTACATGAATTAATGATACTTATGACTTTAATCAGCCTTCTGTATCCGACTTGCGTAATCGATTCTGGGTCTAAGACATTCCTTTTCAAGTGTTTTGCAAATATAAAATAAAGTCCATTGGTGGGTTAGGGTTTATGTACGATAGTATTCTTTAAAAATATATAGATAGTTTACGTCCCTGTATTCTGTCACGGACGCTTAGGTAAACAGTACATACAGTAATTACTCCGATGTCAGTGTTTACTGTTCACAAGTTCGGAATAAACAGATATTCCCCGAGGCCTTAGTGCAATATATTTGATTGCTTCCTTTAACACTTACTTTTTATATAAATGGTTTGTGAAGTGCGAAAAAGATAATATAACCTTTTAATAAAATAAAGATAAAGATTTTGATGATCAATTATTAACCTATATAATGAAATATTTATGTTTAAAAATTTAATAAAATATAATTAAATGTATACTACATATAACTTTTGAGGTGCGAAACATATTTGCGCTACTATGCATAATTTTTACTTTTCACCAATTCGAAACAATTGTTGTCAGATACCTTGTTTAGCACCTTTAGATAATGCGACATTTGAATTAATCACTAAGCCACGGCGGCGATACACGAGAAATTACGTAGTAACATCTTTCTTGAACAAAAAACTAATATTTTTCCTAACCGTCTTTTTCCCACAGTAAAATGACTGAGCACTTATTTTAATATCAATAGTAATGATTTATTAGTTCAATCTCAGTAACAACTTTATGGTACGCGAAACATCTGGTACTCCAGAAATAGCTATTACATCATGATACGAAAAATATCGGTCCGAGTCAGCTGTAAGATATAAACAAACTAATAATAGCCCCGATTATGTGAGTGATTTTTATATGAAACATGTAAATTTAAAGCGATTTTTGTTAATCAAATATTACTATATATATTGGTTTTGGGTAGAAACCTTTGTGGACATCCTCAAAAATCCCCATCAAACTTGCTTCGCCATTTAAAGTCATGAATATTAATTACCTACTATGTTCCGGTCATCTCATAGTCATTTTATAACATAAGTCATTTTGTACCATGAAGCGATTCCAGCTGACTTACTATTCAAAGTTTTCTCACCGATTACATTGGAAACATTACAAACATATATTACCGCTTAGAAATAAGTATTTTACTTTCTAGAAACTTCATTTCTTGTTGTTAAATTGAGAGTTAATTAAAAAAATTATGTACTTTGCTATAGTCTAAATTTAAAAACGTAGCACTATGAGCATTGTTGGGCTATGCCATCGTTTGATATAGTCACCTACAAAGAATATAACAAAAGCTATTAATAGATAGATAGTTTTAGAACAATCTAGGTTAAGTGCTATCGTGTTGAACTTAGTTTATATTCAATCGATCATCGGACGGAACTATGCCAAAAATGTGTTGACTCCGATTTATTTTTAATAAAATTTTATTTATTTCGTGATTCCGTGTAGAATGTTTCTGTAGAGTTTTTAAGTGTTATACTCTTTCGCCGGGTTTTGAAAAATTTTGGAGGGAAAAATTTTCCTCCCCCCCCCCCCCGTGACACAAATAGTGTTATAGCTGCGCGAGCGAAAGAATAAGACAATCTACAAGTAAAAAGAAATAGTATGCGTAAGTTCGTATGCCAACAATTTTGAATGACCATAATGACATTTGTCATTTACCTTTTAAACAAATAAAGGAGTTTTAATTATTTTTTTCAAAGAAATTTAGCGATGCTTTTGAATTATAATCGGAAGTGATTTAAATTGAATATTTAAACATATAATTATATTTGTGAAAAACTGTGCTCATCAACCTTCCTAAGTGCTTCAATACATTGAGTTAACATCCGTATGTATTATTTATTATCGAGTAATGTTTTGATTAAAAATTAACCACATTGTTTAATCAAAACATGAATTTTTCTGATTTTATCTATGAAGAAAACAGCCAAGGAAAAGAGACAAAAACAATTTTTTTATTCCTTTTTTCCCCCCCCCTTAAATTGAATACAAAAAAGGGAGTTTTCATCTTATCGCTGTGAAACATCAAAAACTGGAGGTGGAACAAAGCCAAACTATTTTTAATATTGCCAAAGAAGTATAACCTCTTACGCGCGTACATAAGTACACGGACCCTTTTTTTTAGTGTTGGTATCTTCATTTGATACACTTCAGTTTTGTTAAGGTTGTCTATATTTTATTATATGTATAACATACAACGTGCCATATTATTCGCCATATAAACTACAAGAGGGAAGAGATATATTAAATAACTTTTATTTCGAACCGTTACAAGCGACAATACAATGAAATGGTCCTAAAAATAAACTAAGTCTTAAATTTAAAAGGGTCTACTAATGGAATTAAAGTATACTCTACAAGTCCACAAGCTATCTTAGACCCTTCTCACTCGGTGTACAATTTACAATACTATATAAAGTATATTATAGAAATCCTTTTATTTTTGTACTCTATGATTTTAACGAAATTAAGGAGGCAGTCATTAGCAGTTCACTTAACAGCTCATTACCAATTCAAGCAATATATCAAGTCAACAGGTTTCTGAACGCTACCGTACCTGACACGCCTCCAGTTGGCTTCCCGCCAAAACTGACAGTCGTGATGGGTAACCACAGGTTAAGTAATAATCTCTGCCAAAAATTGCTTTCGAGGAATTTTGATGTAGATAAAATATACCTTAGACTTTGGTATTATGGCGACCAATAGGGCTTTCCACAAATATAAGATAAAGAAGTTACCGTCTCTAAAGACGAACGTTACAAATTATTTACTTAATGTCATGTAATTTTAGCAATAAAAATTGCATTATATGTAATACATGTAACATAATGAAAGTTACATATACTACATATTATTTTTATATTAATTAAGTTATAATTCAATAGTCATAACTGACAATTGACAAAAGACTGGAAACAGCTCCAACTGAAAGCTTAATGATTCATTTCCCTTGCTCACTTGTGATTAAAGGGTGTCTGTCTGGTCATTACGTAATATTTTATAATTTAGTCACAAAGTCCTTAGCCTTTCCCATTAAGGATAAATTAATATCATCATCATCACAAAGTCAAAGGTATGTGCTCTGGACACCTATAACAGCAATATTTATGTAAAATACTAGTTATGCTAAAAATAATGAAAATGTTTATTAGTACAGAGTTATATTTTTATTGGTTACCATGCTTTAGTAGACTTTGGACCTTCATAGGACTTTATTAAAATTACAATTTTATTAGACCAAGTCACGAATATCATGCAAATATTAAACTATAATAAGACTTTACAATTTATTTATTTTAGTAAACAAAAACCAGCTCGATATTAAGATAAGCAAAACATGTTATGTTGGTAATTGTAACTTTTCGTAGTTTTACGTAGTTACTGTATTCTACATAGTTTTAGTATTTGGCATATTAACACGCAATGTGACTTATGTTTATAATTAATAAGCTACTTCAATGTTTATTCTCATAATCAAAGTTTGTTATGTTTAAAAACACAGTCCCAGTAAGATGTTTCTCGGAACAGTGAGGTCCCTCCGTGAAGCCTGTGAAGTGTCCAGGAGACTTCTGTACTTCTGGAAGGAGCTAGGCTGGCTAAATTAGCCAGGACTTAACGCACAACGGACCACTTATGTGTCAAAGTGCGGAAACTGAGTTCACCAACCCAAAACCTTAAGCTGTTTCGTACTAAGAAAGCTTTATTTACGTTTATCTTAAATTTAACTGGAAACATTTTGTTATAAAACATCCTTTTGAACCGGATTAAAAATTTCCATTATTAAACCCTGAGGGTAATATATTTCACAATGTAAGGAAGAGAGAAGATAGCTCACACAAGCAATAAAGCGTAATTTAATCCGACGTTCGTGTCAGATTAAATTGACACAAATTAAAAAAAAATGAAACAATACAATTCAAGGGTTACATTTTTTTAAACGGCAGTTAAATTGGAAAGCAATTTCGTAAACACATAATAGAGTGGTATAATAATGGCTCAAATGCATGACAACAAAAGTTACATGTAGGAATTATTGATATTATATTGTTACAGTGTTGTTTTATATTTATATACTAAAGTAAGCTGGGCTTGATGGTATATTGCGTGTAAAATCTATTTTAAGCCTTTTATTGTATTGTAAGATTAATTTGAAGGGCGAATGAGATAATAGTTTTCATGCCTTAAGTTAGGTCATACGCACCTAAATTCAGATTTCAAAGGATTTTTGATATCTTTCATTAATATCTGAATTGTTCAGTAACAGCAATCTTAAAACAGGTGATTTTCGTAAAGTAGAAAAGATAATTTACGACAATTATATATGATGATTATTCACAGACGACGTCGCGGGATAAATCACTAGAAGTATATAGCGCAGTGCAGAGGAAAGACGCTGAAATAAGACACATTTGTATTCTAGAAGATCTTCAAGTAATATCGTAACATTTGACGTTATATTAGCATTGCCAAAAGGAATAAAATGAGCAGGCAGATACCGAATATTTGCTTAAATTCTGTGGGGTTTTACTTTTATATCTTGCTTAGTAGAAATAAAAGGTCTAATCACTATAAAATAATTTATTGGGTTCATATTGGATCAAACTTTTAATTTATGATTTCACAGGAATTGTCAATAATCAATAAGACATATAAGGCGATACTATATAATAAAATCTTATTTAATTTTGTTATCACCTTTATCGGAAAATTAAAAAAAACTTGGGCAAATTACATGTCATTTCAAATTCAGTCTAATTAAGAACTACACAGTATTTATGCTCTTCAGTGAGTTCTAACCGGTGCACGAGACTTTATTTAACACCCGTTTTTCTTCTTATTACAGGATAAAACAGTTATTCAATTGCTGTTTTGAGTAACAGCAAAACTAACGATTATTTTTATAGACTATAGTCTAGAGAGGAATTATTCGGGAGGTCAACAAAGTACGAGTATTAAGCTATGACATCATCAATAGCAGATTATCATTGATCGAGGTGAACGCTCGCACGTCACACTGTTAAGTGTATAATACTCATTCAAAGTGAAATCAATCCGATTATGTCTTTTATTTCAATCTTTTCTAACCTCCCACGCAAAAACATGGTTTGGTGAGTTACTGTGTCATGAATACAGAATTGTGTATTTTCTGAGCAATATATCGATTTTGTTACTGATTTTAAAATAGTTTTACTATGTTTTATCTCGTTTATTATCTTTGAAGATGCAGTTTCTAATGTATATATTTAACAGCGTAATTGTGATTACCTATTTATTTAGCCATAATATTGGCATTGTAAAATGATACAAATAAGACTTGCACGGTCGTTTTTACAACCTTTATACTTGATCAATAGATTCTTGACTAATTAAGATACAAATCGGGTTTATAAAATTATGTGAAATTACGTGTTAATAGCTAATTTTGTTGAGCGAAAGTATCTCCCAGCTCTTAAGAACGGTTTATGTGTGAATTAATTAAGCTCTTGGATGCTATGCATTGTACTTAATACAAATTAATTGATGCAGTATAATGAAACTGCTATGCTGCAATTTTCTCACAACCAGACCTGTGGCTTCGTTTGTATAAAAACGCGTTATGTTAACCAAACAAATGTTTATGATAAAATCGTTTCTAGAATCAATTTGGTAAACTTATGAACATCCATTAAATAGTTGACAGTGCTCAAGTCTTATTCTCCTACGAAGAATATTTAAGGTTTAAAGTGTTTGCACTAGTTGTACCCTAAGTTTGTAAGAAATGCAACAAATAGGCAAAACTATTTATTCGTAAAGCAATGAGCACCTCCTTCTTGCTTCATTGCCTATGCGATTCTAGAATGACTGATATTTTTGTATAAGTCGTGCCCCAATCGTACCTACTTCAGGTTGACGACATCGTGAAGATATCAATTTATTGATTCTGCCAGGTCGTATAAGGAGTGTATGTATATATTTGAACTGGAGCGATGTTAAGATGGATAGTTGGTTAACATAATTTAATTCTTAATTTCCTCTATTTGTAAAAGAAATGTAGGTTAAAGTCTAGACTTACGGCGACTAAGCCTACATTTGTCTGTCCTTTGGACTGACGCCAGAAGGATCTAGGCCCAGCCAAAAAACTTCCTGAGTTGCGAAAGAGACTTCAAAAGTGTAATTATTATATGTATTACAAAAAAATAAGAACGAATTTTAGTCTGATACATTGGTTAAGTTATGTGCTATATTAATATACACACAATAATTAATACACATGGATGTTCCCGTCCCGAGGCAAATCAATTTCTACAGCTAAATAACAAAATTAAAAGACGAACTAAATAAAAAGTTGTTACGAGATGTAAGAGAGCTAACGGGAATCACGTTCACTGAGTAACTTCTCCAACTAGCGCGAGATTGCCAACGATTCTTATTGTTAACAGTCTATCTTCGATCATGATGAAGGACATAAATATAAATGTTATTTGAACCTTCCATTTACTAATCTGACTGCACGCAGAATTCAATATTTTAATAGACTAATTTAAACAATTATATCTCTTCAAAAAATACATATATTTGTGTAGTTAAAAGAGTTGACGGAAAGTACATAGAATTTGGACTTTCATATCAAAAAAAGATAATTAGGATGCTACTTGTACTACATACACAAAAGCTGGCGCAGCCTTAGATCATGCGGAGTAGAGACGATTAGGCCGTGGGGTTTAAGTGCACAGGCGTTGATTAAAAATTACCCAGAGCTGGACCCCAGAGCTGGTTTCCTCGCTCAACGAATAAGTATCGCAATACAGCGAGGAAATTCTGCCGGCATTAAAGGTACACTGCCACAGGGACCAAACTTTAGTATATTATATATACTGTCATATAATAAAATTGTGTGTTGGAAATTAATACTTTATCAGCTAAAAAAAAAGATATACACTTTTTATTAATACATTAAACTAATTTTTTGCCGTAACCAATATTTTTTATCGCATTTAGTTACATCGACGACACTAAAAGATCAGTTTTATTGTAAAGCATTACAACTGATTTGATAAGTCTTTTTTTGTAATTTTTTTGTAGTTTTCATGACTGATGATAATTTTGTGCTTGGAAAAAAAAGCAAAAAATAATTTAAATGTTAAGGAATTTTTATTAACTATTTATGGTTAAAACAAAATCTTTTGTCTCTGTACACCTGTTACTGTTACTAATATTTACAAAAAAAGAGATTTGACTGCACTTATAAGTAAAGTTTATATTCCGGACAGTGTTTGGGATAATTTCGAAAATACTCGAAGAAAATGCTGTTAATTACATTCGCGTAAACCAATAAACCAGGATCATAAAATAAATTATCCATGTTATGAATAATGGCCTATTTATGACGCTGTAAGCACTTAGTGGTGTCGGCCTATTTTCCGGATGGCAACGCAAAAATTGTTGCCAAATTCAGACTTATTATTTATTGCTTGATATGCACTTAGTAGATAGTATAAGGCAGCCTTTGACAATATTATCGCGCTTTATGTATTATCTTAAAAGTATTCTCTTGATTTAAAATCCAAGATAGATTATTTTTTTATTTCTTCTTTATAAATTAAATGCATAATATACATAGGTACCAACGGGACACATTTCTTGCGTCATAAGGCAAGTGAGCGTTCTTTTCGATACCAGCCTTGCGATTCTGTAACTCACTTTTCAAACTCTCACAGCGGTTTTCACAGCAGCCGCGGCGGTCGCGCTCAAATCAGTCGTAAAGCAGTCATTTTACGATTTGGCATTCGGATAAGGAGGGAGCTTGTAGTTTATTGTTTCGAGAGTTTGAAAAGTGACTTACAGAATCGCAAGGCAGATCATTTCTAACGTGGTATGTGATCGACCTCACATATGAGATTATAATATTGAAACTTATTTATTCGGTGTTGCCAGCACGGCAGCTGCCATTAGGCATCGTTGCGCCGTGCAATTTCCTGGCAATCCAGTGAGCGTGTACGGAGTTCGTAATTAATGTTTTTCTTTCAATAACGTACTGAAACTGTTATTGAACGAGTCTTAAGTGGAGATCGTTGAACCTAGTTTTTAACTTGTGACCCGCCCAGGCATCGCACGGTAGAGTTGTTACGAAATAAGGCAGCCGGTAACAGTATACTAGTAACAGTTTCTGTATTTATTATCTATTAATTGCAGAGTAATATTTAAAAAAACCGTTCGATTCTATAAAGAAGAATGGCTTGATAAATTACGGCATAAATTAGTGGGAGTAGCAGGTATTAAAAAGTTTATATTTATTGTTAGACCAGCTACAGTGTACCTTGGAAGTGCGTCAAGCTTGATGAACTCATATAAACTGAAAGATCCTCTAATGGAACACAGCCTAGTGAGGTAAAGGGCAGAGAATTTTCATCTATTTAACTACTTATTATGTACAGGCCAGTCAGATAAACCGAAGCCGAAGACAAACCGAATTATTGCTTTTGCCGGAAATCAAACTATGAAAAAACCATGTTAACTAGGGGCCTTACATAACTTTACGACGATGGTGTTGATGGTATTCAAGGAAGAATTAATTTATATAGGATTAAAACGCGTTTACTAATTAAATTATCAATCGTAATCAAAACCGTTATTTACCCGTGACGGTATTGTAAATAATGCAAACTACATATTTTTTTGAATCCGATCATTAATATATAATATCATCGTAAATCAGAAAAAATAAAGGTTTTGCTTTTGACATTAATAACCTCCAGGGGCTAATAAATAGTAGTTACCTACATGGCTCTACGACGCGTAGCAAGTATCACGTAGCTCTGATTTTAATGCCGCGTAGCGATAATGTTAAATTTTTACTCCAGCGCATTATTAAAACATTTCAGCTTAATATTTTAATTTAACGTAAATTAAAACGCTGATTTATTGGTACTTAAGTGCGTGGTTACTGTACTTCAATTTAAATAGTTTGCTGATTTTGAAACGTTCCTGCTGGTGTCATCGTTCGCATTTATTAATTAAATAAAAAAAATGAATACTTCCTTTCTTGACAGCATGTCCATAGATTTCATATTCATTCCATTTCGTTTATATCCGCTGTACCTTAGTATAAGTTAATTAAATATAAAGCTTACATAAACATTATTAAATTGAAATAAATACGTTTAGGGTATATTTTGGCAGTGGAACTGGGTTTTACAGTTAAAATATAATTGGGCCACCTCGAGAGGTACTCCCATTGACCTATCAGAGTGACATCAATGGAAGGAGTTCTTAAGCATGCGTACCTCGCCCGACGCCGAATGCCAGGCGTAACTTCCTTCAAATACTATGCATTGTAATCCCGTTTATTACAAAGTTCCTTGAATACTCCCCCGACTTGCATTATACAACTACCAAACGGCTTTAATCAATGCAAACCACTGACCTGATTCTCCTGATTGAGCAATTTGAGCTGATCGTTAATAAGGCTGTATTTCGCGCTTTCCTCTTTCCGTAGCGCTCGTTCCTTTTTCAGTTCTGGACTCCAGAACGTCTTTATACTATGCATGCTGGATCCTAATTTCTGGTTTGTCAGTTCGAGTTCCTTTTTCAAGTTGCCAAGTTCGCGCTGTAGGTCGGAGTTTTGGGATTGTAGTTCGCCGAGGAAGAGCGGTGGCGGTTCTCGGCGATAGTAGTCATCTTCAGGGGGCGGTGGCGGGGCGTACGAGCGGTCGTAATCTCGTTCTAGGGACTGGTAGCGGAGTGGCCTGGGTCTGGCTCGATGGTGGGCGCCGGCCGAGGCGGACCGGCCGCGCTCGTCCGGCGCCGGGGAGGGTTCGTCATCGCGCTGGAGGTAGGGACTGCGGCGGCTGGGACTGCGGTCCACCTGGGGAAGGCGGCCGCGCGACCACTCCTGCCGACGCCATTCGTCTCGGCACGGCGGCCGCTCCTCTTCGCCGGCGTACTCGCGGAGATACAGTTTGACGTGTTTCCCGCCTCAATTCGAACGCATTGTGCTCTGGACTCGGCGACGGGCGCGCGATCACTGTGTTACGAGCCCGGGGGATCGATCGTTGTGGATAGCGCATGCGTGAACAATGTAGCGCTGTCAGCGCTTCACGATTTTAATCTATAATTGGACGTGTACGAGATGCGTATTGATGTATGATAATTTATGCTTCTAAGTGGTTAAGGTAGTTTTGGGATTGTTCTCAACTAACTTTAACTTCCTTTAAATTATTAATCTCATCAAATCTTAATTAAATTTATTTGATTAGGTGTGATCAAATCTTTTAGATTTTGATGAACACCTTAATCTCCAATATGTATTTAAATTTTTATATCATTGTAATTTTCATTTACCACCGCCATCCGGAAAATTATAAACGTGTAAAGATACATACCCACCGACATTTTAAAATAAAAATCTGAATGTGTGAGTATTCATGATATTCACCCTTAGAAATACCAAATATTTATAAAGAACGCTAACAACGTAAAAACGAAAAGGCCCCAGCAAAACAAGTTGGGCATTTAATTCAAAATCCTTCAATTTAAAATATGTCACTCATTCTATTATTAGAACGGTTTTCAGATTCCCATTTTAAAAATGACTCACTCAGCGTCACAGCGCTTTAAAATAAACTTCCCTATTTCTCCGCTTGGTGACCCACTTAAATTTTCTATCTTTATCAAACACTACAAGATACGTATGTCTATCTCTGTTTGCCATAAGGTCATCGGTATGTTGGTGGTAGTACTCTGAAGAACTTGATAGTAGGTAAGACGATATCCTTATTTCTTAGCAGTTATAAAACCTACGGTATTTTTATAACAATATTACTTGCAGAAAAACTGCAATTAAACCGTATATAATAGTTAAAATATCAGCACCGCGTATCTATATAGATGTATCAATTTTATTTATATACTATTATTAAATTAATAGTAAACAAAAACAATATCTAAAGCTTAAAAAATGAAAATCAAAAACGTTGTTTTGCTTGTGGCTTCCCTGAGATGAATTTGTTCGAACGAATAGACCGTTTTGTTTTTCTGACCTTATTATTTAGTTTGGGTCCAACGATTTTATGCCAAACTAGCTAACTTAATTTTATGCCTTCTTTGGCATGTATCTGTAGATGGCACCTTTTCAAGGGAATAATGTATTTTCTACTTTTATATTCTTCGAAGACTTCGAAAAATAGCACTTTTAAGTTATAAAAATATATCTGTCGCCATTAAACCAGGTGGCCGCGTTAGCATGCAAAAGCAACCCCGGAAATCTCGTTCTGTAACGGACGGTGTTTATATGGGTATTGCTCACCCGAATGGGTAGCAGAGATGCCTGGAGAGTCGAGGCTCACATATCCTATTAGCCTTTGAATTGCGGGGAGTGTGCAAAATGGTTTTTTGGGTTATATTTATAAAAGACCCAACGAATAAGAATGAAATGAATAACGTATTACTAAACAGACAAAAAAATCGAAGGCGTGTAGGCTCCATATTCAAAATACTATTCGTAATTGCTACAATTTTTATGTTGAATAGAAATAGTACTAAAAGTCGCTTAAGATTCGTTTAAAAAACCTAATCGTAACAATTACGACTGGTAATTTGTAATACAAGTTATATCGATTGATGAAAGAACTGTAAAACGAGGTATTTCGCCACCTGGGATAGCATCTATTCCTCAAACCACTACAAAGCGTCTTGTACATATTTGGTTGAATCGACCACCTTCATGGGTCATAAACCAGCTGCTTCGACCGTTATGACTATTGAGAAATATCGCCATTTTTGAGGTTAAGTGAAAGAATTTTTAAACACTGCAAGTGGGTAGACTATGTAAAATAGGCAATGGTTCAAACTTTCTACATTTTTGTCGATAATAGAAAGTTCTTCTTTTCCGACGTCGATAAGAAGCAGATAGAGTATGCCAGATACTTTTAAATATCGAGAACATTTACCCCAAATAATATAAACAGTGTATAAAACACGCATCTAAGCACCTTTGCCCCACTGCCATTGCCTATGCCAAACATGTGACAGAAAAATATGTACAGTAATAAAGCTGTTATGTTTGGCAGTATTGGAATTGAATTTATATAGTCTGTGTGAAAACAACCATCATATTTCTAGAATCTTGATAGCACAATCCTTATGTTGACAGCACTGTCAGTCTTTACGTTATTATACTTCGACAGTAATAATGTTGATACTAAATATGCAAAAAATTAAATTATATAGATTATTTAAATGTATAGATAATTTATTCAGTCTGATTTAACGAATTAGTGTGCGTTTTCCAATTACAGCACTAGAGCGCATTTTGCGGCATAATGCTCAACGTTGAGTGTTCCAACTACAGCAACGCTTCGCACAATTGAGCACTCTCAAAACGAATGCTCTCGCAAACAATACCAACACAGTGACAGAAAATTGACCAGTATTTTTCTTTAAGTTGGCATTTATCGAAATTTTCGTTAGTAAATATTATTTATTGTTGAAAAATTTGTAAGGCTTTCGTTTCGTCGTAGATTTTGAAAATAATTAAAGTTATTTCAAACTGCTAAAAAAATAAATATGTATTAGTATGGATGAAGGTATAAATAGTTACTTTTTTTATATTCCACATTTAAAATATGAATACAATTTTATTTTAAAATTCGGATCTGTAAACAAATTTACTTTACAGGATTATACTTTAGAAAAAATTGCAATGGTTTTGAAAAAGTATATATTTTTTTAGAAATCATTAAAAAATATTACTCAAAACGTAAATGATGTAAACTTCTTACATGAAACTAAATATTTTACTGTTAATTTAGCTTGTTAAAACCTTATATTCTTTAAAGGTTTTCTCTTATTTCAGTAAAAAAAATTTAATGAAATAATTTGATTATTAAATTAAGCGTAAAAAGTTTTCAACCAATTATTATTGTTTACCACATTATTTATACATTAATGAGGTTGCTAACTCTATTCAGACCATTTTTTTGTCAACACTGACTTAGCGCACTCTGCTGATGCATTTGAAAACTAATTCACGTTCCAATTAAGCTTCAGCATTATGCGGCATTGTGCGGCACTGAGTCGAAAAATGCTCTGTAATTGGAAAACGCACAGTAATGAAATCCAATGACTAATTTTGATTGTCAGTTGTCAAACTGAAGCCCTTTAATTTTAATGTGTATTGTCACTTAGTATTTTGAGGTTATGTCTTGTTAGTGTTATGATTTTGGTAAATTATATTTAATACTATTTTGAATTAACAACACAATCAATTTAAGATGCCTCTACCTCCTGCCAGTGGTACTGGTAAATATTACGCATTAGCGGCAAAATCAATTCGGTTAATACGTCAAGGATGTACTAATAGGCCGTTTTTTCATATATCAGTTACTCAGGTAATCATTGTTAAGTTTAAAACGTAATCAATTCTTTTCAATTTTGATATTCACTTAAGCCTTCTGAGTAGAGAAATAAATTTGTTAATTTAATAGTAAACAACTGAGAAATATAATGTATTTTAAGGTATAGCTAATATTAAGGTATATTTCTAATAATAATATGCTTTCAGCGAAAGAGATTAAATAGCCAACCAGTTATTGAACAGTTGGGTTCATATGATCCTATGCCAAATATAAATAATGAGAAATTGGTTGCTTTGAATTTAGAAAGGCTAAAATTCTGGCTAGGACAGGGAGCACATGTAACATCTCCAGTAGCCGAGTTGTTGGGTAATTCTATTTATTCTATTTTTATAAGTAGATTATGTTATTTTTTTTATAACTAAAATATTACAGTACTTATGTCATACAAACACTATGAAATGATTTATATAATCATTATTTTAAATTTCTTGAAGTATGTGTTAAGTTCTTTTCTCATCTATCCAGATACATTAAACATAAATACCTTATTCATACTTTAGTATTATAATTTCTATTGGTGTTCACAGGTCTAACTGGCTTCTTCCCAATTCATCCAAAATCATATATGACAGCTTGGAGAAACAGACAAGCGGAACTAGACAGACTAACAAGTGAAAAAGAAGCAGCAAAGAGTACTGCATAATTTAAGATATATATATATAATGTAGCAATTATGATAAATAAATTTAGTAACTTATTTTTTTTTTAATGATCATGTTCAATCTTCGATAATAGAGAAACATTCTGGTCCTCCTCTGGAATCTTATAAATTGACAAGAAAACTTAGTAACTATTAATGTTGCTTTAATGACTACTGTAGAGAACTAGTACTATAAAATATTTGTTTAGATCCTAATTTGCTGGGACTTATCTTATTAGGAAACAATAAGGTTACATAGAAAGAAACAAGCAAGTCAATGAACTTCTTTATTTAAGTGAAATGGCATTCTTAATATATTTCTTAATGAAAAATCAGACAGCCAGTAAACAAGGCACAAAACAAACAATTTACTATGTATTATCACGCTCAAATTCTCTAAGTGGCAACACTTAAGCTTGTGCGACAACCGCAAGATAAAAAACAAGGTCTTATAGAAATTGAATAACAAAAACATTTCAAGAGCAACTTTAGGAATAACAATAAATTTTTATGATAAAAAAGGACATAAATTGCAAGATATGAGTGAGTACAAAAAGATGGAAAATTCATTGCCTTAAATATATAAGGAGAAAAAGAAAGCCACTTACATTCCTAAGATTTAAAGTCACAAAGAATTTACTAGAAAAATTAAAACTAAAAACTTTCGATTTAATACAAAACATACACCATGATGATTTTAGATCATTATATCTACCCAATACCGACGTGACAGCGTACATGTTACACAAAACATTTGTTTAAACGCCTTATATCAGGGTGATTTATTAATCGGACCCATTTGATTTCATTGATCAAAAGTTAGTAGTTGCAAAGGTTTCAAAATAAACCAAGCAATGTTCAATTATAACAGGAATTATTTCAGAAATGGTACCATTGTGAATATATTCTTTTCAAAAAAATTTATTTAGTGTATTGAAATAACGTAATGATTCAATATGAAAGCGTAGTGCTGTATAGTGCTGTATTTGATGTTTTGTACTTTTCCCTCAATGGTAAAGTTAATTAATCCTAGTTGCTCTTCCTTACAGCGTCTGTAACTAGGCGTGAAGCTGAAATAACAAAAACTTATTTAAAGAGAAGAGTATTTAAATATATATTTATGTATATAGGTGATGGCGTGATCAGAGAAAGCATATTTTTTTGAATCGTATTTAATCCAGAGTTATTGTTACCAGTTGTTGAGTAGTAAGACAGCGCGTATGGATTCGAGCTACGCGCTGTATATGTCACCGTAAAATTGTAAACACACAAACAATCTAAAGATTGTAATCTATCTCGCCAGATTGTAAACTGTCGAAAGATTGTCAACTCAACGTACTGCTTACAATTTAACGTAATATTATACAGTAGATTGTAATCTATCGAAGTGAAACCGTCAAATTACAATCTTAAAAATTGTCAAATTGTTAACTGTCCGAAGGCTTTCCCTAATTGGTCCGCTTTATAGTAGACCGTTCTCAGTCAAATAAACTGAATGCACTTCAAGAATTGTAACATCAAGTATTTATTCATTACTTAGTAGTTAAACAATAATTCTGACATCAAATGGTAAAAAAATTGTATCAAAATAAAAAATCAGAAACGTAACAATATTTTCGCCTCAAACATAAATTAAAATTGAAAAAGTAATGAAATTTTCTTTCATTTCATTTCAAACACTAACTCAGTTATCATTCAAACTTCTTTGGTCAATCACAGATTAATTTTACTTCCCAACAATTTAATGTAACTAATTCTAAAGCTGTGAGTTACTTTCAACACGACATCAATTTACATTCATCAAAACAATCAATTTACATTCGACAACAAACAAATATGGTGGCGCGGGGCATATTCCGTTCCACCAATCAGCGCGCGAGGTGCGATCCGTTTCACAATTTTACGGTTTCGCTTCGATATATTACAATCTACCGAATAATAATACGTTAAATTGTAAGCAGTACGTTGAGTTGACAATCTTTCGACAATATACAATCTCGCGAGATAGAATACAATCTAACGGTGTTTACAATTTTACGGTGACATACATTCTCGAAAATGGTCCAATAGTTTGTGCAAGTTACTGTCATTCCATTTTACTACACCCTTAGCACAAACTTTTCCATAATATATTTATAATAATTTATTCCTCATGTATTCGTACTGTACGACTTAAGGATAGTTTGTGTTAAGAGGGCTGTAACAACTTTGAAAAACGATATGAAGCATTTGACACGATAGCAATTACAAAATTTCACACTAACTTGAAGCTCAGTTAAAACTACTAAAATGGAACAACTAGTGTTGGTTGGAAAGATTTAATTATTTGAGGAAATTGGTGTAAACATGAAATCTTTTAATATTACTGGGAATACTCAAATAATAATTTGATAGATCAATTCCGTAAAAATGGTAGAGGTTCTATTATAATCTAAAATAATATTATGTTTAGTTACAATCAAGCTACTTCAACAGACAGGCATTAATTAAATCCACCTTGATGAGTCTAAATATATAGTCATTACTTGTATGTTAATTTAATGTTAGAAATAAACAGAAAATTTAAAGTAAAGGTTTAGGCTTAATATTAATAAGCAAGTTAAACATAGCAAATATAAATCAAGCAGTTTTGACTTATGTTTGCTCAATAGAGCCATAAATAAATTGAGATCATGACAACAAAAAGGTTGTTAGGAAGTGTTAAAAACTTTACTTTGAGTATAAACTCATCCCATGCAACAAAATGTGAGTAAATTTAAGAGTGTGTTTTGCAATTTTTATTTACGGCATCCATTTGACAGTTACATAGATAAACAAGTCGTTTTAAAGCTTTTACTTAAGCACACACTGAAAGCTGCCAGTTCATTGGTTTTTACTTACTTCAGTGCAGTACAGCTCTATTCTTGTTTACCTAAAATAAGGGTTTGGGTTTAATATGAAACGAAAATTACCATAGGCCTCAAATGAGCAAAGAATTAGCAGTCATGGTTAAACAGATATGTTCAGTGCTGACATACTTAGATTCAATCTTAAAGTTTAACTTTATTAGTCTCTTTCACTTAAGGTGAGTGCGCAATAACGCATAAATTAACACTTAGGAATTAAGACTGGAATTACTCAAAGTAAAAGTATATTGTTTTATTTCTTTCATTTAATCAAGCTGATTCTTTGCTCATTTGCTCCATAAATTCACAAAAATACTATTAACTGATAAAATGTGCAATAAATGGTGAAATATAAAGATAAATAAAATACATAATACATTACAGGAGCTCCTCAAAAATTGTCCAAAGAATAATACAAATTTATTTAGTTTAGCTTCAAGCAACTGAACAATTTTTGAAGGACCCATTGTTTATTAGAATAAAAGGTGAAAAAACTAATACAAATAAAAAAAAACAAACATACACGATTATATAACATGATTCTAGCCCAATTTTTTCATAGACGTATTTATCTTCCTATTTGCACCTTGCACCAACTCTTGGATATTCACGGGATCTTTTAAGAATGAAAATATATTGAATGTATACAAAACTTCGCCGTCATCATAACACGTATTCTAATTCGTGGCTTAAGTACTTGAAAAATATAATAATAAATTTGTTTCACTACAGTAACGTACGATAACCGAATGTCTCTTTCTATGTTTGTTAGTGAGACCAAGAGAGGGCATGCTTCAGTCTCCGCTCTGAGAACATCTTGTGGCAATTAATTTTTACTATTATATTGTCTTTCTTATTCGCAGCCGTGTTGTAAACAAGATTCCGAAAAAAAGGGAACTGTCCACTTTGAATGCCCATAATTTTCTGCATATAAGAATGAAATATTGTACATAATATGAAAGCTACGCATATGCTCGGTTCCTATTAGAATCTCTAAGAAAAAAGTGACATAAAAGACATTGAATTTGTGATCATGGCCTTATTATACCTCATAGCAAAGCAAATACTGACCCCCTTATTCATATAAATTGAATCAGTTTACTCAGTGCACAGTGCAACAATAAAACCTCTTATAATTAAAGTATCTATAAAATTATGTTTTAACTGTGATGTAAGCATGCCACACGTGCAATTAGACAGAATTATTTTTTATGAATAATGAGGTGAGTTAGCAACCGCAACCCATTACGTTAATATATATAACTTAAGTTTATGCTTCTACATTAATAGTATCTCGACGCTTTCAGCTGGATTAATAAAGCATTCCTTTGAGCTCTAAACATGTAAATGTAAATGCGAGGTTTTGGGTAGGACAGACCATAGGAAAATGTTATACTTGATTTAAGCCTCATGCTCTGATTTTTAGTAAGCCCTCAGGCATTTTACCTGTTACTCATCTTTATGCTGAAATGTATTCTTCAGTGTTTTGTTAATCGACTTAACAGTTTTATTAATATCCTTATTTACTTCCTTAAAAAGCTGATGTAAAGGATCTAAAAAAAGAATACCTTCAACAGTGGATCGGCTGTTTTATTTTAATTAAACAGTTTCTTCTTATTTTTAAATAAGTTTGACGCGTAAATTCAAAGATATTGATATGTAAACATGCACGTTTCGAAAGCCCTAACGTTATTCAGTGATTTTTTTTTACATAAAAACAAACATTGTTAGGTGTGTCTGAAAATAACATTCTCAAAGGATTATTATATTGGAGTCCTTTATTCAGAGAAGTACTCAAGTTTTCATATACAATACGACGTAATCCAGAGTATATAATAGTTAAAATATGCATTGAAACTCAACGTGTTCGCCGGGCCAAGTTCATTTTCCAGGCTTGTATATCAGTATCGAAAATCACATTTACACTAATATTTTTCTTGTCCACTAAATAGGTTATTCGGAATACATTTATCAATTTTTAACCAACTCATGCCATCTCGCTGACGCTGTAAATTCTCTTTTAAAATCATTCCGCTTAATTGATTGATACAAGTTTTCTAACTTAGTACTAAGACCGAAAAAAATAACCCAAATGACAAATTAATTAACTTTAAGTTGTGGCATTTATTCTTCCTCTACTCTTAATTTATAAATAATATCCAAAAAGATTTGTTTATTAAACCAACCATTAAGCTGATTAACATTCGGGGGTCAGTTCCTAACGTCATATTGTGTTACTGTTCTACCATTAATTTATTTTTACCTGACGCAGCCAGATCATCAATTCTGGCGTGGTGCTTGTGGTAGTAGGGGCGAATGATGCGGTTGTAGATTATCAATGAGCCATTGTAGTCTGTTGGGAGGTAGCACCAGATTATGAAGATACACTGTAATTGAATAAATCCAAGGTTTAGAGAGAAAGTGTTTGTTTTTTCAAATATTGTCTGGAGTTTAGCTTGACAACCATGTCATCTACCAACATAACCTATCTTGTCGATAATGAAAATCAAGCAAAGATGTTTTGTAATAATAAGAATTGTTATTGTAATTTGTTTAAAGATAATGCACCATTCATAACTTTGTAGTTTAAACTTTGCTTTTAAGTTAATAGGAAAACAGATTCCACTACAAAACCCCAGATAAGATTGCCACTATTTTCCTAGTTAATAAAAAAAAACAATCCGTTCTCTCAAGATATCTCAATTGCACAATTCAACAAATAAACATTACACTTTAAATTCATAACCTCCTTGATTAACAATTGATAAACTTTGATTATTTTGAAGTTGGTTAATAAATAATAGATGCAATTCTAAGAAATAGCTAAACTTCTTATAAATAACACGTCAAATAAACAACTACTTGTACTGAACGAAATAATTTTCATGTCATGCTCACTGTCAGATTTTAACTATTAATTGCTCTATGACAAAACTTGATTAAATTGCATAATATCATCCACATAATGCCCTTGTTTTTTATTACATACATGTATAATATTACTTGTGTACACAGCAACAACTACAAAGGTCAAAAGCAAGGTTGGGGCAACCACTTTCACATTAAGTGTACAATGATAACATATTGCTTTTAAAAATAAACCATTAATTATCTTAATGAGTCATTAGTGACCTCTCACTGTGGAAACAATACATCATTGTGATATAACCTATTTTTTATAGCGCGGAATTTTTATATGAACACTAATGGATAATTATTTGAATGAATATAATATTACTGTAGTATTTTATCTTGCATTATTTGATAATAAATATAAAGACAAATTTATTAAGCAATTTAAATTAATAATTTAAAATTGATTATTAAAGGAAAATTTATATAGGCAAATTTGCCTTTTAATGATCTACCAACAAGTAAATCATAATATTATTTTTTATGATATCTACCTCAATGTAGACAAAGGCAAAATAGGTGTTTAAGTATGTTGCAGTTTGAATTTTTGCTAAAAAGCCTTAACTATACTTTCATCACCTCATTGTAATCTGTTAGTAAGGTATAATAATTAGAATAAATTTCCATGACCTATCAGTAGTAAGATAGTTTATCTTAATTGATCTTAGAAAGTAACACAAATTGATTTAAGCCTTACCACCCCCATATAGTTAGAATTTTAAGTTTTGTAGTGAAGTCTTGTAACCACTCCTAGAACATGTCGGAGATAAATGTATTTAGTATATTTGTATATATGTTTTAATGATAATTATCCTGTTTATTAACCTTTCTAATGAGGACAATTATTGTTTTACTATGTTCTAAGCCCACATGTTGTACTATGTATATATATTATATTAAATTCACATAATCAACAGGCCTAAATCTTGTTATAATTGTAGTTTAAATTATAAACTCTTTAATTGAAAACAATGGCAATGCATTGTCAAAATTTATTCTCCTAGCATGATTCCAATATAAACAAGAATTGCTTTTTTGTACTATAAGGGTATAGGTTAGGTTAAGTTATTACTAATAAGTGGTTTTTGTTTCCTTGATAAAAAATTTAACAAAAACTACCACAAAATGAACTATGTAACATAATCTTTGAGAACTGAAGTGTGACATATTAAGTTACATAAGACTGCAATTTCATATTACTTTATGCATGCTATTAACTAGAGTATGAATGTGCACTAATAGAAACATGTACAGTTTACTTAGTTACATAATAAAAATTGATGTGATGGTGAAACAAAACGGTTTAAATAAAATTTATATTAAATGATTCCCGATCTTATTATATTGTAAGCAAATTTACAAATGAAGCCACTGGATGAAAGCAAATTAAGAAATCATTTTTGCACTTATCATTGCTTATCAAGAATTAGTTTATCTTAGATAGCAACTATGTGTATAATATATCTGTACTGGTAATTGGTACCAATATATGTATATATTATGCATTAATATGAAAAAAAAGTTTATATTGGATATAAATATTATTTAACACAAGCTGAAATTTGAATGAACATTGCCTAGTACATATAGCTACACAATACTTGTGACATTGTAGACTACACTAACATACATTATAAATATACCTAATTTTTATTTACCATTTATTCAACTTAACATTAAGTTAAGCATGAGATATAAACAATTTTATAGGCATTTAGTTCAATAAGATCAAGTAATTTATTGTGGTCATTCCTACTCAATGAAAAGGGTGTTTGTATAATACTGATACTAACCTTGATCAACCAGTAAAGCGGGAACCATCCAACAATGAAGTCTGAAAAGTATTCCACTATTGAGAAGCAAGCGAAGACAACCCAGTAGGTAAGCCACTTTGTATCGTCATCTTTTTGTGGCGACTCTAATGCTTTCATTGACATGTAGGCGGGGTAAACGAAACCAATGGAATTGCATATCAATTCAGCTCCGAACCCGAATACTAAATATAAACCGGTGAACGCCACCAAGCCTGTGGAAAAACAAACGTCAAAATCATAGCTTACGTTATAAATAACTTTATAAAAAAGTTACCTACCAACGAATAGATAGACTCTATTTACGCCCGTCCTTTGTTCTGCTAAGTCAAAATACTTTGTCCAAGGTTTGCTTTTGTCGTTTAGGCTACGCTCTACAGTGTCTTTGTACTCTTGCAATTTGGAACCCATTTTTGTAAAAATTATTGGTCTGGGGTGTGTTGAATTATTATCCGCGGCCACGGCTCATTGACGGACACGAGACAATGAACTATGAAAATTGAAGAGTATAGTGAGTATACTCAAAAATGACATAAGTCGTGACGTTTGACGATGATAATTGACAGAAGACGTGATTTGATAACCACAGACATTATTATTAATTAACAAGTTTAAGTTCGTGGTAACTACAGATAAGTAACCATTTAAATGGCGAGTCTCCTGCTATAATTGTAATAATTATAGGTCTACCAGGATCTGATGGCAAAAAGGGAAAAAAGAAATTGACGCTAGCAATACTGGGGAAATTGGAGTAAAACGTTTTGATACTTTTTTTTTCCTTATAGCGGCTGATTCTGTGTGTGATATATGCAAAATATATAAAAATTTATCCAATGATAATTTTTGAAAATGTGGCGAATGTGGGGTTTGAAATTTAGATGAAAACTCCAATTACTCTGTTCATGAGTTTATTAATTAATTAAGAACTTTAAAATGGTTCCAAATACTGCACATCCATAAAAAAGTCTTCAACGCAGTATTTATAATAAACCTTTCCTCCTGCATCTCAATTAACCGATCTTGTTCTATGAACTTATTTTAAATTTTTATTACATGTTCACAAGATTTTCGCTATTCATCGATCCCTATTTGAGAGAAAGAAACAATGTAAAACTCATTTATCTTGTTTCTGATCAATTCTAAATCAAAACTATCCAAGTTTATTTGTGGTATAAGAAACCCCTGAAATAAACCAAAATTTAGTATAAGTACAAATATAATACACACGAAGAATCCCATAAACCAAAGTATCAAGACGTGTCATTCCTACTAACCAGTCAACGCTTGCACATGGCTCAATATCGATGATTGTGTATGTTCTGCATCTTGTTGATCAAGTATTCTTTGATAAACATTGAAAACAATATGTCTTGCTTGCGATCGAAGAGGTTTCTTCGACATTTTCATCACTTTTTAAAGGAAATTTGAAGCCAAACCAAAAACAATTCCTCGAAATTTCAGTTGACAGATGAAATTTTTCTTTTTATTGCCATATGAAAATCGCTAATTTAAAAAAAAAAATTGCCATCAGATTCTGGTAGACCTATAATGTGTAAATTATATTATTATTTTACGCAATTTAAAATAATATCTTACAATTTATTGTATTGTAAGACGGCCGGAATAACTTTGTAAGCGTGTTTCAGCGTGACTACATCGGAGTGATTTATACTCGTAGATTGGTATAGGTGTCGATAAAAACTTCTACTGCTTTCTAAAATGGCATATAAAATAAATCAGTGGCGCTACAACCTCTTTAGGTCCGGGCCTCAGATTTCTGAATCTGTTTCATGATCATTTTTAAAGTAGTTCAGCCTCCAGTGCCTGAGACACGCCGTCGACTTTTGGGTCTAAGACATGTCCGTTGCCTCACGATGTTTTCCTTCACCGTTCGAGCGAATGTTAAATGCGCACATAGAAAGAAAGTCCATTGGTGCACAGCCGGTGATCGAACCTACAACTTCAGGGATGAGAGTCGCACGGTGACGCCACTAGGCCAATACTGCTCTACTAAAATGGCATATACCTGATTTAAAAGACAGGATTAACTTGATATGCATTTTAGTCTCAAAAAATAATGATGGTGAGGCCTAAATAGATTAACTTAAATATTATACAATTTGAAATTCAATATCATATTCAAAAGTTATGGTTCATACGTTAATAAAACTTCAACGATAATTTTGAAACGTTTTTATTTTTAAAATATGAAAAGCATTAACATTTATCACTTGTGTTTTAATTACAATCTTACGGTTAATATGAGAAATCTCTTAAGTAGGTAAAAATAACAACATAATTAGTTTAGTTGGTAATTCTCCTATAAAAAGAATAAATAAAAATATTGTTTTATATCTTGAGACACTTTTATAATACATTATTTGTATGACGTACATAAATATTTTTACCGTAACAACGTATTTTTAACGTACCTATACAACATCATATGAATCATTACAACTATATGACTTTTAATAAAATACGTACTTACATAATAAGAGTGTACATAAGAAAAACTTTTAAGCTTGTATTGCGTAGATATCACAATTTTAGTTTAAATTATTAACCTATCTAATGTTTTGTGCTGATGTGCAGTAGAACGAAAAAGTGCTACGAATTGTGCTTGAAACACTCAGTAAGTTTTAAGACTATATAGTGAAACTATGAAGACATTTTTATATTATGCAGAGAAATTGAATTATCAGATAAAATTAAAAATCGAAGGCTCCAGCAGTAACCTAACTAAGGTAGTTAACATAAAATAGTAAGCAAAATAATGACTAGATAATTTATTACTAGTTGTATCGGTTGACCGTAGACGTACGGCTACAATATAAGTCCTAATGGAGTCTTGAAGCTATCTGGCAACCCTCGCTGGGTTTAATAGACCAACGCCAATAAACTATAAACATAAGTCATCGCACAATATCTGTTTTTGATGCGACACATAAAAGGCTGAAAATTTCCAAACTGATGATTTAGTGTCTAAACCTTTTTTTAAATATAAAATCCTATGTAAATGCAAGAGTTTTGTCTTAGATTTTATCTAACTATTAAAACGTTATTAAAACAAAAGAATTAATGAGATTGGTCTCAGTCTTATGCTATTATATTCTTACAAAAAGATGTCTTCTATTATTTAATGATAACATGACGTGATCGTTAAATCTTAAAAATTTTAATATCCAAACTATATGAATCGTACAATATGTATAAATAAATCAACAACCCATATTTTTTCAAGGTCAAGTAAATGTGACTTTATATTTGAAACCAGATATTTCGTTAAGGTCTCGCGATGTATTAAATATTCGACAAGAAATTGAATGAAAATTTCGGTATAATCTCCAGTCAATTTATAACGAGGAAAATCAGATTTGTATATACAAGGTTCTAATACGTGTAACCTCATATATTGTCTCATGACTATTTAATATCTGAGATCGTCATTTTTGACAGGTATTATAAGCCTGATTACTTTTATCTATGCAACAATATGAGACAATCTATAAAATAAATCCTGTAATAATTGATTTTTAAATTGTAACGTCTTGGAGTACGAGCCTTATAACTGTTATGCCTGCAAGTAGGTATAGTAATCTAGAGGAATAAAAAAAGTAATGTAATCTATGTTCTAATTAAATTTAAAATTAAAATAAATAGTTGTCACTTTCATCTTATCTTGGTAGTTGATTAATCATGAATAATTGTTTATTATACAAATAGCTATTAATTATAGTATGTTCAAATAATTTTATAGAAAATTTAGTTTACATTTAACAGCATTTATAATACTTTATTTAATAATGACAAAAGGTATACTATCTATCCTACTGATAAGAAAATGGAGGAAAGAAGGAAGAATTCTTATTAAGAGATTCATTTGGAAATGAAGGGAATGCAAAATTATTTCTAATTATGTGCCTAATAATTTTATCAGTCGATTATTACGCCTATGCCATCTCACTGAATATTTTCATACATTCTGGACGTTTCAAGCAGGTACTCTCACAATTATATAATAATTTTAATGTCTATTGACAATGTATCAATAATTAACTTGGATATTATAGGATTTTAATAGAATTGAGAAACAATGCTGTTGTTTGTTCGAAATTTAATATGATGATGTCATGTTACTAATGTAATGAGATATTATTGTTTTAAAGCAAGCATGAAATCACCCTTCTGTGTTATGGCAATCAAACCCATTAACGTTACCGTACAACAACGCCACGGAGGGTTTAAGTAATTATTAGGTGTATAGTCAATTAATTTTTCAACAGTTTCCACATTTCAATATACCTATTACAAAGAAAGGTATGAAAACTAAGTAAATTGTTTTATTCATAACAAAAAATTCAAATTCACATGCAACTTAAATGATTAGCCCAGAGTTCGAACCTGACATCTTACCATTTCACTTTTTTTTTCTGACCCTTTCATTATATTCTTTTCCCAATTCCAACTATATACTTACTGAATGCTTTGCTTTTAACGTAAGGTTATATATAATGATTCGATATTAGTCTATTCTGATCCGATACAGTTCCTGATTCGTTCACGAATTTTCAGTGAATGTTACGAAGCTTTGTGCTTTTTTCTCGCGTCCCGGCGTTCGCTGGTCGGATGCGGTTTTAATTCTCGAACGTCTAACTGTAAATACAATTAAACAAGATTAAATATTTTGTATTAAGAAACATTACTTTTTAATATAACTCGACACTTCGGCTTTTCACTCAAGCGACATTTTCTTAACGTAGTAACAGACATATCTTACTGCGCCGACATTAAAGTAAATTTATTTTTTGATATGATTTAGTTTTTTGATATATCAATTAACTAAAATTTTATTTTGCTCAATGAATTGAGCTCTTTGATGAATCAAAGAGGAGATATTTGAGGTCAATATGGCCAGTGCGACAAAACGCCAACTTCATGTTCCCAATATTTTATTAATGAGACATGTAGGGGGGGGGTTTATGGGGTTGGCGCCTTTGTCCCCCGGCCGCCATGTTGGAAAAAGGGGTGAAAGCACGTTTTTGGTTTTTTACATAAAATTTGAATGGACACATTTTGTAGTAAATCGCTGTGCTTACAATTATGTCTATTTGACTTTTTATTATAAAACCAAAATTTCACAAAGTTAAAGTGCAACAATTTCCTATTTTGTTTAATAACTTTTTTCTTTACATTTTATCAAAAAACTATGTGAGAACAATTTTGTAGAGGATCTCTTTCAGAAGATGACGACATTCACGTATGGACAAATATTAAATATACAGCCCCCTACAGTTGTTTACGAATGGGTGTGTTTGATTTGTTTGAGAAGAAGTTTTCAGAGTTCTACGGGGTGCCGCGGAATACTTTGTTTGTTCCGGCTATCCTACAACATGTGTCTATGAAGGTAAATGAAGTTGGTTTACGTAGAGACACGGCACAGACGGCTAATAGGACGGTGATGTTCGATGCTTCTAGGCCCTTTTTGTATTTTGTCATTGAAAAGACTATTGATACAATTGTTTTAAGTGGAGTCTATTCGAAGCCCACGGTTTACTAAACTTTAATTGTTAATAAAGTTATATGACATTTGTTTCTTTTTATTTTCCATTATCAGTTTTCCTCAATTTACATGAAATAATGTAGATCTAATTAACGTTAATTGACAACATGAATCTCTTATCAAATAGTTGGTACCGAATTAATGGAAATTGGAATTAAATTGGGGAAAAATATGCAAAATTTGTTTTCCGCATGTAAGAACTGATATCAGATTAATTAACTAAATGTAATAGCTTAAGAATAAATATATAAAATTGGTCCGTCTGGATCAAATCAACAAACAAAATATCTCTACTAAAGGTATCATTATAGTCCATTGAAATGTTACAATTTGAGGGCCAAACTGAACATTTGATAGAGGACGCAATTTTATTTATGGGGCATGTAGGGGGTGTCAATATAAGCTTAACCCCATTTTGCAGCAAATCGCGCCTACAATTATGTCTATTTGACTTTTTATCATAAATCCAAAATTCAAAAAGTTATAAGTAAAAAAGTGAAAAAATTCCTATTTTGCTTAATAACTTTTTTTCTTTAGATTTTATCAAAAAACTGTCAGAACAATTTTGTAGAGGATCTCTTTCTGAAGATGTTCGTTCTTACTTTTATGATCTCTCGTTTATTTTAAACAAATTTTCGAAGTTATAATATTTTTTTTTATAGAAAAATCTCCTGTCGTCATCAATCCCCTACTTTTATTCCAATTAATGTTTCATTTCGAGAGAAACTGTTGGTGATATCAAACAATATCTAGCATATGAATTAGCACCATTTTTCCATAGGCATTATTCGCCGAGGATGGTATGAGAAAAGGTACCAAGTCATCATTGTTTAATGCTTTTACACCATGGGAACTGTGAAAGCATGTGCGGTTGCAGAAAAGCAGGCCTCAAATGCCCCGCAGTGTGCCTTCACTGTTCTGGAGAAACCTGTACCAAAATTATGAAAATAACAAAATTAATAGAAGAAAATGAATTTGAAGAATTGCCAACAAATACTTCAATTTTAACTCCTGTCATTCCCCACACCTTCACATTCGACGTTGAATTAGAATCTGAGTCACAACCTGGACCATCGAAGAAGAGTAAAATGGGATAACTAGCTACCCCATTCTAATAACTGATTGATAATATAATTATGTCGAAGATTACCTCATCAGCAATTTGTCTGTTTCATAGGCCTACTAGGGATACCCATAAGTAAAATTGTAGGAATTAAAAAAAATATAATAATTTCGAAACTTTGTTTAAAATAAACGAAAAATAATAAAAGTAACGTAAAAATGTTGTTTTGTCCCGCTTGTCACGAGCATTGACGAACCCGGTCAACTTTGGAGCGCTGTAACAGCGTTCACAATTAACGAAATAAAAAAAATTATAGAGGAACATCTTCAGAAAGAGATCCTCTACAAAATTGTTCTGACAAAGTTTTTTGATAAAATCTAAAGCAAAAAAGGTTATGGGAATTTTTTTCACTTTTTTACGTATAACGTTAATTAACAATTCTGATGATTTAAAATTTTTGCTTTCTTAAAAATTTAAGCGTTTTATCGTAATAAAATGAAATAGAAAATATAATATTTATGTTACATTGTACATATATATTACAACACTTAAAGATCATAAAAGATCTAATATACTTACTAATATTTCATCATCTGGTACTCTAGATAATAAATCTAAAACTTCATTGTTCGGTATTGTGTGAGGTCGTAAGATTTTTCTCGTAAACTTGTTTATGCCTGAAAACATGTACATTATTATTTCTGCTCATCATCTTTTTTTTAATCATAATGTTTTCTTCAATTTTTATATAGCTGTGGAATATTTATAGACAAAGAGAAACGTTATATGGCGGTATACTGTGCTGAGCTTCTCTACTCTCTCTTCTCAAAAAAAGTGTGGTGGAACAAAGTTCATAGTTCTAGTGTTTATTAAGGAGTGTTTATTCGCGAGCATTGTAAGGAAAATATTGCTTACCCCAAGCCATAAGTAAATATCTCAATGGTACCATATATAGCACCAACATCGCTGCAGCCAGCATTATTATCGCTAAATAACTTAGATAGGGTACTGTGAAGTTCATTAGGCTGAAAAATCAAAAATTGAAGAATTAACTGGGCAAAACAAGTACAGACCACCTACTTATACACATTTCTGAGTCTGTATTATTGATAAATTTAAAGCAAATATATGTGTGTGTATATATATCATTAGACATTAAGTTAAGTTGCTACAGAAGTACAGACAAGAAGATAGAGGGCCATGAGAGTTGCGACCGTCCACACCTTTCACAATTGGCTTGGACAGGAAGGAGTTAATTAAGAAAAAAATTATGGTTAAGTAATTTACTTTGACTAAACTAAACATCGGCTGTTGGATACAGACATAACGTAGTATAGTCTTTGTTCATTTGTTTTGTTCGTAAGCTAACCTTTGTCTGTCTTGAGTAAAGTACGAAGATGAATTAATACTTACTTTTTAACAGCCTCTCCTAAGGAAGCGACATAACCAATAGCATTTTGAACAGTTTGCGTTACTTCTTGTATAGCTTGAAGACGCTCTTTTAACGATTTCTTTTCTTCCTGTAATATAGCACGTTTGTAGTTCTCTTGTGTGCAAAGAAATGTGAATAAATAAAAATAAATTTTTGCTCGTATTAAAATATAAGTATGAATTTATATTAATTCGTAAAGCGATTTTTTTATTATGTACTATATTTAAATTTACCATATTTGAAAGTGTATTAGATATATAATCTAAACACATACACTTTACATTCAAATGTTTACAAAATCTAAACGAGGAGAAAAATATAGGTTTACCTTATCAACTTCCTCCTCATCGTCTTCTTCAGCCAATAAATCATCATCATCTACTGGAGCGAGAAGAGGATTTCCACCTAAAAATATTTTTTTTCAATTTAGTACCATAGGTAATGTTTTGTTTATACAACATCATAGATACAGATAACGACAAACCGATTATAATTATAGCCTGTTAAATTACAATATTTTGAAAATGACATTGACATCCGTCATGTTATAACTATAAGTACGAGATATATGTCATAGAGTCAAAAATATTTCTGAGTCTATTTCCTTGGTGATTAACCGTCAGGGCTAATAACTCGAAATAACTTTTTTTATACGCCACCTTCGTACACAAGTAATTCGCGAAAGCAGAAAAACAATACCCAATGTGAATAAAACAAAAAATACAAATTTAAATTAATATTTAGAACCAGTAGCCCCTTTCTGTTTAACGACAGTTAATTTCTGTAATAATCAAACACAACAAAACAGTTTTGTCTTTGATTAACATAACTTTTATCCATTTAATAAAACACTATTTTGACCGGATTGAAGTTATGTATTATTATAAATTTACAACTATTTAACATAATTTTAAATTTATTCTTCAGTCACATAATTCTTCAGTCACCGTGACCACGCACGCTGTAAAGCACGCGAAACGTCGGATAAATTTAAAATTATGTTAAATAGTTGTAAATTTATAATAATACATAACTTCAATCCGGTCAAAATAGTGTTTTATTAAACAACAGTTTTTATGTAACTCAACAAGCTATTCAATAGTGGGTTACATACAACCCCTATAAATCTTAAGATTATCATTATTTTGTGTCTGTTGAACGAAATTGTTGGCCATATTTAGTTTTGTAAGCGTAAAAAACAAATAGCATGCAGACAAAATAAAAATAAAAAACTTACTACCAGAAACGAATCTTTTTAAACACGCCCAAGGGTTTTTGTAGGTTTTTATTTGTTCTATAAAGTAATAATTTCGAAATTAGATTTGAGTTAGAACGTAACATTATCACTCGTAACATGCAATAGTTAGGATTTCGAAATTAAATAATTTATATATTTTTTTAAATTAAACGTAGCGATAATTAATAAACGTGTTGCGTTGCACTTAAATTTTATGATAGAGTAATTTCAAAAAAATTAAGTCATTCGGTGATGAGGCACGCGTATTTTAAGTTTATATTATATTTGACTACCTGGAGTCTATATGAAAAAAAAAATTTTTTGCCAAACAGTATGTACTTAACTTATAAATACGACATAAAAAAATACTACACACAATTATTATTAAATATAATTCCGTATTTTGTTTACCTAAAACACGTTTAAAAATACATAAAACACCTTAAATTAAATTTCTCTTAGAGCTGTTTAAACTGTTATTTACCTGTTAATCGGTATATCAGCCAGTTCCTCGCGAAGAATAAGAGTAGAAACAATGGTACCATCCACATTTCGTAATAGTAGCAAAAGGCGAGCCACGCTAGAAGGCCAATGAAGGAGCAAATTCGCGATTCCCATTCGAAGCAGTCTCTGAAAGTCAAAACGGCTGAATGAGATTTTCCCGAAATCACCCACCAACATCACGACATAGTTAACGTACCTAATCTTAATATTATATATAAATAACGCGTCAGGTTGTTTGTCCGCTATGGACTCCTAAACTACTTAACCGATTTCAATCAAATTTGCACACCGTGTGCAGTTGGATCTAACTTAAAAGATAGGATACATCTTTAATTTATACCCGCAATATTATTTTATTGCAAAATATTTGTTCATTATTTGATAGTCACCATTCTAACAGATGGCGCTGTGTTGAAAGTACCAACGTTTCACATAAGCTACAATTTAATGGCATAACCACCAAAAAAGCATGGTGGTCCCCATGACTGGTGTTTCCTACCGTTTCCCTTGAATAGTTTACTACTATGTAATAAAACAAAAACCTTAGCCATAGCAACGCTTGGCCGGTCTGCTAGTAAAATAATAATAATTTTTAAATAGACAATTGCGAATCGTCGTATTTGAAACTAAAAAATGTTAAACTATACACTGTTCGCTTTCGAGTAGTATTGGTAAAATATATACTAGACTAGTTCTATTTCGTTTCGTTCTATTCGTTCTCGGCCTAAAACTGACCTTATTGTCATATATATGCTATATGCAAACGGGCAGGAGGCTCATCTGATTTAAGTGATACCGCCGCCCATGGACACTCTCAGTGCCAGGGGGCTTGCCGGACATTTAAGAATTGCTACGCTCTTTTCTTTTTTATAAAGGACCCTAAGTCGAATTGGTTCGGTTACTTCAGTGGGCAGTGGAACCATCCACATAGTGCTGGTGGAAAGACGGACGTCGATATTATCATAATGTGTAAAAAATTACAATTATTTACTTTTAGTTTTAAATTGACAAAGGTTCTTTTAATAATAAGCTTGTTAATATATAGCATATATTCTAAACGTGTGATCAGCCTCTAGGAGGCGATTTATACTTCATTTATCCATTATAAAAATTAACTTACTGTAATATTTTTCCAATTTCAATAAACCACATTATAATAGCTTTGAGCCGCATTACGTTTCTTATAAATAATTGTCGTTTGAATTTGGCTTCTTGGTGCATGTATTTAGGCTCTTTTGGATTTAGGACTCTTATGGCTGCTTTTAACTGAAAAAAAAAATATAGTTCAATATGAATTTAAGTAGATATAATTCTGGAGGTTATATATTATATATATAGGTTCGTTTCTGACGTACTAACCATTCAACCCAAATAAAATAATTTTACTTATGAATGAAAATTTTAATATCTTGAGTTACTAATGTATAAACTCCCTCAATCCTCAACACATGATGAAGACATATTTCTGGGTCCATTTACTTGTTCATATATTCCAGACAGACATCATCCATTTTAAGGTCTAAAGAGCACAGTTCGAGCGCACTCAGAGTTGAGAATGACAAGCAAAGTAGATAGAAAAAAAATATAGTTTAATCTCACCGGATTCCATATCACCGACATCTCTAAAAGTATTTGTGGAAAATTTCCCTTCGCTCTCCCCCGCATTTTCTTGTCTTTCAACGCGAACCATCGTTTCTCCCCATTTCGTATGTTTAATACTGGTATTGCCAGTTTACCCAAAAACTCGACTTTGTGGTCATGGTCTTCATCGTAAACCGTTATTTCTAAAATCGAACTCATGTCCTTGACTGTACTGAAAACAAAAGACTAAATTACATATAATACTTTTGTAACCAGGAACAAATGCCTCACTGAAACCATTTTTAAATATAAGAACTTATACTTTTTGTAAAGTTAGTGAAAAAGTCTAAGAAAAATACTTTAAAAGTATCACATATTTAAATCGTGTTGAAAAGTTTTGCTATGTAAAACATAAACAGTGTTGGCCTAGTGGGATCAGCGTCTAGGGCTGGGGTGATTTTACTGGGTGGGGTCTCGCTACCCTTCTGAATAACAGAGGGATTTGAGCGTAGTCCCAACCCCACAGTGCCCGCGTCAAGCTCGACATCCATGGCGCGGGCCTGCGTTAGCGCATTTTCACGTCATTAAAAAAAGAAAAAAAAAGTGGGATCAGCGTGCGACTCTCATTCCTGAAGTCGTGTGTTCGATATCCGTCTCTGCGCCAATGGAATTTCTGTCCTACGATCCCACGATGATCCCACATTGTGAGGAAACCAGCATGCCTAAGCTTCAAAAAAGTCGACGGCGTGTGCACAGAAGTCTGATCATCTACTTGCCTATAAAAAGCAATTATAAACGAAACAGATATAGAAATTTGAGGCCCAGAACTAAAAATGTTGTTGCGCCACTGATTTTTAAGTGTGTAAACATTACCTTTAAATGTGTTATAACTACACCATTACTTACAATGTAAAGATCTTCATCCAATTCGGGGTCAAAGTCTTATATTCTGTGTGGGTTTGCAGTCTGGCATTTCCGAGTTCTACAACGCAGAATGGGTCAGATTTACCCCCTAAATCGGCTGCAGCCAGACCCTTAGCCCCGTAAACTTTAACGCAGAGCCAACCAACACCGCTAGAGTGTTCATTAAGACGGAACCACGCCTAAAAATTGAACACAAAACCACGTAAGTCTATGTGGGTTATTAATTCAAATGTATTTTTTAATAGTCTGTACAGGTTAATACAGTAACTTCACATCTAATCATATCATAAATTAATAGTGTACCTAATAAATAAAAGGTCAATGTAGTAAGGTATAAATGGCGCCAAAGGCATAAAGCGTGCGTTGTCACAGATAAGTAAAGTTGCAATATTTCATACAAAATATTTAAATAAATTTTCGCGCCCTAGCATACTTGAAATTCCTTGGTGACACACTTCGCGAAAATATTGTTTGTATAACAGTAAACATTATGTAATAATAGTTTCCATATTCTACGACACATGTGGTATAATACCTGTCTATGAACAAGTTCGATATTCGCTTCTCAAGGAAAACTTTTTCGACTCTGCTCTGAGAAGCAGTGTCAAACATTCAACGCATACACGAGCGATACGTAACCTACTTCGGACATTGCGCGCAAATAATGTACCTATAGGGAAAATGGACAACCCCATACATTGTTCCGCGCCTTGTTAATTTCTCTCAAATCCTTAAATATATAATTGTCTAGACATTTCTAAAAACAATTCGTATACAATATTTATCTATATTATAGTCACTACTAAATATATAATTTATGAACATTCGTCTACACACAAAGATACCACTTCACATACAGTACTAATAAAAATGTGAATTATAACAGACTGACTATAAAATAATACATTAAAATTTTTAGAAATAGATGAATAATTTGTCTCAAACAGTATAAGATACTCACATATCTTTTTTCAATATTTAAAATATCTCTAGGATTTTCTTTGTACGTCGCTAAGTCTGTAATGGTCTCGGATTGGGTAGTGCCACTTATGGTAAGAAGAAGAAAAATCTGTCCATTTCCATCTTCCAAGTCCTTCCGTATATTGTGCGTTTTCTCTCTTTCTAACTTTGATAAGTCTATTGTACATCTATAAACAATATGGTTTATAATATTAAGCAATTATAAGAAGCGGTAATGAGTACGTAGTACACAAGTAATTTTTAGCCCGCTCTTGTCATACAATCTTTTAATGAGGTTTTAATCCAACATCATTCAGTTCGCTCGTTATGTTTAATGAATGTTCGATGAACTTCTTAGGAATTTAATAAATCTAGTAATATAATATTAACCTAAATGAATGGTGGTGATCGTAAAGGTAATAAAGAATTTAAAATCGGCAATTTCAATCCGCTAATAAAAGTTTAGGGTAGTTCAAGCTTTAAAAGCGTTACATTCAGATTTTAAAAATTCATTTTTTACTGTCAATCTCTTTCTGAAAAACACAGCGTATCAAGACTTACTTCGGCATATACACGATAGAGATTTTATACCACAACGCTTCCCTTCTCTTTTTATAGACTTCTTCATTTTTCTTGCGCAAAAAAAAGCGTCAAAAAACAGAATCCTTTCTTACCGCCCCAAAAAATCGTCTTTCGTTTGTTTGTCCTTATCCCAAACCGTCACCTCCAATATTTGCTCTTGGTCGTCATAAAGGTGCAGGTCAAATTGCTCCAGCCACGAGGGATGCAACGATTTCCAGACCACTTTACTCTTGTATTTTTCGTTGCCTAACCTGAAAGAGAGATACTTTATCAAATTTTTATGATACGTAGGTAATAAGGTCACCGCGGTTCGCTAGGGCGATGAATAAAAAATTAAGCTCTCTTTTCAGAGAGATCTTGATATTCATTCTATACCGAAATTCATAAAATACGGCCACATGGCGACATATCTCAAATTTGTTTCAAATTTGAGCTAATCATAGGAGCAGTGAGCTCGCTCCGTGATGCCTGTGAAATGCCCAGGAAACTTCTGAGCTTCTAGAAGGAGCTGGCTTAATTAGCCATGACTTAACGCACAACGGACCAAATGCTACATTAAAGCCAACTAGATAACTTAATGTTTTTCAAACTTAACCGTCTTTTGTTGCCTGTGATAGAATCCTTGGTTTACTACTTCGTCATTACTATAATTTAGGGAACGTTCAACGTTACGCAATTTTTGGAGATTATTGACCCCCCCCATGTAACGCGCCGAAACGTTTTTCTGTACCCAAGTATAGTAAAACGTTTCGTGACCACCTAGTGACTCTTTATACCTAAAAGTTACCATTATGTGGTGTAAAGTACTGGAAAGTCGAAAATAATATTAACAATAATGCGTAATTCAATCCCCGCCCCGCATCGTAAGGTTTTACAAAAGGACCTCCCCAAAATTCGTTACGTAATACTTGAACGCTCCCTTACTACAAGAATAATATATATTCGTGCTTCCATAATATTTTTTTACTAACTAATAAACTAATTGAGAAAAGATTTCGTAAAAATAAAAACCTACATATAAAACACCTTACCTAAACTTGCAGTAAGGATCACTGGATCTCGTGTCTATGTCCATCGCGGGAAGATTCTTGGCTTCCACCAGGACAATGGTGACCACAGAACTCCATATTTGCGCTTTTAATCTTTTGTTCACGTCACTTAGCCGCGTGTTTTTTAAAAGATACTGAAACAATAAATTGACTACGTAAAAACCAGGTACTTTTAAATGTTTAGTCACTAAAATAAAACTTTAGTGGCAAAAGCCCTTGTCGTTTACATAGTTAACTAATACCCATATGATTTATGAATAATAAATAAAAATATAAGGAAATTGATTAGGAATATATTTTCCCTTGGTACAAGGAAAAATAGCGAAGACAATTAGGCGACTACGATAGTAAATATGTAACAAAATGTAGCAATTCGTAGTAACGTTATGCTCTGAATAAAACGATCCACGACTGTTACGTAACATTTGTTTTGTTAACTTTACGATTCACAATACTTTGCTGTATTTGTCCCGTACACATCAAAGGGTCAAACACTTTTCAGTATCTGCTTCAATGACACATTATAGGCATAAATTCAAATCATCTTCTGAAAAAAAAATATTGTGTCGCCGGGTCTAATATGCTATGCGTTTTAATGAATTTACAAAATTGGATTAAACATGGCATTATTTTCGTTACATCGCTATAGTATTACTATACAAACACTTCATTACATATTAAAAACCACACATATTTTAGTATATTAGATCACAGCTATATAAAAAAACATTGGCGCTATAATCTAGGTCTGGGCCTCAGATTTCTGTATCTGTTTCTTGATTATTTGATTTTTAATAGGCAAGTTGATGATCATCCTTCTGTGCCTGACACAAGCCGTCGCCTTTTTTTAGGTCTAAGCTATACCGGTTTCCTAAAGATGTTTTCCTTTGACGTACGTGCGAGTGTTAAATGCGCACATAGACAGAAAATCCTTTCATGAAAAGCCGGGTTCGAACCTACGTAAGGTTAGATCAGAGATGAATGAAACCACTTGTCTCACACAGCTCAGTTATATAAAACGTAAGATTTTTATTTTGCGTTGTAGTTAAAGCGACAAGCAATAATTAAGACATAAACTATAGAATATATACACCCAAAATCCAATTATATTAGTAATGTTAGTCCACCACTCATAAATCAAATAGTACCCTATGTATTCTATCGCCTCGATTCTTAAGACGGGGGAATCGATTTCCGATTTTCTCAATAAAATCTGTGCAGGTGTTTATAGCAAAGGCTATATCTGAATTTTGTCCTGGTAGGCTGCCGGCTCTCGGTCTTATTTCGGTGGTTCTGGAAATTTTTATACTCAATTATTTAATAATTTTGAATTTATTTATATTGTAATTTATATGTTGTGATGTGAATAAAATTTCCTAAAGAAACCGATAGTTTTTTTTAAGTTGTAGATATATTTATTGTTAAAGGAAACTTTTCTTTTTTTATCTAAAACTCTAGAAAGCAACCAAAATATACTCAAAATAAGACACGACAAGATCTTACTTTTAATACTGCAAGAACGATTTTAACTAAGCCTTAAACAAATAATGACGTCAAACAGAACCTATGATAACAGATAACCATGACATTAACCGTAAAAGATAAAGTCATCGATCGAACATTTTTCATTATACGTACTACGACTGTAAATGGGATAATTGACAAGATTTAAAAAATCATTTAGGACTATAGAACCTACGCAAATTGGTTACTTTTAATTCAGCTTTAATAATTCAAATTAAACATTCATAATTTCTAGAACCCGCCATAACGCTTATCTACGCAAGATCGTCGCATCGCACCATTACCATGCTAGTAAACACGTAAACAAACGTCAAGTTTTTACGTGTAAATTATCACTCTTAGTTTGTTTAGTTTTTGATGAAAAACAGTGTCCGTCGAAATTAAACACAACAAGAGACAGGCGAATAACTGGTATTTCATCGTCGATTTGACTTATCTGTGACCTTAGCTTGATGATCTGTGACCGTTTTGTGTCACGTGACTAGCCTAAAAAATATATATTTTTGCTTCTTAAGGCTTTTTGAACCATTTATAAAGATTTCTTTATTTTTGATAATCTTGAATAGCCCATTTTGGTATTTTATCTGAATCTTTTATTAGACGTTATAACTTCTTACGTTACTGTGTGTATTTCTAGTAAGAAAATGTATCATTCTCGGTTTTTACTGTATTCATACTTCAATTAACTATTTATTTTTTACTGTAGGTAGTAACGATAAACTTAATATGAATATATTAATGTTCAATCAGCTATATTAAACCTTTCATGTGAAAAAATAATTAGTGCAAAATCACTACAAAACAATTTAGTTATATATTATAAAAATAAATGTAATACAGATCAAAACGAACGAACAGAAAAAAAATTCACAACAAGCTGCAAAAAACACTTACCGCTCATCACTAGAATCCAAACAAGAGAAACAAGATTCACTAGAACTATGAAAACTGGAATCATCTTCCAAATTTAAATTTGTAGCCGATCGACATCTCCTATACAAAAACCCGTGCTTTTCCACAGTCAAAAAGTCATTGCAAATATCTTTAGGGTCTGCATTAACACTAGGTTCGTCTATAATCACAGATGGAATACTCTCTGAGGTTTGACTATATTTAGAATCTATGGATGACTTGCTTATACTATCTTTATCCGTGGCATCCTCAATAGAACTTCTTTCTTCAGACAAGTGAGAGACGAATTTTGATAGTTTTGATTTCTCTATTTTATTTTGCACTTGGTCTGTTATATCTTCAACTCGATCGAGTATTTTCTCTTGAAGTCTTATAATACGATTCTTGAATCGTTCCATTTTGTGCTCAGGTTCGGACATTTCGTTTTCCAAAGCTAGTTTTAAACTTCAAACGCTTTTATTTTTAACTGGGATACATAGTTTATTTATTCCTTAGATTCGAGAAACTAACTCCAGGTATGTTTATATTCGGGATATTTGTAAACTTTCCTTTTTCTAGGTAGAAAACAGCACATTAAAGAAATAAAAAATATATCTTACAATAATTTTAACGGGAATAGTTATTCCAGTTCTTATGAATTGAGAAACAAGGTATAAATTTGTGAAAGATATTAAACTCGACTTCTGCCGACTTCGGCTGTATTTCACGAACGAGGAAAACCAATGTATTCACGGGTCGTAAATTGCAAAGCTTGTACACGTTTATACGAGGAATAGCATAGGTGTGTTGTTTCAATCAACATTATATTGATTTTCAGACATTTCAATGCCGAAATGAAAATTACATTACTACCTAATTTGACTACAGCTTAAGAATGAAATGTACTGGATGGAGAGATTTTGATACACGAACAAGTACATAACATGATCTAAAAAGCTGGAAGAAAACTATTGAAGAGTCTTGAGACAGTAAATGTAATGTTAACTTCATTATGGAAATAAAGGCATATTATTTTTGGAGTTTACTCCTTAAGAAACTATTTGAGTTATAAGGCCCGGTACGGAAATTTTATGAGGAGTAAAATCAAGTGTAACACGAAAAGTTGAGGCGTTATGTAGTAAGAGACAAACATATAGAGTTTACTCCTTAAGAAACGATTTGAGTTATAAGGCCCGGTACGGAAATTTTATGAGGAGTAAATCAAGTGTAACACGAAAAGTTGAGGCGTTATGTAGTAAGAGACAAACATATAGAGTTTACTCCTTAAGAAACGATTTGAGTTATAAGGCCCGGTACGGAAATTTTATGAGGAGTAAATCAAGTGTAACACGAAAAGTTGAGGCGTTATGTAGAAAGAGACAAACATATATATATCTGTAGGATTGAACGTGTAAAAGAATGAGATGGAATACATTACACAGACTTTTCTATTTTGAATTCACGTTTTGACATCCACGTTACAACATTGTCATTTGTCAGTGTTGACAGGTGTAAAAAATAAAAGTAGATTGTCTAGCGTGCCATAGAGTTTTGTCAATAGTAATGGTCAGTGAAATTAAAACTAAATTAAAAGATTGTTCATTCTTATTCTTCTCTTACTATAAAGGTAACTTTGGTCACAGAAAGAAAATCCTATTTGGGCATAGATGATGTAGGTACGTTTTATTACTACTACAAACATTTATATTATAAAAAACATATATTCTTACCACCTTTAGTATGAAAATATGGTCGACAGCCACAGAACATTATCGCCCTTTTTATCGTTCGTAAGGAGTAAACTCCAATCGTGCGTCGTAGCTGACAAACACACACTTATTTTTTTGTTTTATTTGTTATTTGTCAATTCACTTTCCAACATTTAGCGCTAAGTTTCAATTCTGAATCTGAGGGTTAGGTAGCACTTTTTTCAATATATAGACGCAAAATACCACATTTCTTTGCTCTTGTACAGGTTTTAATATCAATTGAGGAAGGTGGGCAGGTAGCTTTTATGAATTTCTTTGAACCATGACTATCTATATCCTCCGGTTCCTGACCAGCGCCTCTCTTATGAATGTGTAGAGTTTTGAAGACGATGAGTCTCACTAGAGCTTGAACTTGATTTCACTTTTAACAATTTTATATGATTTAAATGCAGGGTGTATGGATTTTCCATTTAAACAATCGTTTCTGAGTATGAACATATATTAAATCGTGGGAAATACAAGAAAAGGCTTATATTTATTTATTTAACATAGAATGACAAACTGTGAGTTCTATGTTATCTGTGATCAAAAATACCGCATTTACAAGGACAGTCCATAATAGTTATTTACACGACATCCCTATACAATCACACATTTTCGTGATAAATCCACAAGTTTGAAATAGATTCAAAATTGACAATGTTTCGAATGTTTGGAACAATAGGTGCCGAACGAAACACACATTGAAAATTTACGATGACTATTCGTAGCATATACACAGAACAGTTAGGGTAAAGTGTCATGAAATATCTAAAATGTATTGAATTTGCCACGACAGTCGTACCTAGCGCTAAGTTTAGAGTGGTTTAGAGTCGACCATTAAATTATGTGTACTGGTATATGATTAGCCTGCTTATACTGAAGTACTTTTATTTTTAAATTGAATTGAGTTATATAGGACGTGGCGTAGTTCGGAAGGCGTTCTCAACATTTTCCAATGATTTCTGTCACGCGCTGCTCATCACAGCTGTTCTGCATCAGGTGATTTGATTTTTAAAGGAGCCTTTATAACCCCGGTGAGATTTAAGATTTCGGGATTTACTACAGCGTGGCAGATTAATATACAGGGGGATAACTTGTACCTGGTTAAGTACCTCTACCAAATATGAGCCCCATATTAATTACATGTAAGAAGTGTATATTTCGCTAATCTGCAAAAGGGGGAGGGCTGCAAAGTTGTAAAAAAAAAACATCATCTGGACATTCTCGAGCGTGGCTGATTTATTTTTTTATGTGATTTTAAATTTTATGTTATGGAATTATGATTTTTTTATATTTTTTTATTTAAATATTATACATAATAGTATAGTTCAGATTGAGGCTTCTCGCTATCTAGTAGATAAGTCGAAAACCTGTGACAGGGGAAGCTTCGCTCTTTTTTAATTAACATGTTTTAATGAATAGCGTTTCATGTACTTAATTGTATATTTAACTTAACATTACTAAGTTAATTACTATAGAAATATAAAGATAATATTAGAATTACAAGTATTGCAAGACAATCACTAGTGTACCTTTATATAATATGTGTGCTTTCTTTGTGTTAACTATACTATTTAGTCGACTAAACTATTCATAGAAAAGAAACAAAATTAATAACACAATTAGTTTTAAAACAATGGTAGGATGAGCGAATAATGTATTGATTACGTGCAAAGATGGTCTTACAGATTACGTAGCTAATTTTATTAGAGTCCTTTGGGGCATGGGATGGGTCAGGACGATGTATTTAATATAACATTTGCATGACCATTATAATATGGCTGATTGTGAGAGTGCGACCTATTTTATATTCAAATTAAAACTTATTTCTAGATTCGAGATTAACCGTATTTGAGCTTTCCTATCAGCTATCCGGTACTGAAGTGCTTTTTGCATCTGGTTATCGTAGCGCAGTTATTTATTTCTAGTTTATATTGGTAAGATTTTAATCATTTCAACTTATCATTCAAAATTACGTGCCAAACGTGTCAAACAGACATTTTTTTATTTATAATTAATACAATGTTATCGTACGGATAGTTTGGACACAAGCCAAAGACTTGAAACATTTCAAGTACGCACATTGTTTTCGTATTTGTATTTTGCTCTTTTCGTTGCAAGAAGGTAAAAATTAAAAAAAAAACAAGCAGTATATTAAATAACAAGACGTTTTACCCACCTACTATTGAGTAGCGCCCAAAATTTATTAGTTAGTATGGGGCAAACAATTCATAGTACATACTACAAATCCCTATTCAAGACTTTAAAAATATAAAACGAAAATCTATGGCGTACCGAGAAGGCTTACTATGAAGTCAGGTATGCAATGCATTACGTGTATTTTCCGTAAACAATTTTTATGTTAATGAATTTCACGTGCCATACCTATTAGCACACGTTTAGATAAATTACCTAACAATTAATATCTTCGGTTTAAATAGTTTAAATGATTACGAGGTAGAGCAACAACATACAAATTTGCTTGTGGCTGTTCTTTTATGTATTTTTTTTTTAATTCTTTATAAATTATACGCTAACAAAAATGTATCTAAATCAGTTCAAGGGACTACGTCTTCCAAGTAAAAGGATTAGGCGTTGCAATTCATATATTAAGTAAAATATTCGGTACCTAACAGATATTTAAACTATCATATCCATAAAGACATCAAACTATTATATTTTACAATTTATATTTTCCAATAAATTATAATAGTTCAGCATGGAGCTAACGCCCTCTTTATTGCATTACGGAATAGATCTTTAATAGAAAAATGTTTTTAAATTTAATAAACGAGAGAAAAATTCTTAATAATTTTTTAAGAATACGGAAATATTAAGAAGTGTTCCTTATCATTAGTTTGGGGCTAGGATATTATTTTTACAGTCTTTGGGAAGTCTAGATAAAGCACTGTATTTATCTTAGTATGGGAACAAGTCGGTTCGTTTAGTAGTCATGATTCTGTATTAAAAAAATTGTTCTAATCTGCGTTCATATTATACTTCAACGGATATATGTAGTTATGTTTAGACAGGTTAGTCACACTTATCTGGCAATACGCAAGCCGAGACATCCTTAACGATAGGTCCAACTTCTGCCGACTAAAGAAAATGAATATAATTTATAAATAATGAATGATTTTATACAAAATCAATAAAATTACCTTATTAACACTGTTATATTTATTATTTGGACGTACGTAATTTTAATTTATTAACGTTCAAGTCTTATTGTATGTGTATTACTTGCATGCTACGGTCAAATAAATTGTAATATATTTAATGTGTATAAAACTAGATTAAAAAGAGCATAATTTTCTACACTCATATAATCTCAGCAGTTAATCTTTGGATTGGATATACTAAAAAGTTATAAAGAAAAACATTGCGAAGTATAGCTTATACTATTAAAACCCGGTCGGCATTTTAAAAGGCATGCTATCAATAAGTTGTACCTAGACAATTATGTGCATAATTATAGACGTTCATACGTGCTTATAAATCGAATTGTCTATCTATTATCTATACGCATTTGTTGTTTTATGTTGCAAGAGAATAATAAAAAATACAACAATAAAAAAGAAAGTAGAACCAAACCGGTATTGGTCAAAATTTAAAAATAAAATTTATGAGGAGATTAAGGCAAGATATAAGTACTTTAGTAAAAATGTATAGTTAAATTTAAGAATGATAGTCGTTTGCCTGTATGATAGTCATTCCTAATGTCAAACTAATAGTATATAGGTACCAAACCACAACATATAATAGTATTGAACCAACTGTCGTAAAGTTTGAAACTAATCCTTTCTCCGTAAGATCTCAAAAGACCTTTAAGGTCATTTCAAAAATGTTCGTTAGTTGAACTCAAATCGCTTAGGTATGGTACAAACTTTAAACGAAGGTTTTTAAAAATAACTAGAAAACCATAGCACATGCGTTGTATCACTCACTGTTTATTTGTTTTACAAATTTAGGTTAGGTCATATCTTGCACGAATTACTCGTATATACGCGCGCACGCGTGCGCGGTTTCTGCACGACTGATTTGAAAATTGAATTTTGAAATTAGAAGAATGTAACTTTATTCTTTACTTTTGTGTTTCGCAAAGCGCTTTAATTGTCGTTGGATTAATGTATTCCTGGCTATTAAAAGGGGAGGTTATAGTTATTTGTTTATCTTATTCTGTAATGGTAATTTTTAAAAGTTCTATATGAAAGATAACATAGTTTTACAAAACGCATTTGCCTTATTAAAAATTGTGAAAGCATCTAAGGGTCTAAATAAATATTATTTATTACTTTTAGTTGGATTAGCTTCATACATTATGATTATTATAAATGGTAAACTGCTACTTACATAAACACCATTATGACGTCGTAATTGCGAGCGAGTTGGTGTTTGTCTTAATTTGCAATGCATAGTAGATACTTAGGTCCCATATATATATATTTACAATGTTCCAAACATTTAGGTGGCTTGGAAGATCTATAGTAGATATAGTACCTACCTAGCAAGTATCTGGGGTCCAATATAATATGTAGGACATGGGCCAAGTTTCTTTTATTAACATTGACGTTTGACCTATGTGATAAAATATGCCATACGTCTTTTCCTGGTTCAATTTATAGTTTGATTTCTATTATTATGAATGTTTTTTTTATACCTAGGAACCGGAGTTTAAACGGACAGGCTAACTATTAAAGCTTTCATAATATGACATAGTAAGATATATGGTAATCCAACTAACCACAACGACTAATAATTCGGTCGGTACCTGTTTTAACTTCTAAGACTTATTTTTTTTTTGGTTCTAGTAAGACGAGAGTTTCTAGTAATGACTACATACCTGATCTTTGTCCTCCTGTGACTTAGGGTACAAGGTGACATTCATCACGATCTCCCCCATATCCTGGTTGAGCTTGTTGGGGTCTCGCAAACACAGCACCAAGTCTTGTGATCTTCCAAGCTCCAGAGCGGTTAAATCTAGATAACAGGAGCCCATAAAGTCGTCTTGTAAGCCCCAGTCATAGTCGAAGACCTGAAAACGTTATACATTTAATAATAATGAGTTTTTGTTAAACAATTAATGTTCGCGATATTGTTCCGGCAATACATAACACAACATTTTGCTATGCAATTTTTAACAGGCGAATGGCTCATTAATTAGGTTTTAATGCTTACAATCTTTTAGGAACGTGCAAAAAAGGTGCTTCTTGGTAAGAGATTCGTAAGAAACGAAGCGAAATTGTAGCTCCGATACCAAAATTTGTTTGGAGATTAGAGTCTGTAGACAGACAAAAACTTTTTTGTTCTATTAATGTAAATCGCTCACAGTTATTTTTTAATGGTTTTAATGTACAAACACGTGACTTGTACTTCTTTATTATATGCATAGAGGGATAATACGAGTATATAGTATTGTGTTTTATTGACATAACTTTTACACATTTAATAAAACAATTTTTAACCGGATTGAAGTTATGTATTTACAAATATCTTTTTTTATAGAGAACACCGTGAGCCATTTCTGCCAAAATCCTCCATCTTTTAGTCGATACCAACTCCGGGGAAATAAATACAGATAATACAACTTTTTCTACAGCTGTGATACTTTTTGACATTCAACACCTTTTGTCTTCAGTCACCGTGACCACGCACGCTGTTAAGCACGCGAAACGTCGGTTAAAAATTATGAAAAATAATTGTAAATACATAACTTCAATCCGGTTAAAAATTGTTTTATTAAATATGAGTAAAATGATATCAAAAACAATTAACAAACAGTGGAGAATTACACTCTATAGATGTTGGTTAAAAATAAGCCTCGTTATTCATAAAAACTAAATCCGTCTAATTCCATTATTTTAACACGTCGTTCATCTCTTCCTGTCAAATTATATTTATTCTGCGATGAAAAGATACAAGATTTGTAGATTTTATGAAGGATAACATATTTTAGCCTCGCCAGCCTCAATTGCGTAAATATTTTAGCGTTACTAAAAGCTTTACTTTGATATTAACTGTTATATTAATTCCTATATTCAGTAAAGACGCAGATGTGTTCCGCTAACAGCTACTTTAACAAAAGACATTAAAAACAAAACTTTTATAACGGTAATGTACTGCCTTTTTGCTTGTAAATAATAGCACTTGAGTACCAAGTGGGTGCTAAGAATGTAAAACGAAAGACGCAAGACGAAACGATACGTTCGTATTATTTAATTGTAATTAATTATTTGCATGCAATCAAAAACTATTTTTAATAATGCCAAAGAAGTATAACTTCTGACGCGCGTACATAAGTACACGCACCCTTTTTTCTTCTCTATTTTGAAAGTGTAGTATTGTTTGTATGTTTTATTTTCACCGTAAGTGTCATGTACCTTTTAGAATAGATAAATTGTAACGGATACTGTAGAAATATATATTATATATGATGTGGTGTACTTTAATAAACAAATTAATACATTCACACCCACCCGATCAATCTTCTAACTGTTCGCTTAATTTGTTTTATTTCTTCGAAATTCAAAATCGTGGTCATAACAGGTACCTGATAATTCATTGATCAATTGATAGTTTACGAGTATATCAATTGATCAATGAATTATCAGACCCTCTTTGTCTACCTAGTGATATTAAGACATGTCTTTTGTTCTGTTGATTATTATTGAAGTCTCATAGTCCAGAATAATATTTAAAATGTGAAAAAAGGTTTTTAATAACGTTAGTTGAAATTTACCTACTATATATGGTACAATAAAAACGTCTTTAGAGACATTTTGTCAGCCAGCTCATGAATCTAAATTGCGTATGTATTCAAGTTGAAATATCGACCTACTTTCATACAGAACGAGAAAATACTGGCATTTCCATACATGAGTTATAAATCATTCCTTATGTTAATTACCTACATTTATTTTCAAGATTGTTCAGTTACTAAATATATTATAATAAATTAATGTATGTTTGTTTTTTTAAAATTTATTGTTTAGTGTAGATATACGCATATTATAAAGAGGAGAGATTTGATAGTTTGCATGATTGAATTAAATTGGTTCCAACTACTGGCCTTTTTGAAAAATCTTCTAACCTTAGAATTTCTCTTCATTAACAGAGGCTAGAGAATGTTTTTAGAAATCCCTATGAAAACTACTATAAGGTAACCCAAGATGTGAAAAATATACCAAAAACATATACCTATATCACGTACGCTTCGTAACCTATTGATAATAGAGGAAAGAGATGTACTACAGTCTTATCGAAGACATCATTATCTACGAAAATTTTCTCGATACTCGATATATGTCTAGTTATTACGTTACGTTATGTCGTTACGCTTAAGACTGTATCAGTCAATTTCTTTTTTAATTATTGAAATCGGACATACGATTCATAAGTTATAATGAGTGCTAATTATCAAAAATTAATATAAGTTAAGTTACTCTATATCGGAGAATAAAAACGAAAAAATTGGATAATCCTGTTTCTGTAGTGTTAATGGGTGTAGTACGAAATATAGTGATTCCAGTATACGAAATTACGACTAAATTTAATACATATAATTTTGTGTAATATATTTACCGCAGTAATAAAGTCTCTTCGTTTTATTAAGTTTATTTTTTGCTTAATCTATGTTAAATAGAACATTTATTAAATTCTGGCCTTTGAAAAAAGTAGTATAAAATTAACTTGCCTTCAACTGAACAGGCTGGAATGGATCTTCAATAGGTACCGTGAAGCATTCGTCCCAGACTGGGTTCAGGTCCCGGTAAACAATTCTTGACTTGTGAAGCAGCCTCCCTCCCGCTTTGAACTTGACGTAGGGGTCACTTGTGCCTGACAACAAACCTGGTTTTCCACAACCACCACATTTTGTTAGAAAATAAGCGAAAATTAATATAACAATGATAGGAAAGGGGATGATTTATGACTCCATTTTAAACTTTGTTTATAATCCTGATTTTATTTATCCTGGCCATGCCTATACTAAGTATGTTAATATTTTAAGGTTTAACATATAACTACTATATCATAAGAATAATAACAATAATCAAACCCTGTGAACGAGCGTCTAAGAAATTATGTATTACTTTTCAAATTCAAAAATCATTTATTCATATAGATAACAAAATGTACACTTATGAACGTCAAAAATTAAATATGTATGAAACGCTTCTAATTTTACATTTACTGCCAGTTCTCAAATCAAGATCGTAGAACGGAAGAGAAGAATTAGCAATAAACTCTCCGCCACTCTTTTTATTCGCCAAGTATTTTGTTTTATACAATGTTTGTATGGAGCTGCAAACATTACACCGTGTTCCACGTGACATCTTAAGTTATTAGTAATAATAAAATAAATTAAAACAAAAATTTGTCCTCTATCAGCAGGAGGCATGGTGAAATAGGAGCACGCACTTACATTCTCATGGGAACAACTCGCAAATACATTGTCGACATAACTAACATTCCAGTATTCATTAGTCACACAATACGTGTCACATCGATGCGACCTACCTGCACTTTTGTAAAAAATATTGTACAATACAGCAACTAAATTTTTTATTTTATAAAGCTTATTTTTAAATAATTTCATAACACCGTGTACATTACTAACCTACTCTAAAATTTCTCACCAAGTGAATGTAATTCTTTTAGAAATAAAGTATCTTTGAACCGAACCGAACCTGACTCCCCCACAGCCTTATTGAGACTGGCCTAGATGGCCAAGGGAGATTTAATTATAGCATAACCTTTACGGAGATCAGCGCAGGTACTTTTTGACTTCCAGATCCTTGACACATTATATCCGGTTATTGATTGTGCCAGATTTTTGTATCGCAAGAACCCAAGGTTGTGGCATGAGTGCTTCCGATATTTAGAGAACTGAAATTTCATACGAAGACGTTGGGATCGGTATCTCTATTGCTATTAGAAGATACATTACAAGCAAAGGGCTTCTTACCGTGTTAATTTGAGGCACGAGGGTGTTCAAACACCCCCAGGTTTCAACTTGAACTTTTTAGGGCTACAATTAAAATGTTTCTGGTTAGAAAAATACGAGGTAATTAGTTCAGGTTTCGTACTGTATTCAATACCTGTTTACTTTTTATATATTTTATACTTATTAATTTTAAATAAACAAGCTAGCTAGGAAGGAAAGTTAGCTACAACAATATATCATTATTAGCTTTGTTGTATTAACGTCGACAAGTCAAACAAAAACAGTTTCTATTATGTCTCGTTAGTTTCCAAGCATACATATTCTTTGTACTTATTCTACGTTGGACAAAATTAGCTAAATTTTGAGCATTTATTGCACACGTTCGCTTTGTTTGAAATGGCAATAAATGTACATACTTTTAGATCGAAACATAAAATAAAATTTTCTTTTGGGTCTAGAATTAGAGACGCCGCGTTTTCTATTAGATCCATTACAAATCTATGCGGATTAAACAGTTAAAGCCTAGGCCTTCGCTTTCTTTCAGCAAAATATACCTGTTTTATGAAAACTTCGTCAATATTTATATCTTACCTTTACTTCTAAAAGGAACTAAGACTTAGAAAAAATCCACCGGCGCAACAATTCTTTATGAGACTGGTCTGAGATGTCTGAGTCTGTTAATTTCCTATATAATTCTGACCCTAACACGCGTCTTAAATTTTTTGAGTCTGAGAAACACACAGTACGAGCAAGTGTTAATTATGTACATAAAAAAATTGGTTTACCGCGCCGCCGTGGTTCAGAATTGTTGAGAATCGCACGCTTCACTTCTAGATAAAGACCCCTCTATCATAGACCTCTAGTCTACGTTCTAATGAAGAGAATCGTTAAATTAAAACCTTTTTTTTTTATCGTAGGAAAGAAGTGATCTTTCGTCCCGAGGGGAAACCAAACATATTTATGTATTTATTGACACTTCGTTGCATATACATTAATATAGTACAATTGACATAATTAAATAAAATGGAGAGCAACTGGCTTTTAGCATATTTGAAAATTATGCTAAAATAAGAATATTTCAGGGCAATAATTATTAATTAACATGGCCAGGTTAATTTTCCATAGATCTTATATAAATTATTATTAGTATGCTTATTATATAAAAAAACATTGTGTCGGTGACAGGTGCAAATGAAAATGATTTAAAAGCAAAAGCGCTGGTTAATGAGATAACGTGCAAAATATAACAGAACAAAACTTAAAACTTATATGTATAATACAATAATTATATATTATGAATATAGTAACGTAGTTGTTACTAAAACAAAACGTGTATATATCCACCCAAAAGCTGTAAATTGCACGTAATCTATATTAAATTTTCAAACCATAAGAGATGTAACAAATTGGTTGTAACTTACATATACTATTAAAATATTGTTTGGAGGTATGTCACCAACAATCTTAGGAAATAGATAGATAGAGCCGAGTAAATTGGAATGCATTTTACATGTTATAGCACCATTATAAAATTTATTATAGTTTATACAGCTTTCATACATAAAATAAAATTTCTTAATTGTGTGATTCCCATAGTTTGCAGTGTCTTTTGTGTCGCAGTGTGCCATTTATTATGTTTTGTTAATTAATTTAACTTATGAAATACAGCTGATTAGCGTGATAGCTCGTGTTACCTATCACAAGTTTTGTGTGTTCCTTTATTCATTACTAACCATTTTTGTCCATAGCTATAAGGTTTTGTCCTCGTTTTAAATGTATCCTGAGCTGAAAGAAAGCGTATTGTCGTAACTGCTGTTCTCTAAAGCGCTGGCCTTCGTCTGGTTCCTGGAAACATAAAATAGCTTAAATAAGGATTAAATGAGAACTAGAGATATACTTTTACTATGAAACTTTTGACAAGGTAGCATACTTCTCATAATGTTTAATTGACACCGGTCTCATGAAAAGGATCTGTATTCGAAACCTGTACAAAACCAAACAACCGTGAAAGTCATCACGAGGAAAGGATGAGATTGGTATTTACCGTCGTGTTCGTCAAGGTTGTATATTATCTCCGTTCTATTCAATGTATTTCCGAAGCAACTATATCAGAGGCCATTGAGGGGTTAGAGGTTGGTTGAAAGTTAACGGAAAATAATCACCATTCGCTATCAACACACTGTTTTAATAGCCTCGTCAATGGATGATTTACAAATGCTTGTTAATAAAGTTCATGAAACTAGCGAAAGAGACGGTCTGACTATTAATGCAGTAAAGACGAAGGTGATGGTCATTTCCCGATACATACTTTAGTTCCTAATTTATCCGTAGCTGGTAGAACGTTGGAACGGGTGCGGCAATACAAGTATTTGGGAACTTGGGTTACAAACGAGTGGAATCCTGATCAGGAAATTAGGTCTCGAATCGAAATTGCCCAGGATCTTTCAACAAAATGAGGAAAGTTTTGTGCTGCCGTCACATGACCATTAAACTCCAGTCCGACTTCTCCTTTTTACTATGGCCAATTGTTCTGTACGGCTTGAAGCTTGGACAATTAAAGAAGATACCCGCCGGCGCTTAGAAGCATTTGAGATGTGGTGCTATCGTCGCATGCTTCGAATAAGCTGGATCCAGAAGGTCTCTAACGAGAAGGTTCTGAAACGAGTTGGAATGTCGAAAAAACTTTTGCAGAACATTAAACAACGGAAAGTGCGTATCTGGGCCACGTGTTGCGCCATGACCGCTACCACCTCCTTCAATTAATTATAATGGGTAAAACCAGGGTAAACGGCGTGTGGTAGAAGGAAGAAACTGGCCCAACAGAGAATGGACAGGTATTGCAACTGCAGAAGAGTTGCTGCATCTGCACAGGACAAGACACGCTTCAAGATACTGACGGCCAACCTCCAGTAATGGAGAGGCACAAAGAAGAACAAATAGAAGAAAATTATAGTTGATATTAACTTTCTTTATCCACATTCAACTGTAAAATATGCGAACACTTTAAAAGGATAAGGAAACTTAGATAACAGCGATTCCACACACACATTGAATAGTGAGGCAAGAAAACTGTGCAGAAGATATCATATCGAAGGGGCTGCATTTTCCCACACAGAACAACAACAGATCTTGTAAACACTTCAACTCACTATCACTGTAATGGTAACTTATCCAAGCATAGCATGAAACCCAACAATCCTCTCCTAGGCTGTAGCGAATATGTGGCTCAATAATCAGGGACTTAAATCAGAAATACGTTTTTACCCCATAATTATACTTTTTTTTTTAAATTTAGTTATTTACACTGACCAGCTGAAGTAGCTCCACTGGCGGCCTCGCTGAATGTAGAGGTGTTGCAGATGTCGAAGCCACAGGATCGGTAGATGCTTGCCGAGTCAACGACTGATCTAAACAAACATTTTTTATTACTAGGTATATTTTTCTTCGATTAAATAAACTCAAAGTCACACAGTAATAGAAGATTAATTCAGTTGTTAAATAAAGTCGTCAAGTCCAAGGAGATCACGTTATGTTATATATTTTTAACTATTGGCTATGGTTACTATTTAAAATTTATTTATGTATAGTTTATGCATATATTTATGTCACTGGTCGGTACTTCACAGATCAAGCGTTGAGTTATAATACAAAGTAGTTTCAAGTCTATACAAAGTCAAGAGATGTTAATCAAATATACAATTTGCTATAAATTATTAATAAAAACTTTTAGTTGTACATGTTTTCGTGAAAATAATCGGGTTCTCAAGGGACTCATAATGCAGTTTAAACTATGTAAAGTTTTCTACTTTATTAAAATCTACTTATCCATGAACCAGTAGCGCTAAAACTAGCGCTTCGTGGCCTTTAAATCCTCAGATTTCTGTATCTGTTTCTTGAGTTTCTGTTTTTGAAGTTATACTTCTTTAGGCGCGTTATGAAAAATTGATGAGAGTGATTTTACGATGCGCGCGCACCGTGACACAAAATTAACAGAATGAAGTTGCCCACGGAAGATGCTACGGCATTGGACATAATTTAAAAACAACATTCGAATAATAATAGAATTTATGTTACACTTAATGTAAGATAATAATAATAAATATTTATTTATTTAATTTTTCCAATGTAAACTGAACTTTATTGACTATAATGAGTCCTTTTCCAGTCTTTGATTATTTAATTGTAATTAATTATTTGCATGCAATCAAAAACTATTTTTAATAATGCCAAAGAAGTATAACTTCTTACGCGCGTACATAAGTACACGCACCCTTTTTTTATAATAGGCAAGTAGGTGATCAGCCTTCTGTGCCTACCATACACCGTCAACTTTTTGGGTCTAAGACTTGGCGGTTTCCTCACGATGTTTTCCTTCACTGTAAAACTCGCTCGGAGTTTTAGCGAGTTTATGCGCATAAAGACAGTAAGTCCATAAGTTGAAGATCAAACCTACGACTTCAGGGTATGACTCGCACGCTAAAGCCACACTAACATTGCCCCGTTTAAACGTATCTATGGATTAAAGAAAATGTTTGTTTATGCTATAGCTTTTAGTCTTAGGATAATAAAGCATTTTCGTCCTTTACACTCTTGAGTAGACTTACCATCTCGTTTACGGAAGAGGCGCATCCTCCGCCACTTTCTGACAGCGATTTTAATTTTCTTCATCAGCGCACAATTCGATAGCGCACTTATAAATCTGTGACGCCATTTTAAACACATCTATTTCCTGTCCATTACATTTTCGTTTGACTGAGTTAGATTTGGAACTTGTTTAAGTAGAATATAGTGGTTACGTATAAGTGATGAATATTTTATTGGTTATATCCGATTTTATGTTTATTAATAGGAAATGGATAAAATAAGTGTGGAATTTATTAAATCATAATTATTTACCTGCTTTGAAATACTATAATTTCGAGAACATTGCATTTTCACTTATCATGCAAGGTCTAGACTTTCACGTCTTCGTATACGTGAAACTAATGGACCAACAAAATAATAAGGTGTAATGGTTGCAGCTCCTTACAAACATTGTATAAAACAAAATACTTGGCGATTAAAAAGAGTGGCGGAGAGTTTATTGCCAGTTCTTCTCTTCCGTTCTACGCCCTTGATTTGAGAACTGGCAGTTGGCATATATATTTATTTTTTGACGTTCATAAATGTACATTGTGTTACCTATATGAAAAAATAATTTTGATTTTGAATAAGACTTGTGATGAAAATTATTCATAACAAGATAGATGCATTCGTCGTGCGAAATATAATTACATCTTTGTACAATAATAACAATTTAAAGCATATACTTTTTATCGTTTTGTTTTGTAAATAGCAGCTGATATGATTGTCTATTTGCAACATTTGAATTTCGAACAGTATTTTAAATGGGAACTCCCAGAGCTTTCCTCGGTTGGCGGTATCGATTCAGCGCTCCCGACTTCCTGGGATGATGTAATCGACTGAGTTAAGGCCTTTGTTAGCAATTTCTTCAGCACATATAAAAACTATTTAGATTAATACGCTGCAATTCCGTATTAAATTTATTACATTGTAGATAACATATCTACTATCAAGAAAATATATCTAGTTTTTATAGCTAGGGTGAACATCGATATGTGTTGAAATTCGATAGAATATAAGTTTTACTTTTCAATGTCTATGAATTCGCCTTCTCTCATAAGAAAGAATGCCACCTATAATTTAAGGTGAACAGGACATTTACCTTGTCGGTAAGAGATACATACCTACTATAAAATCAGGTTGTATTAATTAGAAGCAATAAATTAACAGAAGGTACAAAAAATATCATGTTTTTCCCGAATAAGTTTAAAATGGAACAGGTTTGATATATAAGCGGAGAAGGAAGAAACACATGGACAAAATGACTTTGTATACGAAAGCTTCTAAAAACTGATCCTGTGATATTGAACTGGCCACTCGCCAAAATGGTCAAGGGTAAGTAACAAGTTGTTATTACATTTTTCTACTCTAAGCTTTTACACCCTTATCTATCTATGTTTAACATCATTATTTTGACAAGAAATATATAAATCACGATGAGTCGAAGTTTGGTGATTATCAAAATGATTGTATTTAAGAACTTATTAGAATTTATTGAATGGGTGAAGTACTACTTATGTACATAATATGTATTAATAAGTAATGATTCGAATTCTTTGCAGTATGTGGTGAAATACTAAAACGTTGATTGTTTGTGATTTATCAAGCGGGAAAATATAGTGTCGCCTATTTCTGATTGGAATAGAATGTTATTGGCTAATTAAAAGAAACGTGCATTTGTTGCCTTTTACGTTTTATCAGTAAGTTAGTACCTCGTCCAACTCACCTGTTGTTATCTGTATTGATCATATTTCATTTGCATAATCAGCAAAATCCAAAATAATAATTGTATTGTCTAGAATAGAGCTACTATACATGGAGTGTTACCAAAGAAGCACAGAGGTTGCGATTTCCATTTCATTTCAAAAAAGAACTTTCGCCAATATCAAAGCAATTTGTAGATTGAACCTAAAGTGGCTGGAATAATACAGTAATGGCAATAAATATCTCCCCGTGAAAAATTCATGACCGCCACTTAACTTTGATTGGTTACATAATCAATAACCTTTTCAAATAAAACTTGCAGCGAACTCTTAATAGAGTATGTTATATATGTTAAAATTATATTTTAAAATAAAAGAATTTAAGATAAATAATTTACCTTAGTAAGTTTGTAGTCAAACTAACTAGGGACCCGATTACAGATGTACTTTCTAATGTCAAAGCTGCCTGTGTGACATATCAATACCTATCATATTGTGATTATTATAGCTTCATTAAACGGTCGGAGGTGATACGGTTCAGGTAATTATTATAAAAAGGTCTTATTTATCTCTAAAAACTCCATGAAAATACTCTTTATGTGTAACGTTTTCAAAACACATTAAGTATAATTAAACTTAATATATTTACAAATATTAAGCTAAGAATTTCAAAATTTAAGTATGAAAATAATATAATCTAGATACAATCTTCTAAGGGTCTGTTTCACAATCTACGGATAAGTTCTACATAAGTTCCAAATTAGCTATTTATTACTTATTGGTAGGAAAACACTATTGTTGCGTTTCACGACTGTCAGATAGCGCTATTCGTCACATAAAGTACATCATAAGTTATGAGTCCGATGAATGTCAAATAGCACAATTTATCTTCCAAATAATTTATGTGTTGCATAGCTATTTGGTACTTTATCCATACATTGTGAAACAGACCCTAAATATCACAAACAAAGTAACAGAAATACGTAGAATATTATTGTGACAATACATTGGTACTTTTCAACTTAGTAAGGTCAATGCCCTGGAGAATTGTATTTGTAACCCAAATAGACTACTGCGAAAACGTAATGTCGCATGTATAAAATGTTTATTTGATAACGGATAGAAGGTTATTTTGTTATTATGAAAAACTTTTTTGTACTAATTCTAACAATATGATATTTCTAATAATAGGAAAATATTACCGAACAACGAAGCGTTATACGTGGAAAGTTATGTCAATAATGTAATATTCGCATCAGAAGTGATCTTAAAAAGCGTAGTACTCGCGTACACCCTTATTTTCCTAAACAATTCCCTTTTTTTTGACACAAATGATGACTGATATCGCTTAGGAATTCCTTTTTTAATAACCGATTAACATTATATACAAGTCAATATAGAATAAATTCATTATGTCTTCGCGGTCTTTATTCTTGAAGACAATTATTATACCTGACATAAAATTGTAACATAAACATTACGTCATTATAGCACAAAGGCAGTCTCATCAAATTCAAGAACGTTATTTTTAAAATTTAAACTTGGTTTAAGCACCGACAAGCATAGTTTAAATCATTTTTACCGACCCACTTTGAATCTAGGTGAGACGGGTCACCTTCCAAAGCGCAGAATATTCTACCAAAAGTGAAATTCGACAAAATAGAATTTAAAAAAGATGTAAAAACGATTTGTCTGAAACCACAGCAACCGGAAAAATATTGGACACCACTTAATAATTTGTACGCGGTTGCAATGTTAATGGAACTAGGTAAGAATTGTATCAATACAAAATATCATCTAATATATAAAATTCTCGTGTCGCTGTGTTTGTGGTTAAACTCCTCCGAAACGGCTTGACCGATTCTCATAAAATTTTGTGTGCATATTGGGTAGGTCTGAGAATCGGACAACATCTATTTTTCATCCCCCTTAATGTTAAGGGTAATCCACCCCTAATTTTTTTTTTTAGATAATTTTTTTTTTTTTTTTTATGATACAGCATTAAAAAATACATACAACCTCTAATTTTCACCCCTCTACGATCAACCCCTATTTTTTATTATAAATGATAAACATGGCAAAACGACGTTTGCCGGATCAGCTAGTAAACTTATAATAATGTTATCAGAAATACAAAACTCTAAATTTGTTTGAATCATTGCGGTATTATCTCAAAGAATTAATTAAAATGAAACCGGGTTCGCATAGATAACATTTATCATCATCCTGCCATTGGCTTTATTATCATAAAATAAATCAGTGGTGCTACAACCTCTTTAGGTCATGGCCTCAGATTTTTGAATCTGTTTCATGATCATTTTTAAATCTTAGGCAAGTAGGTGATCAGCCTCCAGTGCCTGACACAAGCCGACGACTTTTTGGGTCTAAGACATGTCGGATTCCTCACGATGTTTTCCTTCACCGTTCGAGCAAATGTTAAATGCGCACATAGAAAGAAAGTCCATTGCACAGCCGGGGATCGAACCTACGACCTCAGGTATGAGTGTCGCACGCTGAAGCCACTAGGCCAACACTGCTCTTCCTTTATTATATGTATTATATACTGTATTTAATATTCATTAAATCTTTTCTGCATCAACTTTTATTTAAAAAAAACCTGAACTTCAACTAGTTGCCTAACACTATTTTGGATTCAATCTACTCTTAAGAAATTTTCCATTAATTTTATAAAAGTACGAGGAAGTTTAAAGGCGAAAGGTGAAACATTCGTTGACGTTTGTCGTATTTTGTTATATGTTACTAGGTAAATAATAGTTGTATTTGTTATATACTGGAAATATAATTTTAAATAATACCTAATCTATGACTATAACATGATTGCTGAAAATCTGACCAACTGTTTTAGGATAAAAGTATTATGCATTACCATGTTTAAGTATTACAGTTTCATTAGAAATAAATCATAATATAAATACAGAAAGACACGGTTTTTAAAATATTTTCATTGTAACTTTTTCCGCTACCAATTTATATTTAATACGAAAACTATTTTGTGGCACGTTACGATTTTTTTCAAAGATAGTATATTTGAAGTTATGTATAAAAATGATTTAGTAAAAAATCACACACACTACACTGCATCCAAAATCACATTGTCACAGATTAAAAATACGCGGGAAATGTTTAATCACCGCGACACTACTGTCTCACACGCGGAGCCAGAGACAACTGAACGCTTGAATGGGAAATTGAAATGGGGATTGGGGGATGGGGGATGAGGTAGTTTAGGGTCGTCTGTCTCCCACTGGTATAATTTTATGACAAACAAAATACAGTTACTCAATGAACGCTTAAAATTAATATCATATATGCGAGGGGCATGCTCAACACGTCAACATTATTCATAAAAAATAAATCATTCTCATTTGACCGTTTAAAATACTATTGTGTCTCTTTCAACAAAGCGTTATCAACGTTATGTACTGTATTTATTATATTAATGTATATAAACATAGTTATGATTTCGATATAGACGATATTTAAAAAAATGTACATACTATAAACAAAGCAGAAAATAATAGTAAGTAAAAAATACTTATATATAATATATTCTTCTTTAATTTTTTATATTCGTTCTCGTTCACACATTATGTTAATAGCTTTTTATTTCTGATAAGGACATCCTTGGGCAATTGTCACCACTAAGCGGCATTATTCGACATAGATGAGTAAAAAATATGTTTAACACAGTCCATAAAACACTTAAAGACATTTCGCGGAGACTTTTGTTTAGACTACATTAAATGTTAGTTCTTCATCATCAATGGCTGTACAGTTCCTTGTGGACCTCCGTATGTATATTTCGCCATCGCAACCTATTCGTGTTTTTTGCGTCCAACTTCGAACAGCTACTATTGTTTTGAGGACCTTGACAACTCCATCACACCAACGCAGCCATGGTCTATCGGGGTTGCCAGGACCTTGAGGTTCTGTCGTCCGCCATTCGGTGTACATGCGACATGTCCCAACCACTTGAGCCTGTAGCATTTTCTGAATTGGATGATGTTTATGTCGGCAACGATGTTCCAAAATTCTCCATTATAGCGAATACGCCAAACACCGTCGTCGCAAACAGTTAAACGTTAGTTAGTCACAATATTTTCGTCTATTAGAGTAGGGAAGAAAATAATTAGTAAACTTAAACTATAATTATACCCACAGCTTTAAACTAAACATTTTTTTTTGTGTATTCGGCATTCAGCCAGTCATATTGTTTGTGGGCTAATAAATATCTAGACCAAATGTAATTTGTGAATTGACCTTGTATTGAATGTGAATGTTTTTATTACATTGTACATTTTCGAAAGGGTTTTAGACGTTCAATCTAAAATATGTGATACCAACTTTTTAATTATATGATTTGAATGGCTTTGCTCGTTGCAGTAAGTCACTAAATCGAGTTTTTGTGCCTGACACACGCCGTCGACTATTGAGGTCTAATTCCTCCGGTTTCCTCAAGATGCTTTTCTTTCACTATGCTAGCGAGTGTTAAATGCATATAAAGTCAATTGTTTCACAAGCAGGGATCGAGTATTGACACTAAAATATAGCGAAGTTGCAAGATTCGCCTAGTCTTTGTTGAAATGATAGATCCAATAAAGATAAAAGTTCTCAACACGACCTTGTACTGAAAACAATAGAGGTCTTTTGCTGCACATCAAAAGCTTCAGTCTAATTCTGTATTAAAATGTATAGTTTTAAATCGTATTAACTGTTCAGCTACTTAAGTATGTGTTACTTACAATCTATTAACATCAAATTTGAAACAAAATAAAAAATATGAAAAACGTTTTTTGATATAACATAAGCAGAAACGTATTTGCCTTTTTCTAGTTTTTTTAAAACCAATTTAGGTAATGTAAACTAAAAATAAATAAATTTAATATGATAGGACTGTTGTGATACGACGTTTCATCATACCAGTACGGATAGTATTGTATGATTAAAAAATGTGATTGGGTTGATAAAAAAAAATATGTCCCTAATCATTCCTATTTCTGTTCCTATAGGAACAAAAATAGGAATCCAAATCCTACAGGATTGTAAAAGACAAAAGAAGCGAAACAAAACATATAATTAAACATCTTATTTACTGAGTTAATGAAGTAAGATTGTCCTCGATATGGCCCATTCCGTTAGATGAAGACTCCTTTGTGTAGAATTCATTTGGGATTAGTGTAGTCCCTTTAAAAGTTAATTGGAATCTCACTACTGGCGACCGCTGATAAGCCTATTTCTCTTGACACAAAGGTAAATAAGGGACAAACTTCTTATCATGCTTTTAGTCTTTGAAGAGCAGATAGTATGTCAAGAAATAAAACTTTATCCACCACACTATTTTTATTTAAGTTTGTCAAATGTAATTTTCTATTTTAAGTCATGTTCACCAAATTACATTAAAGAAAAACTAGTGGGGCTTCAACCCTTTAAAACATAGCCCTCAAATGTCTGTGACTGTTTAGTGGTCACTTGTTTTTTTCTAATAGACAAGTAAGTAGGCAGCATTCTGTATCTTATATACATGGCCATAGGGCCGTTTCCTCATGAAGTTTTCCTTCACCGTACAAGCGAGTTTAATGCGGACATAGACAGAAAGTTCATTGGTGCACAGCCGGGGTTCGAACCTGCGACTTCAGAGATAAGAGTCGCACGAGGAAGCTACTAAGCCAACTCTATTCTATATTAAGTCAGTGACTCTGTTGACCCTTATGGCGATTGGCTTATCTTCCTTATGTAATTCGACTCTGTATATACTTGGACACATTATACTTTATGTATAATGTAGTACGTACCATATCTAGACACGTACCTAGTCATTAGCCGAAGCAAGTCTCCTGAATCACAAGCAATTACCTCTCGAGACAAATTATCTAAATTACAATCAAGGACGTCCCTAAGTGAGTTACATCACCATATAAGACAAACTATACACATATTATCACCTCATTTTTTGTGAGAGTATGATAATAGAAAGCGTGCCCATCTTACTATCGATTGACAATCAAATAGAACGGCGTTTGGCCTACGCAAGGTACCACAAAATATTACAAATTTTAAACTACTGAAACGGGTTAAACATGAAATTACGACATTAACGAATCGACATTATAGTTAACGTTTTGACATTTTAGTTGACAGCAGTTGTAGTTTTTGTAACTTTGCGACAATAGATGGCGTTAATATGGCAATCTTTAGCATAATGCTAGTATAATGACTATGCGTTAGCGAGTAGCTTTTGTTTAGTATGTGATTCAGTATTTATATACTAAGTTTTATCTACCTAAGAACGAAGGAACGAAGCTAATGCTTGTACCCACACCCAAAATAACTATATTTCTAATGTAACAAAGTTAACGTAATTTAAGTTAAATGTTTGAAACTCGTCTGAAGTTCTAGCTTGTTGTCCAACTAAGTAGATTACCTAAAATGATTCTCTTAGCACTAAGTTTAGACCCGTACCCTCTATTGAAAACGGTAATTTAATATAGGGTTATCGAAGAGTATTGAAACGTGAAGCTTATATGTTATTATCTGCATATATAAGATAAACGGATCGCCGTCCTTTTCACAAACTTCCTGTAACAACGAAGTAAGCATACATAAGCGACTTTTAGCACCTATGTATTAGGTCCTTACATATGAAATTGGCGTTTTGCATGGGAGGAACAAAAAGTATTTTTTTTTAAAAGAAAAGATTTAATTAATCAAAGTATGAACCATTGCTATCTATGCACTTTTGCCATATCATAAAAAAAACATTCGGACGGGAATCAATAAAATCTTTGAAAGCGGTTTTCTGCCCCATCAGTGTTGAATTTTATACAAGAATTATATCTTCTATCTTCTGCTTGTGGACGGTCAAGAGGTGGCTTTTGACTTTTGGCATAACTACTACGTCAGAGACGTAGTACTTACACTTATAATTGTTTAATTAAATTAAATTTATTTAACGAAACGTTACTTTCTTTAGGTGCCGGTTTTCGCAAATGTTTAGTTCTAGTTTATACTAGACTATTTTATAGCAATACTAAATATAATTACAATATTATGTCAATCACACACTATTATTTTATACATAAGTAATTTGATATGTCGCAATAATTAAAACACTATTAAGTTTATAATAAAAAGTTAAAAATATTTACTGCAGAAACAAACTTTATTAAAACTTAATTTCAAAGAGAGTACTAGAATGAGATAATATTATTTGGTTTGTACAGCCCTATTACACGGGTCCAAATTTGCTAAGGTCGCATGTCATTAAAATGACACGAAAAGCCGACATTTTTAGATTAACCTTCGTGAACTAAAATTTAGTATCCAATTTCAGTAAAATAATGTAGATGTTATGTGGGTGATTCGCTTTTGTTTAGTCGAGTATTCACCTTTTTTATGATATGAGACTGCTAAAAGTGGCCCTCAAAAAAAAAAAAACGTGTGGCACTCGGGGACTGCCGCGGTAAAGCTATTGCATAGCATTTTTTTATAAACTTATGCAATAAAAAGTTTTTTGTCGCTACTCCCCTCTTTGAAGACACTCTCCTTAAAGCCTCAGTGAGCATCGGAATACTGGGCGTTGACATATCGAATAACGTTCAGTTTCGCGGTCATCTGGAATGCTAAATTAGCCTCCAAAGAGCTTGGTGTGCTCAGCAAGGCGAGACGGTACTTTACTCCGGGCCACCGCTTGCAACTCTATAAACCGCAAATTCGGCCCCTCATGGAATACTGTTCTCACCTCTGGGCGGGAGCTCCCCAGTACCAGCTCCTTCCACTTGACCTTTTTTTTTATATATATAATGGGGGGGCAAACGAGCTTGCGGGACGACCAAAAAGGGCGGACATAGACACCCATTTTTAGTGGGTGCCGGCCTTTGAGGGAGGAGTAGACTCGCTTTTTTAATGTATTCAACAAAGAGCGGTTCCAATCGTCGACGACCAGTCACTTTCCGTGCGGCTTGATCCCTTGTCGTTGCGTAGAGATGTGGGGTCTCTCTGCATCTTCTACCGCATTTACCATAGAGAGTGTTCAGAGGAGTTGTTCGGTCTAATACCTACAGCTGAGTTTCATCAACGGACGTCAAGGCAAAATACAAAATACCATCCGTATCACCTCGACGTCCGTCGTTCCACAACTGAGCGTTTTCTAAGGCAGTTTTTGCCGCGCACTACCACTACGTGGAACCAGCTGCCCACTGAAGTATTTCCGAACCAATTCGAGTTAGGGTCCTTCAAGAAAAGAGCGTTCCAATTCTTGAAAGGCCGGCAACGCACTTGCAAGCATTGTGAGTGTCCATGGGCGGCGGTATCACTTAACATCATGTGAGCCTCCTGCCCGTTTGCCTCCTATAACATAAAATTTGTTTTATTATTATTTATTTATTTTTTGCAGAATTTTTTTTTCATATTAATTCAATCTACCACTCTACCAGATTCAGACTAACACGCCTATCCGATCACGCTAAACCGATGTGAGATGCAGTATGCGTTCTGTCCCGCTCTAACGCGTATTGGCCGCACTGGTTTTTTCGTTACGGAATTTCTTGATTCGGTCGCCGCCCGCGATAAAATCTATGCAATAGCTTAAAAATGTTTATATACTTTACAAGCAAGAAAAAATACGCGATATTATCTATTTTAGCTTCATACATTTAAAGAATTTATTTTAAATCTGGCTATTCAATACATTTACGAGATTAACGCACAACGGACCAAGTGAGCGTCTAAGTGCGGAAACTGAGTCCACACTACAATCCTACGTTTACGAGAATATTTTATATGGAAAACTATTGTATTTAAAAGGATAGTAACTATAATATTCATAATGAAGACAAATTAGTGCACCATCCTCAAGCCTTCATAAAATGAGTATTTCTCCCAGCCCCCAGGGCAATAATTAACAAAATCCCTAATAAGGTAAAGTGTTGTCATAAATTGAAATCGAACGTCAAAATAAAGCTGCAGGCTAAGCTTAGATAAATGATCTTACTTGGATATGATTTGCTTCAGTTCAGCACTATCTATTGTTTGATGTAGAAATGTTCGAAAGAGATAACAGAGCGGCACTCTAGGCTTTTTCAGACTCGAGAATTATCAAGAGATATCACGTACGTGCGTATGTGTCGTATATCACGCTCGGTTAAATGGATTTAGGGATGTGAAAAAATAATCGATTATTAAAAAAATCGATTTTAATCGATTTTTTACGCGATTTTTATATTTAAAATAATCGATTAATAATTGATTATTTTTATAATGGAAAATCAGTCATAATCGATTTTTTATCTGCCACCTCCCGACATTATGTCTGGTCTTTTATAACCCGGACCTCGAATTATTAGGGATATTCGATACACAACGATGTTTACAATGCGATACATTGAATCCGTTTCTTTTCTTTTTGTATATCAATACATCTTGTATTGATATACTCGATACATTGTTTTTTTTTTGTAAAACATCAAAAGGATTTAAAAAGCAGTTAATTTTACAAAAACTAAAGATTGAATGGATCACTATAATTTAAAAGTAAAATAAATTTATTCAGCAGCACAAGACTACATACAATTAAAAAGACAACAAAAATACTGCAATGTGCTACTGAAAAGGAATACACTCAGCATTTATCAAAATCTATCAAAACAAGATTAAGTTAATTTCGATTTTGATTATTCTTAAACGTTAATTTGTGTTTATAATTTCTATTGTTTATTTTTAATTTAAAAAACTATGAAAAATAAAATATTTAGGGTGTTTATTTTGAAATTAATTCAAAAATTAGGAAAAAATCGATTAATAAAAAAAAATCATTATTTTTTTAAGAAAAATCGATTATTTATTAATCGATTATTCATGCTACAAAAATAATCGATTAATAAAAAATCGATTTTTTATGCAGAATGTCACATCCCTAAATGGATTGGTCGGAGGAAGAATGTTTTCTCTAATCGGATTGTACCGAAACTATACTGTGCTGTGGGATCCCCAGGACGAGAATTAAAAAAAAATGTAATTTTAACTTTAACATTTAAAACTTTAACAAAACAAACAAAACTTTAACATGATGAGCTTTAATGTTATTGCTTGTGGTGGCGACCATGCTTCGGTTTGTCCCTCTCCCTACAATGTGGTGAAGAGGCCGATGCGTTACTCGATAACGGGTCACCATCAACCATGGCTACTACTGATAGAGGTTTAACGTTTGTTTTGTTTTGAGGAACACGAAAATTCAAGCCTATCATATGGCGATTTCATTACAAAGAGTAACTAAGAGTTTGTTGCCATTTGTTCTCATTCGTACAACGCTTTAATAACGTACATATGAGTAAATTATATTTTAATTTTATTTTATGGTATAGAGGCACCAAAGACAATTTAATACGTGAATGACTTGTCAGTCTACCCTCTTTTGGAGACATTTAAAAATATTAGGTCCTAAACCTTACTACATTACTTCGCAAGCGAACGTTATAGTTGTACGCAGACTTGGATCAGATGCCAAAGTACCTCTACAGATGGCGCTACGCAACAATACGCAAGAATTTGGCAAATTACTTCATATTCTGTTTTACGTGAAATATAACTTACTGTGTTTTTAATTACCTGATTTGTTATGGGCTCCTAATTCATATTCAATTTTTATAATAATATATTTTTCACGCCATCTTTTGGCGAAGTTAATAAACTTGTAGTTTTCTCATAGGTGGCGGGGAAAAGAGTCAGTAATATATAAGTAAAACTGTTGGAATTGAACAAAAATTTTCGAAAATTTGTTAAAAATAAACGAGAGATCATAAAAATAAAGTAAGAATGTTGTTATGACCTCTTTGGAGCGCTGTAACAGCGTTTCCAATGAAAGAAATTAAAAAAAATATATGGAGGTAAATCTTCAAAAAGAGATCCTCTACAAAATTGTTTTAATAGTTTTGATAAAATCAAAAGAAAAAAAAAGTGTGTGTGTGTCAGCTACGACGCACGATTGGAGTTTACTCCTTACGAACGATAAAATGGCGATAATGTTCTGTGGCTGTCGACCATATTTTCATACTAAAGGTGGTAAGAATATATGTTTTTATAATATAAATTTTTGTAGTAGTAATAAAACGTACCTACATCATCTATGCCCAAATAGGATTTTCTTTCTGTGACCAAAGTTACCTTTATAGTAAGAGAAGAATAAGAATGAACAATCTTTTTAGTTTTAATTTCACTGACCATTACTATTGACAAAACTCTATGGCACGCTAGACAATCTACTTTTATTTTTTACACCTGTCAACACTGACAATGTTGTAACGTAGCTGTCAAAACGTAAATTCAAAATAGAAAAGTCTGTGTAATGTATTCCATCTCATTCTTTTACACGTTCAATCCATTTGTCTCTTTCTACATAACGCCTCAACTTTTCGTGTTACACTTGATTTTACTCCTCATAAAATAAAAGTGTGTGTAAATTACGTTCAATCCTACAGATATATATGTTTGTCTATTTCTACATAACGCCTCAACTTTTCGTGTTACACATAACGCCTCAACTTTTCGTGTTACCCTTGATTTTTACTCCTCATAAAATTTCCGTACCGGGCCTTATAACTCAAATCGTTTCTTAAGGAGTAAACTCCAAAAAGTTATTTAGCAAAATAGGATTTTTTTAACTTTTTGAATTTTGGATTTATGATGAAAAGTCACACAGACATAATTGTAGGCAAAGCGATTTGCTACAAAATATGTCCTCACAAATTTTTTGTAAGATGGATAGTTTAGGAGATATAGACAAAAACGTGTTTTCACCCCTTTTTCCAAGATGGCGGCCGGGGGACAAGGGTGACAACCCCACAAACTTTTAAGCTTGTATTGACCCCCCTACAAGTACCATAAATAAAATTGCGTCCTAACAAATGTTCAGTTTGGCCCTCAAAACATTTCAATGGACCTGTCGTATGTCTGCTATCGAGATACTCCCAAACTTTTTCAAAGCGACAAACCTGACGGGAAAAGTTTCTAAAAAACTTTTACTATCCCATCTCACAGAAACAGACAGTTAGAATTGCTTTTAGAATGAAAATGTATTACGAATTAGGGCCGAGCGTAGTATATATTTTGTGTTATTATTGGATTATTTTGTACTAGAGTATAATGTATATATGTACTAAAATTCAAAATTCAAAAATCATTTATAGGTAACAACATTGTACACTTATGATCGTCAAAAAAATAATGTATATGAAAACGGAAGAGAAGAACTGGCAATAAACTCTCCGCCACTCTTTTTAATCGCCATGTTTTTTTTTTACACAACATTTGTAAGGAGCTGCAACTATTACACCATGTTCCACATGACATCTTAAGTACTTAATAATAATAACGTAAATTAAAAACAAAGACTCGTCCTCTATCAGCAGGAGGCATGGTTAAATAGAAGCACGCACTTACATTCTCGTGGGAACAACACGCAAACAGATAGTCGAAATAACTAACATCACCGCATACACGAATTCAGTCACCACAAGTAGCACCCGTTCACGAGTGTGACGCATGGCTAGCCATCGACCCCCTCGGCTAAACATCCTCCTTGGTTTCGAAGTAAACTCACATATAACTGACAAAACAAACATTGTTTCGAGTGAACGGATACAGAAGGCTATTCAGGCTTTATAAATAGTCCAATTAACTATTATTTGTTAACGGTAAGGCCGGTATACCCAGAAATTCAGTAGTTTTGGCTGTGACAATTAAGCCATATTTGTATTGTTAAATTTATATTTTCGGCTGTGAATCTAGGCTATTACAAAAGTCTTAGCTTACCTTGCCTTATCCTATGCAATGGTGAGTTAGCGGGAGTAGGTTCGGAACTGTGTTCATAGTCCGTGCCACTGCTGTCAGCTCCTGGTGCTACGGATAGTACTGTACCAGCTGGACATCTTTCACGACTTTTACTGCGTTGCCAACGGTTCTAAAATAAGAAATTTGATACATCAAAATATTGAAATTAAATTAAAAGAATAAAAGTAGAAAATTGTGGAATGCTTTTACCCGTGAGGTCCATATAAATATAAATACATGTTTTTTTTATTACTTACTGTTTCGAAGATAAATTTGTTATTTCACGCAATTAATGCTTGCTCATATGTAAAAAATCTTTATGAAGAAACTAGGAAATCTGAAATATTAAATCGATGGCACAGTAGGCTAATCAACTAAGAGCCTATACAAATAATTATAAAAGAAACTGATACAGAAATCTAGGACCTAGGGTTGTAGCGCCAATCGATTTTATGGACATAAATTGGTCAACTACATCAGTCGTTAGAACACTGTACTAAACTTATACAGACCATAATCTAATTCCCTCCTGTCCTAATTAACTCTCTATTGAATAAAAAAACTCCACAGCCCCTTTAAATTATTCATTGAGGTAACGTCGTGCCAAGAATTTTTCAGTCACGTTTGAGTGATTAATTTAAAAAGTTACAAAAATAAAATTTATATTCTATTTATGGCAAGAATTCAGTGCTCGGTCATTACTTAACGTTTTAATGTTTATTTCATTCTGTGTATGTTTACACTAACAAAAGTTTTACTTATAGTGACGGCTCATTGGTCTAGTGGTTAGTACCCCTGACTGCGAATCCATGGGGCCCGGCTCGATCCCCGGCTGAGACAAACATCGATGTGATGAGCATTTGGTGTTGTGCTATCTATAATATGTATGTATATCCGTTGCCCAAAACACAAGCTTCACCAGCTAAGCATGGGACTAGGTCAATTGGTGTGAATTGTCAAAAAAAAAAAAAATGCCCATGACTGAATTGAATTCGAACGAGCCCATTTTATCTTTAATAAAAAAATTCCGAACGTATTATTATATAGAAAACAAGCGAACATTTTGTGTATTTTCCAGAATTAACTTCGTAAAATTTGAGTACAAAAACGAGACTAAAAGGACTAAATTGATTAAACTATGTTAAGCGTAAAACCTTTGTTAATGAAATCCGTACTGAAGGGACTTCGATGCTAAACATTTAATAATTACTGAGAAATTAGCTATCGTAGTGGTTTAATTTATATATTTATCTTCTTAGACTATAGAAAGATATAAGCGGCCTTATAAACGTGAGCTAGAGGTAGTAGTGGTTTTGGTATGAACCATACCATTATCGAAATAATATCGTAGCCGTAATTTGTACGGTATCACACAGTTTTGTAATAAGACCGAAGAAGTTTTGATTAATGAAATTCGCTTGTAATATCGGAAAGTAAGGCAATGAAAATGAATTGGAAATTTCACCCTTTGCTTTTACAAATAGCTAATCGTTTCATTTCAAAAGTACTTTGAATTGAAAATTGGAATTCAAACAAATTCAAATATAGAACAGAGTGGTCGTTAACCACTGTTGAATTACCATTGTGAAATATGAAATATTTACTGTTATGGTTGCTTAACACATATTGACAAAGTTGGTGAGACGTGATCGAAAAACAATAATCGCACAGCATCGAAATACCGCGGGTAAAACTGCAAGAACTTGCAAAAATACGCGTCTAATGTAGTGTATAAAACCTATAGTGCAATTGCAAAAAAGACTTTGCTGAAATAAAATATCTATGTAATTATTTCCATGGTTACTAAGTATTTAAATACCCTTTAACAAAACTTCATTCCAAATTTAAACAATTATGTTTTTTTTAATTTGTCATAGATCGAAAATAATATTGTTTAGTCAATACAGTTGTCTTACAAGTTTTGATTATTAAAAGTAGGCACTCTAATTTCCAAAAGAGCGTGGGTTGGAATTAATGACTATAATAGTCACCTCAATCCTCTTTGATGTAATTGTTAGAAGTTTGTTTGGGTCTTAATTATGAGTCAAATCAACTTTGTAATATAGTACTTTAGTTAAAACTGCGTAGTTTGAGTATGACTTATTTCGATTTATGTTTTGAGCGGCTGCTTTGCTTGGCAAATCTGTTAAGCAATTACTTCTAAATTCTTTGTCTCGCTTTTATAATTTCTTAAAAAAACATATTTATTTTCATAGGAGACCTCGATGCGACCTTACCTTAATATATTATGATGTGCTTACCTTCAAATTACTAAAGAAATGATGGGTTCTATGTACAACAGAGAGTGGTGTATGATGATGAGCAGAGCGGGCTCGAGGCGGAGAAGCGTGAACTGGAGCGGAACATGACAGCTCTGAGGCTGACTTAGACAAGCGTCCGCTGAGCGCTTCCGAGCGTTCTGAAAAGAAAATATATGTTCTATGTATAATTGGTAGATATTGAGAACAGGTTGGGCCTAGTGGCTATAACGTGCGACCCTTACCCCTGAGATTCTGCGTTCAAATCACGGCTGTGCACTAATTAAAATTTTATTTTATGTGCGCAATCAGCACTTGCTTCAACAAGGCAAACTTCGTGAGAAAACCGGCATGTCTCAAATCCAAATATCGATGACATGTGTCAGACACAGATCACGCTTGTGGCACTACAACCTTTTTAGGTCTAGGCCTCAGGATTCCGTATGTGTTTTATGATTGTCAATCTTATAGGCAAGTAAGTGATCAGCCTCCTGTGATACACACAATTTAATAGAAAAATACGTATCTTTATTGATTCCTTACAAACCACTAAGCAATTAAGCCGACCCAATAATTGTATACGCTCTCTTCACAGGAATTCAACTTGCTCATACAATACACCCCGGTATAACGGCATATGTGCCAATTAGGACGGCGTGTCAATAGACTTAGGGGTTATTACACAGTTTTCCTGCACCTATGTGTATAAAGAATAAATGAGAGTAGCAGAAAATGTGTTTTATTTATGTTATTATATGCTACTATGATATGAATATATTATTATTACTAAATTAATACGATTGTATTTGTTACATATGTTTTATAAATAGAGAATTCTACTGGTCTCTTTTCTTTATTAAAACTTTAATTTCTTGTTATTTATCGTATCGTATCCACACAACTTCCGGTTACGGAATCATTTTGTCAATGGAAATAAAATAAATTCCAAATTTAAAAGTCCTATCTATTCAATTAAAAATTATTTACATAAAAATGATCACAAAAGAGATACATATATGAGACCAAGGCCATTACGCTACAATTATTTTTCTTTTTCATAGGTATGAAGTGTCAAGATAAAACAATTTTCAATCTAAAAAATAAATTAAATTTGCATATGATTTTTTAAATACTAAGCTTGTGTTTGAATCAAATTGTTTATTTTTTCAAAGATAATTGTATTATAATCTGAATGGACTTGTGTGTATAGCCCCTTATTTGTGACTTTCGTTATTTCGTACTGGTAAATTGTAACAGCCATGCAAACACGAATAGCATACTTCAACTTCTTTTTATTGTGTTAAGGGGAAATACATTATTTCATTATAGGTAGGAAATAACACGTCCAACATACTAATACTATAACTATACTAACAATAACAGGAAATAATAAAAAATGTTAAAAAGGAATCAAACCTTTTTTATAATTTTTAGTATACTATTAGATCAGTGCTATAAACCACCTGTGATGTCTGATGACGGTCTATTTATTTAATACAAAATAATTATTGTATAAGTTCTATTAAATAAGCTTGAATCCCCACTGGAAAATACCGGATAGTGCAATTCCCATTCCAAATTTAAAAACCATATTTTACTTTATAACTGAGATACGCACAACGGACTTAGTGAGAGTCTAAGTGCGGAAACTGAGTCCACAAACTTTTATAACTGAGACTTGAGAGTGAAGCCTTCATTAAGGGGGAAGCCGGTTGGTAGCCGTACCGCTCTAAGCAGGTTGCGCTTTCAGATGACTGCACATGGTTATAGTTTACAGTATATAGATGAGAGATGAGACTTGAGATGTGATAATAAACTAGAGAGTTGCGTTTGATTGTGATTGGTCATTCGGACATAACATCATGACGCATTATTTTGCGTCTCGCGTATTGAACTAGAATCAAATTACAATCAAATGGAACACGCCGTCTTTTCATCTTTCGCCTCTTTGTGTTCAACAAAACAGAAAGGGGCGAAAGATGCGCCTTAATTTGTTTAAAATACGAAAGCTTACCCACATATTTAACCATTAAATTTAACTTGTTATTCGTAGCATTAACTATGGGCAACGGCGTGCGAAACCGCGGTTAATTCAGCTGGTCGCTTGATTTTGTTAATGTTCCAACGTTTGTTACTGCTTGTAATATTATGTCACGGTAGGAATTTTAATACACTTATATTATTACTAACAATTATAAAATCTTCTAGTCGATTGGATTTTTATAAACTACTAGAAGACTCGGCCAAGCGTTGCTGTGGCTAAGGTTTTTGCTATATTACAAAGCAGTAAACTATTCAAGGGAAACGGTAGGAGAACACCAGTCATGGGGACCATGCTTTTTTATTGGTTATGCCCTTAATTTGTAGCTTAAGTGAAACGTTGGTACTTTCAACACAGCGCCATCTGTTAGAATTGCGATTATCAAATAATAAACAAATATTTTGCAATAAAATAATATTGCGGGTATAAATTGATATGTAAGCTATTCTATCTTTTAAGTTAGATTAAACTACACACGGTGTGCAAATTTGATTGAAATCGGTTCAGTAGTTTAGGAGTCCATAGCTGACAAACAACGTGACACGTAATTTATATATATTAAGATAACATTTTTAATTGAAGGCGCCTCATTTTAATATATATATTTCTTCTGTGCGTGTGTGTGTGGGGGCCCCCCCCCCCCCCCCCCCCCCCCCTTTTTTTTTTTTTTTTTTTTTTTTTTTTGTGGGGGGGGGTTTGTTTTTTTTTTGGCGGGGGGGGGGGGGGGGGGGGGGGGTTTTTTTTTTTTTTTTTTTTTTTTTCCTTTTTGCGGGGGGGGGGGGGGGGGGGGGGGGGGGGGGGGGGGGGGGGGGGGTTTCATGCAGGACAACGTCTGTAGGGTCCACTAGTGTTTAATAAATATTGTAATTTATGAAACAGTTTGAGCACATTATAAATAATTTAGATTTGCCCCACTATACTAAACCTTCTTTGTACAGTATCCAATATTCATTTGATGATGAAAGTGGTTATAGGATTTATTATTCAAAACAGATGCGTAAATCTTTAAGTAATTTTGAATCCAACGTTTAAACTAATCTGGGGGATTAAATCAAATTGAAGTGAAAATTAGCTGAAACCAGCTCAGTGTAATTCTCACGAACGTGAAGAAAGTTTATAACTTTTACCTTCTTTATAAATTAGGTAACTATCCAAACGTTACCTTAAGGTACTAACAATACGTCATAATTTATGATAAGATATTATTTTAAATTGTAATAAAAATGTATTTTAATAAATTTACCATGCTTTAGAATTTTTAAAAGAATATTTTTGTTGTGATAATCGTGTATAAAACGTAAACTAGTGTAACATTAGTATAATAGAAAATATATTTGTTAACACTAATTCAAAAAAATCAATGACACTACAAGGTTTTAGGTTTTTACTGGGCGGTGGGCCCCGGATTTCTGTTTCTGTTGCGTGAATTTTTTGTTGTTAATGTTTTTTCAAATAGGCCGATAATTGTTTACTTGGTGATCAGCCATGTGCCTGACACACGCTATCGACTATTTCGGTATAATGGATGTCAGTCTTCTTACTATGTTTTCCTTCAAAGTACGAGCGTGAGTTAAATGCCCACATTGACAGAAACTATATAGCCGGGATTCGAATCTACGAACTTAGTGATGAGCGCTGATACCACTAGGCCAAATATTCATTGACGATGAAATCGAATCAACTACTTCTGTTTTATTTACGAATCCAAATAGACTTGTCCGGCCTATAACCTGTAACGGCGGTCACAAAAAATAATAAAAACACCAATCTTATGCTCCGCTGCTTTTTGTTATTATTATTATTGATTTATGTCCAGTGGAGCAAAATGATGACATCTCTATTCCAGTATCTTGTGATCTCCAATAGTTCGCGATTAAAAAGAGTACCAGAGAGTTTCTTGCCTTTTCTTCAACTACGTTCTATGGCCTTAGATTGAGAGAGAGATTGTGTTCTGATTGAGAATTTTAGAGAATGTTAATTTAATTATATTTGTTGACGTGAATCAATATTTAGTCTGAATACAAGATAAATAACGAGTCTTGTACAATAAACCTTTATTCAGTGAAATAAAACTGTTAGAGTTTGTAACTTTTAACATGAATATTTTTTATACAAAAACAATTTTTTTTTATATCTTTTCAAACCTTACACCATTCACCATGCGTCAATAATATTTAAGAAAATACGCGTAAACTGTAAATCGTTACGCCGCCCTCGTAGCTTTGTGATTAATACACGTTGAATTAATTGCCTGAAATTGTTTCATTTTGAAGCTAGCAGAAGGGCCGATACAGAGTCGGGTATTTATCGGGGTCATGAGAGTCATGTCCTCCCTATTGGGCTTGAACAGGGTTTAGCTGTATCTCAAATTTTAAACTGATAGTATAAAGTTAAGTATAAAATTGTATACTTACCAAATCGGTTATTTGAATCAGTATTTTAATAGACCGTATATACCTACACGTATATATACGGTCATAATTTGTAGATCTTTCTTCAACTGATCATTTAATTAAATCTTTAAAACGTAGAAACAGACGTTAACATCTAGGCCACCCTATTATAAAAGAAGTCTGCCTAATACCAGGCCCCAAACGATCGGGCGTTATATCTCAAGGGAACAAGTAATTCCTTCCTTTTACAACTCAGAAACAGAGCGTGATATTTCTCGTAAGATTCTTATCTGCACTCTTTGGTCGTAAATTATTTTGCTTCTGACTGAAACTTTTTATTATGATTAGGAATGTTTCAATGAATGTTTTTATGGATCTAATGTATGAATAATATACGAAGTGTATTATTCATTGTTGGCGTCTCTCGCAGAAGATTTAAATAATATATTGCTATAATTAATTTAACCGTGTTTGTATATTATGAATACTTAAAAACTTTCTCAGATATAGATTACAAAGCTTATACCGACAGGTTATATGTGATATATTTTCTTCAATGCAATGCATGCAGCAATTCTCCATCACTAGTATTATATTTAAAAATATTAATGCAATAATACAAATAATGACAAGCTAACAATAATGAGGTACTTTTAATACCTTTAGTTTCACAGATCAAAACCATATGCAAATGCAATGAATTATTCTGAGTCCTGTTCACTTTATTCTATCACAGATTCGTTATTATTAAGCTCATTGTACAGACAGAAATCTGTAATGTGCGTTGTAACTGTATAAAATAAAGATAAAATGCATATACCATGTAACGTGTGTTACAGTGCCAATGACTGCCTCGGATTTAACTCCACTCCGTCCGTACAAACCTAAGAAATTCCCGAGTAAGTATGTACAAAATTTTGATTATACGATTATGGGGATGTAGGACTAGATAGAAACAACAAGTTGAAGTAAATTTTACATTGTTGTTAATGACAGTAAAAAATTTACTCCGTAGAATGGTTGGTATGCAAGTTATAATTTAGTTCTATTTCGTCGGGTAAAGATACAATTTCAAGACTCATTAAGGGTTATTAAGGGAAATTACGACTAGGTTACGACTCCTGAGTTTCATTTTCCTACATTTCCTGTTTATTGCGTTATATTTAAACAAACTGCCCTGGGATTCTGTAACTCACTTTTCGAACTCACACAGCGGTTTTCGCATCGGCGGTCGCTCTCAAATCAGTCGTGAAGCAGTCATTTTATGATTTGACATTATGAAAAGGTGGGAGCTTGTAGTTTATTGTTTATTAGAATGCCAAATCATGAAATGACTGCTTCACGACTGATTTCAGAGCGACCGCCGATGCGAAAAACCGCTGTGTGAGTTCGAAAAGTGAGTTACAGAATCGCAGGGCTGTACATACATAATAATATCATATTTTCACATACGACATACATTTTCCCTTTGCTTTTATAAGTTTGATATTGCAAAGATTAATTTGTTATAATAATAAGTTTGCGTTTTATGTTTAAAGTTATTTTATGCTTCCCGCTTCTCGTTCTCTTCTCTAAAGTTATTTCTGGATATTCTAATTAATGTCATTTTCTAAATACATAGAATAAGTTTCACGATGAAAGAAATTTATAATTGTGTTAAAAATGTGTTTATTTAACTCACCCAAATTTAACCTTCCAACGGTTTAAAAGAAAATTTAAAGCTTTTCTTTTATAACGACATACCCGAAAACTTATATAGAATTACGGCTGTAATATCTGAAATTACGGGTTTAAAGTACTAACGGATATTATATTAGAAATAACTGCGCAGCTCCTTCTAATATAATATCCGTTCTTTTCGTTACTTAAACTAATTAAATGCCTGATTGTAACAATGTGTCCTAACCTGGTTAGAGGTGTTAACATTATGAAAACTGCGGATAACCTTTTAAAAGCCGACATCGGAACAGTCAAATCGGACGGATAATCAATAAGAAGATGGCCTATGGAATTATGTGTCAGCGAAAATCACTTCATGATACAAATAGGACTGACCTGCGTGGAGCTTGACAAGTATTAATAACTAAGTTCATGGTTAGCCCCTAGGTGAAACGTTTTCATCAAAGGACCATAATATTATTGTACGTACGCTATTATCCTTTCCATTTTGTATACCATTGCGTTGCCGGCCTTTTAAAATTGGTACGCTTATTTCTTGAAGGACCCTAAGTCGAATTGGTTCGGAAATACTTTAGTGGGCAGCTGTTTAAACCTATTAATTTACGAAAATTCAGTTTTATTTATACTCGGCTTTAGAATTAAGCCGTCCATTACACATCAAATATTTGAATAAAAAACATAAGCGGATTAGTTTTATAAACGAATTATTACAAAAGGAATTCTGAATGCTTTGGAATATACACCCGTATAAAGCTAACATAATGGGAAAAGTAATTACGAAAATTCTTGGAAAAACTGGTGTAATTGCGAATAGTAATTTCCGTTTGAAACTAATGTAGCTAGAACTTCTGGTTCGTGTCCTCACAACTATTTCAAATAAGATAAAGGTTAACCCGATTTGTAGTTAGAACTTAGACTAGAATATATATAGTATATTATATATTGTACTCGACTGCGTTCCAATTTCCATTCAAACTATGAAACTATGTTTTTTGTTTATTTATGTAATAATGCACAAATATATAATATATTCACACACACGTTTTTAACAATATAAAAAAATTTCAAATGTCTTAATGAAACGTGCGGTAGTTCGGTAAAAGTTATTTATCACTTATAATACCACAAGAGCTTCGTCAAGTTTTTCAGGAAAAATCTTTTAACCTGAAAAACTTGACTCCTTCATTTGTTTGCAACGAACCTATCGGGAAATACCCGATAATTTTGAAGCTCGTGTGGTATTCGGGGGGATTATTTTTCCGACCCAAATGTCGGCCAATAGAATTGCACCATGAGACGAAATGTACAGTTAACAAATAAGAATTTCATAATGAATAAAACAACTACTTAATACTTTTCTTGAAGTAATTTGGCAGTCTGATTCCACATTGTTTTTATTGTACCTTCCTTATAGTCTTCTCCATCCATTTTCTTCATATTGTAAGCGTAATCTTTCATAATGTTTGCCAATTGCGCTTCACTCGTTTCAGCACTCAATGTGTATTCCCTCTCAGTACAAAAAGTAGTAAATTGGTTCCAAACTGTTTTTTTTGACTTCTCCGTATTAATGGGAACATTTCCTTTGACTTTTTTTATCGATGGTGGACAGAGAACAAACTCCAAATCGACTCATTTTCATGCAAAATCTCCAATTTTCACAATTGAATTCAACCTGTCAGTTTGACGTGCGGTTAATTTGACTGGATCATGTTTTGTTTTTTATATATAGCAACTACCAGAGAAAATTTTCAAAAAATTATCAGTATAACATGTAGGTTGTACCACGTGACGTCGAATGGTGCAATTCTATTGGTCGATATTTGGGTCGGAAAAATAATCAATTTTATTCTTACTTAAACTCATTATCTACGATAATATTAGATACTTATTCACTCTGGTTGGGCGCAAAAATTTGAAAGCTTACTTGTTGAAAAATGTATTCTTAAAATTTCATAAAGCTAAAGTGTTCGTATGCTTGCTAATCTTAAGAATTAAGAAAAACGTGTTTTCGTGTTGTGTTTATTAATTTCATCAGGCTTACAAGCTGAAGGTAAGGCAGCAGGGCACAGGCCAGTGATAAATAGATAATAAATCTTCCTAATCACCAGTAGTAAAGGACTTCAATATTTATATTTTAAAAACATCCTTCGTATTATTAACAAAATACTGTCACCAAAAAAAATAAATTGACAAAATTGCTTCACGATTAAACGTCACCATGAGCCCATATCTTGCAAAATCTAATTAGTTTCGAAGTCCTGATTTGATGTTGATAGCAAAATTTTTCCTTCTTTTTTACTTCCGCCTGTAGTGAAGATATCGACTGCATTGTTCGAAGGACTGACGTTTAAATGGTATTAGTTATTTGAGATTATATTCTTTACAATACATTTGATAATATGGAATATTATTTACGTATTTAATGGTTAACTTACATTTAATACGCTTTTTACACGTTCTTAATTGAAATAATAAGTTTCTGCAGACTGATAAAAGTGCGTGAGTGAGTGAGTTTAGGGCTAAAACGTGATCTTACAGTGCATTACATGACCCAATATGTGGTGAATGTTATGAAAGAAAGAACAATACTAGCAGTCGTGATTTATTTTTAACCTTTACGGAGATGTCACATATGTTGTCAATGATTTCTTAATGTTTCAAAATCATACAGCAGAAAATCCTTGCTCTCATAATCAAGGTACGAGAAACGTTAAGGCTATAATTAAACTACAGTCCGTTACGTGAAGGATCAGTTTTCAGTTGACCGCTCTCTTTGCTACGTAATAAGCTGGGAGCTACGATTGGCATTAATCGCGTAGCTGCACGGAGCATCGTAGCTAAACGGAGTGTTGCAAATATTAACTGGCTTGATTTATTAACAGAGACTGATGTTTGCGTTTGGAATTCTATTTTTTTAAACACTCCAAAAAGATCTCGAACGGGTTATAAATTATGGCAATATGAATGCTCAACGTATTTATTATAACTTCCAACAAGTTTTCAAAACAGAATACGGAACTAGCAGTTTAGCAAAAATTTTGTATTTGTGATACATTCTTTTATATTTTGCAACTTGTATAATAAGTATTATTCATTTTTATGCATTTTGTTATAAATGACACTTACTATTACTTACTTAATATTAATTTTTCTTTAAAATATTTAAGTTAGGTTTAAAGTGATTTTTTTATAATATCATAGTAGAAAACGAGTCATCTAATAAATTACCACGTATTGACCATCTAATAATGACAAAACGAAACATATACTTCAATGTGTTGTACGTATAAAATTTCATGATCTTATAGTACAACTACAATCAAAATCCCGTATTGGTTAAGAATACTATCAAAACAAATGTCACTTCTCGCATTGTTCCTGGAAAAAGCATTGTTCTCGGCATTCGAACAATATGTGCCGCACGCGAATAACCAAAAACAATTCAATACGGGAAACTCTACCGTTGGTTCAAGTGCTTCCGAAAACTTTATAATAAGATGGTTTAATTTTGAGAAACGGTAATACTCGTCTGTCTGAAAACTTTCGTTCGGCGTGTTTTTTATTACTAGTTATAACTAACAGATGTACATTGGTCGTTAAAAAACGGAGCCGAAGTTTTTAAAGGATTTCAAAAACCACCAAGAGTTAAATCATATTAAATTACCTAGTATAATTAGCACATTGACTTTGGGAAAACGTATATAATAATATAAATTCTCTTTATAATCAAGCATATAAAATAGAGGTTCGTGGTTCTATTACCAGCTATAAATATTTCCGAACGGAAAGTACCAGGTGCTTGCCCATAAAACCAGATCAATGAATCAGACGTAGAAACATGTCTTATTATATCTCCATGCCAAGTCACAGCTATACACAGTATTGTATATTTTAAAAGTGAAATCCGTTTGAATAAACATTCATACGAACTAAAAATATTATCTTTAGATGTGGCGTAAGTAAATTCCACTATATTAATGGATTTATATTCAGCACTAAATTCTCAGTAACGTGGAGATGAAAATATAAAATTATAAGTAGATTTACTATTTAGATTCTTTCCCTGGACCATTATTTCTTATAATGCAAATTGAATCATGTCAAGGTGTATTAACCTACGTTTCTGAAACGTTTTTTTTTAATATAAAACAGGGGGCAAGCGTGCTGGAGGCTCACCTGATGTTAAGTGGACACTCTCAATGCCAGAGGGCTCGCGAGTGCGTTGCCGGCCTTTTAAGAATTGGTACGCTCTTTTCTGAAGGACCCTAAGTCGAATTGGTTCAGAAATACTTCAGCGGGCAGCTGGTTCCACATAGTGGTGGTGCGCGGTGAAAAACGCTGTTGTGGAACGGCGGGCGTCGAGATGATGAAACTCGGCTTCAGGTATTAATCCGAACAATTCCTCTGAACACTCTCCATGGTAAATGCGTTAGAAAATGCAGAATTTTACACGAATCCATTTTCAAGAATTTTTGTTTTCTTTTGATTAGATATAATTTTTTGTATCGGAGAAAACTACTCAACCGCAATAGAGCGAATCTACCAAATAAAGGTAACGTCGACTATGCCGTTAAGTGAAACCATTATTTTTATTACTTACTAAAGCGACGCCATTCTTTGAGACCAATACCGTTATAGAAACCTTATAAAAATCAAATATAAAAATGCACAACGAAATAAGTCGCTTTTATGTACAAAAGTCCTTGTAGGCCTTCAAACAACATTTTTTGGGAACAGAAAAATCATTTGATGTTAAGTTTATATACCTATGAACCTACCTCGCGAGGGCGTCGCTGGGCTGTTAAGAATGCTCTTTTCTTGGGGGATCCTAAGACGAAATTGTTCAGTAACATATCAAGGCAATTTGATCTTAAACTTAGTCCACAATCTATAGGTAATGAAATGACACTGATGACAATTATGACAATTATTCTGTTGTATGACGCAATTACTTACTTGGTTGTGGCGAATGCTTTTTACTCGACATAGCGTCATATAGATTGATGACTATAATACATGCATGGTGTTAGATGGTGCTTGAATGTTCTTGTATGTGGCGACACTGAAAATAAAACATGTGATTAAATTTATATGATAACTGTCATAAAGGAAAATATTTATTATCCAATGAATACAACGCACTATACGGTAAGTCCGCCGTAAGTGTACGATGAAAGTGTAAAGTTGACCTGCGATTAAACTATCATAGATTATTCTTATATATAAAACGAGACGGTTAGGGACAAAGCCATACTGGTTGTATTAAAAAATTCAGCTTAAGGCGCTTCCAGTCATTCCATCATCTATTTCGTGGCTGTGTATTATATTTACGTTCATTTTAAATCTATTGCTTAGTTACCAAATATTAAAAACGTGACGGTCCTCTTTCCTATATACTGGTTAAAAAACTCTGTTACGGGAGGTAGAGGAGGTTACAGGTAACAGGCTGTAGGTATACCCAAAAAACCACCACCAATATTATATGAACAATACATAAACCAAAGCAACATATGTTAGAAGATATAGGCAACAAAGAGGAAACTAAGTCATAAATACCTCCATCTCATTGTAATCTAAGCCTAAAAATAAATAATTTAATAGCTTGCCAGTTGACAGTTTTTTCGCAATCGGTTATTTAAGAGTGGTGCCTAGTAAGTAATAAATCTTCTACTAAATGCTTGGTTTTTGGAAGCGTATAAGTTTAAAAAAAGTGAGTACACGTTTCACACGTTTCACAAGTGTCTCCTAGTCTCGGCTAAGAGTGTTGGTTCAGTATTGTATTATCTATTCTATAAATAATTGCCGCACAGTGGGAACTAGGGTTTTATGAAAATGGAGCCTTGTAGGCTATCTATCTAGGACTCAGTGGGCTCAGTGTTGATTTACACCACATGAAGCAATTCCGTAGGTAATATCTGACATAATGGTAGGTATTCAGGTTTCTTGGGATTTTTATCAATGTTAACACCAAGATATTTAACGTAGTCTTCACGGTATGAGTAGTAAATCGACAATTTCATTTATCAAATCTTGTATTTTATTTCCTTTGCAAGCAAAAACGTCCGGTACGTACTTCGGATTCATAGAATTACATCTGATTTACCGGGTTTTGTAGCATTGTTGTTTGTTTTGTTATTTAGATTTCGGTTTGCTAGTAGGTACCTAAGATTAAAAATTAAATTAATTATACATTTACAGTAAAATTTCAGAAAGATATATAAAATATCAAATCAGAATCTAGAATATAAAGGTATAATCAGAAACGTATAAAAAATTCCCGTAGAATATGATTTGAGCACGAAACGTGGCTTTTTCGATTTGGGTATAATTTTTATAATTTCTACGAGAAAGCGTCCGTTTCCTTTAAAAGAACCTTCTCTTGATCAATTCTCTTTAAATAATTGTTTTTGAAATTTAACCTTTACAATATTCTTCTAAATCTTTGTAGATTCACCAGGGGTGCAACAGACTCAAATGGTGGATAAATCTCTATGCGTAATCGCGACTGAAAACTAGTTTTAGTATTTTTATGAATAGCTTAAAAACCTACCACCGTTCTATAGTGCTAAGTAGGTTTTTAGGCTGTTCACCTGTAAACGATGCGATCTAAAGACTTTAATTGAGGCTTAGTCTAAGCTGACTAACCAGACTTTTATATTTTCGATTTGCGAATGTTGGCCAGTAATATGAAAAATGTATTTTATTGTGTAATCATTGTCGTTTTTAACCAATTGATTCTCGCATACTAAAATGTATCTAAATAATTAATGGAAATGTCATTAACGTTTTATTATTGACATAGTCAACCACTAATTGATTTTTATGTCTTTATGTCTTTATGTTAATCATGCTTCAAACGAATACAATTGACGAAAATAGTTATGGAAAATGTCTGCTATTTTTTTTTTTTTTTTTTTTTTTATAGAACGGGGGCAAACGGGCAGGAGGCTCACCTGATGTTAAGTGATACCGCCGCCCATGGACACTCTCAATGCCAGAGGGCTCGCGAGTGCGTTGCCGGCCTTTTAAAAATTGGTACGCTCTTTTCTTGAAGGACCCTAAGTCGAATTGGTTCGGGAATACTTCAGTGGGCAGCTGGTTCCACATAGTGGTGGTGCGCGGCAAAAACTGCCTTGAGAAACGCTCAGTTGTGGAACGTCGGACGTCGAGGTGATACGGGTGGAATTTCGTATTCTGCCTCGACGTCCGATGATGAAACTCAGCTGCAGGTATTAATCCGAACAACTCCTCTGAACACTCTCCATGGTAAATGCGGTAGAAGATGCAGAGTGACCCCACATCTCTACGCAACGCCAAAGGATCAAGCCGCTCGGAGAGGGATTGGTCGTCAACGATTCGAACCGCTCTGCGTTGTATACGGTCAAGTGGAAGGAGCTGGTACTGGGGAGCCCCGCCCAGAGGTGAGAGCAGTACTCCATGTGGGGCCGAATTTGCGCTTTATATAGTTGCATGCGGTGGCCCGGAGTGAAGTACCGTCTCGCCTTACTGAGCACACCAAGCTTTTTGGAGGCTAATTTAGCCTTTCCCTCCAAGTGACCGCGAAACTGAACGTCGCTCGATATGTCAACGCCAAGTATTCCAATGCTGGCTGTGGCTTTAAGAAGAGTGTTTTCGAAAAGAGGAGTAGCGACAAAGGGTGTTTTTTTAGCGGAAAACGCGCAAACTTGTGTCTTCTTGGGGTTAAATTGGACTAGGTTTTGTCTGCCCCAATCTGAGACTCCACGAAGTAGAGTTTCAACTTCAGACACAAGTTTGTTCCGGTACTCATCAACAACTGCCCGAGAAATACCTGCCCGGCCAGTGTAAAAAGTATCCCCAGTACTGTCATCCGCATAGCAATGAATGTTGCTAAGTTTCAACATATCATTGATATGCAGAAGAAATAGGGTCGGGGATAGAACACAGCCTTGTGGGACCCCAGCGTTTACGGGTTTTAGGTCGGAACATGCTCCGTCGATGACGACCTTGATGCTCCGATCGGCCAGAAAGCTGGAGATCCAATTGCGTAATTTCTCGGGAAGCCCATAGGCTGGAAGCTTCGAGAGCAGTGCTCTGTGCCACACCCGATCGAAGGCTTTCGCTATGTCCAAACTAACCGCTAGCGCCTCCCCCTTGGACTCAATTGCCTCTGCCCATCTATGTGTAAGGTATACAAGAAGGTCACCAGCCGAACGACCACGACGAAAGCCGTACTGATAATCGCTAATCAGCTGGTGGCCCTCTAGATACCTCAAGAGCTGGCAATTAACAATGGATTCCATTATTTTGGAGAACAAGGAGGTTATAGCTATTGGGCGATAGTTGGACGGATCAGAGCGATCGCCTTTTTTAGGGATCGGATGTATCAAAGCGGTCTTCCAGCACTTCGGGACAGTGCCGAGCGAGTACAGGTACCGGAAAAGGCGCGTTAAGACCGGAGCCAACTCAGGAGCACAAGTACGCAGCACAATTGGGGGGATACCATCCGGCCCGCTCGACTTATGAATGTCCAAGGAAGATAGTGCTTTGCGGACAGCACGTTGCCGGAATGTGATTTCCGGCATCGAAGAATCACACCGCGAAATGGTCGGTGGTGATCTCCCTCGGTCATCCAAAGTCGAGTTAGACGCGAAGAGACAGCCCAAAAGGTCAGCCTTCTCCTTCGCAGTGTGGGCCAGAGAGTCATCCTCCCTGTGCAGTGGCGGAATGGCGGGCTGACAAAAATTCCCTTGGACAGCTTTGGCGAGAGACCAGAAGGCTCGAGTCCCTGATGGGAGTTGGGCCAATCTCTCGCCAAATCTGGCAATGTGCTCTGACTTTGCCTTAGTGATTTCCCGTTTGAAGGACCTGGAGGCTGAGTTATATGCTTTTTTAAGTTCGCTGGTATTGGCATCACGAGATTTCGCCGCTTCCGCCCATGCCTTAAAGCATTCTCGCTTTCGACGCGAGGCCGCCTTGCAAGAACGTTTAAACCAGGGCTGAGACTTGCCACCGATCGGCACCGCAGAAAATGGAATAAAGAGTTCCATGCCCTGCAGAACCACTTCGGCGACAGAGGCGGCGACGGAATCTGGAGCTTCCGGCGAAAAGCACATAGGCCCCCCAAGGGTAGGACGCAAAGAAAGACCGCATCCCGTCCCAATCTGCTGACTTATAGTGCCAAATACGGCGACAACCCATAAAGCGGGGCCGTGAAGGGCGCGTAGATGGCACAGTACTCCGGACCACACAATGATCTGATGAACCCAATGGCGGGTCAACAGAGACTTGATAGTTCTCCGGATGAGAAGTCAGCAGAAGGTCCAACAAAGAGGGTTTATGACCATCCACATCTGGTATTCGCGTAATCGCAGGGACCATTTGTGTCAAGTCGTAGGCTAAAGCAAAGTCGTGAAAGGATCTTCCCGCGTGATCGGTGGTTTCAGAGCCGAGCCAATCGGCATGGTGGGCGTTAAAATCGCCAAGTATCACGATTTCAGCGGTAGGAACCCTTTCGAGCAGGGAATCTGTAGCCATTTGGATGTGCTCAATGAGTCGGTCAGTTTCGGTACTTCCGCTATGGGACCTATACAGGCATGCGTAGAATCGCGGATGGTCATCGCAGTCTACGCGCAGCCAGAGGTTAGATAGGTCCCTTCCTTCAAGCGTCCCGAGGCGACGAGAACAGATATCCTCTCTGACGTACACGCAAACTCCAGCCCGCGGCACAAATGAATGTTCCAATTTGTACCCCGGGTAGGATAGGTGGGAAGTATCAGCCGGGGAGGATATCTGAGTCTCGGTAAGAAAGAGCAAGGCCGGCTTCGCAGTCTCTAGATGATAGTGGACAGCGTTGATGTTAGAATTAAGCCCCTAACATTTGTGAAGTCCACGGCGAGTGTGGACGGGGGTGCCTTTGTATAATTGCTCCGTTTGCCCCGAGGACGATTACTATTTTTGTAGAGCGCAGAATTGCCCCCCCCAGAATACGAAGGGCAGCCTGTGCGTCCACCACCGGGTGCTGAGTGTCCCGGTGGTGGACGCCCAGAAGGGGATTCTCCACCGCGAGCGCGTGTGGTACCCCCCTGGGGTAGATTCTGTTTTTTCTGCACCTTCATATTTCTTGTGTGGGGGGGATGGGCTCCGGGAATCTCTCTCACCGCACGAAACGCGAGTACAAGAAGGCGAACCTTTTGCATCACTTCACGCCGGTTTTCTGAGAGACAGTGGTACTGCCCCGGTCGTGCCTGCCCATTTGGCTGAAGCCCGAAGGCAACAGCATGGCACTCCCACTAGGATAACCTTGTGTTCAAATTTTAATTCTCATCTTTCTCTAGAGATGAGTTGAAAAGCGTTCTTCATATATAAGGCACATTACTCTTGTAAAGTCTGTATTTGACATTTGTTTCATTATAAAAAAATTGATAATATTTCTAGCCAGAAAAATTACTATTATGTTCGTCTTAGCCTAGGCGCTTGTGCGATAATATTACTAAACGAGCTCATAAAATGAAATCCTTGTTCAAGACACCCAGCTGATTCTATGTTAACCTCAGCGGACATGACCCAGACACATTATTGACACAAATGTATCCGTGTCTTTCAAACTGAATCTTATACAAAAAAGAAGTCAACGTTAAATGAGTAGTCCACTTGCAAACCACGATAAGTTAAAAAACAACTTTTTTTTTCCAATGGCGGCAATCGGTTACAAATTTAAAATATTAACGTCTGTATTTAACATACTCTGATAAAACTCGCTATGTTAGGAATAAAATGGGATTGAAATCTCAATACTCTTGCAAAAGTCGTTATGGTGATCGGCAGTCCACTTTCAAAAGTCGCTAAGTTTGTATTAACTTGCAAACGACGCTAAGTTGCGTGGGGACTCTTGCAAAAGCCGTTAGAGACCGAGGCAAAGAAAGGATCTAATCAGATTGCTTCGGTGGTATTTCATCGGCTAATGAATACCAATTTTGAAGACACTGTTTGTCATGTTAAATTATTTTGCGACGGTTGTGGAGGGCAAAATAAAAACTCAATCGTTTTGGGTTAGCATATTGGCTAAAGACAAAAGCTCCACGTCATATCAAGAAAGTTACGCTGATATTCCCTGTAGTGGGGCATTCATTTTTGCCCCCCGACCGTGTATTTGGAAATATCGAAAGAGAAATACGTCCTTTAGACGTCATAGTGGAACCACAAACATATTTTGATATTTTTAAAAAATATGGAACTGTTCTCAGACTAGGCAGAGACTTTCATTTTCATGATTGGAAATCAAGTGTTAAAAACGTGCTTAAGCTACCTGGATCTTGGCACTTTCAATTTAATGCATCTAAAAGATTCTTTTTAAGAAAGGATAAAAACAATCGAATTGCCATTAAAGGGGAACCTAATTATGTATCTGAGGTAATAAATTATGGCAACGTTTGTAAAAGAGGTAAATCGTGCGAAAATATTGTACCCATTATGATGAATGTTGGAGTTCCAGTGAAAACAGTAAAGTTAAATGATGTGCGAAATCTTTTAAAAAAGCATTTCGGTGAAGATTGGGCTTCTTACGATTATTTACAATATTACAGTTTTCTTCAAGAAGAACGAAATGAGACTGTTATAGAAGAAACTGATAATGAAGAAACCATAATCCATGAAGAAATAGACCTAAGAGTGTAATTATACATTTAAAAAAAGTAATTTCCAAGGAGTAGAGTAAAATAGAAGAATATATTTTATACTTTCAAAACTGCCTATGTTGATTGCTTACAACTGCAGAACTATCTATGTTAAAAAATTTTTTGCAAAACTAGCTATGTTTAATTTTAAAATGCATATTAAATGATTATTATGAAACAGTGATTTCATTTGATAAAATAATTTAATTCGATGTGCTACTAAGTTCATGTAATACACAAAAAAATCATCTTATTATCGTAATTTTAAGACTAATCGTTTTAATTAGTTTTCTCAATTTATTGCTGCATTGACTTAACGGGGTTTGCAAGTGGACTACTCAAATTTAAATCAATTTAGTTAATTAAATAGTCGAACCAACAGTAATATATCTAAACATCAATATTTTGGGTCTGTGTTCGTGTTATTTTTAAATAAGGTTAAACGTGTCATTTACACTTGACTTTAGTGCTTCATTCGTTCACATACATTAGTCATTTGACATCCAAATAGCTATATCAACGTATTACTTACTTATTTCATCGAGTCCATATTGAAGCGGGCTGAGTACTTGTGAAGGTTAACATGCTTTTTTTGTTGCGACTATTCGCTTTTTTACTAACGACAGAAATTACTGGAGGAAAGGGTGAATCGTGTATATAGCTTCCCCATACCGAGCCTCTCACATACCTCTTCGATATTTTACTATAAAAGTATTTACTGTATATATTTCCTTACGTACATTTATAAAAACTGTTAACCCCTTAATCACAAACGTTCTATCTCTGGGCTGTATACAACGCGCTTACAGTTAAGAAAAGATTTAATCACCAATTCTCTACGATTAGTGTGGATTTTTTCGCTGATATAAATTGTTACTGCTAAAAATGTATTAATATCATTATTTCTAAACGATAGACGTACTAATCTAATATTACAATTGCACGATGTTTGGTCGAAAATAACAACCCCGAAAATGTAACGACAATATATTTTAGTATTGTATACACGCTTACTCCATAGTGGCAATAAGGACCTTAGAACTTATAATTTATAGTTTCGTGTGTAGAATATTTATGCGTTACAAAGTTGACAAGAATTTTGTGGGGATTGTTATCACGCAATGTCGTACTCTGAAAGCACTGTTTGAAAATCGACATATACCGCAATGCAAAAATACCCGTTCCGCCTACGATACCCGTAAACTTCAATGTTTTTGGAGCGTTTGTCAAAGTTCTTATTTCAACAGTTTATCAGAGGACTAAACACTAATAATGAACGCTCTTTCGTTATGATACTTTTAAACTTTTGAGGAAAGGCATGTGACATTTTTAAAGGTTTGGTAAATTTTGATTTTTTTCAAATTATAGAACAGTGACTACAACATTGCGTTATTCATATAATAAGTAAAACATAATTTGACTTAGAAATAGTATTCTTTGATCAAAATTTTAGATGAAAAGCTACGAGAGGTCAGAAAATTATGGCCAATAATGACTCACGCTGGTATGATCTCAAATTAATATTCCAAACTTTTATAGAAGGTACTTGCATTACGTAGGTACGCAATTAAGTGTATTACAAACACTGTTCCCAACTGTTTGAGTGTAATTTGCTTAGAACAAATATGAGTATTTCATCTCTCGAATTCTATTTCCGTCACTAAAAGGATTTCCTTCAAATATTTATTCGCTGCTTCAAACGTGTTTCACAGAAAAATTTGGAGGTATACTGTTAAGTCAACTTATATGATAAAGTTGCAAACCCGTATTCAAGGTATTCGTTATTTTTTTATATTACAATATACGGTTTTAATTCATTATAAAATACTACATATTATTTAGAGTAGCCGATGATCCACTTATCCAGACATAATAATCTATATACTTAGTTTCAAACCGGTTGAGTAATTTTTGTATTTTAATATATTGAACTTCTTTGAACTTTCTTTTAAACAAACATCATCATCATAATAATCATCTATGGCTGTACAGACCCTTGAGCCTTAGCCTCCGCACGTATATTTAGTCATCGCATTCTATCTCGTGCTTTTTGCGTACTTCGTACACCTATTGTTTCGAGGTCTACCGGGTTTTCTCTTACCATCAGGTTCTGGGTTTAGCTGGGACCTTGGAGTTCTGTCGTCAGCTACAGGAGCACATGTCCCATCCCGCGCCTGATGCATTTTATGAATTAGACGATGTTGGCGTCGTCAAGGATGTTATAAAGTTCTTCAGTGAAGCGAATACGCCAAACATCATCGTCGCAAAGAGGGCCAACAATTTTCGAAAATATAAACATACAGGTGTTTTAATTCAAAGGGTTTAATAGATTTAGTTTATGTTTATGAGATTCACAGTGATGCCCGTTGGCAGACCGTAAAATATATGCCCATCCCTTTATCGTAAATGCTCTTTCTAATATTAAAAACAATTTTATTTATTTGTCTTTGTTAGTTAATGTCGGTTCGATAACCTTTAACAAAATTCCGGCAGCACTTCCGGACTAATCCTCTTATACAAGTTAACACAAAAGGATTACTATAAAACCTCCCTGTGAATATAATTTATTTTACCCGTTTCATGGTTACAAATTAATAATTATTATCAATGTACGCAGAATTATTAGGAATTTTGTTTTTATGAGTCTGCAAATTCAATATAATTTTGTAAAAGTTCTTTGTAATAATAATTGAGGCTCCGATACTCCAAGTTACACATTTGCTTATTTTTTTAGTGCATATAATCTAAATACTTTTAAAACTATTTTCCTTTTTTCTATTTAACTAATTAAAATGCTCGGTTTTATAACCCCCCAGATGACCTATAAAGTACGGTATTTTGCGTGAACTCCATAGCAATAATATCACGCAATGTTCAAACGATAAGCCAACACGACGCCATTGTGGAAATTAACATCAACAATAATTATTATAATTAAACTTTACTTTTATTTAGTACTAGCATTAGCCTTATTAGTTAAGTTACATACATATATTTTTGTTAATAATATGAAGCGTAGTGTTAGCAATCACACCCTTGAAGCCAAAATGAGCCGTTTAGTTTTTCCCACACTCATAAATTGTAACAACATTCTCGTTCCTGATAATGTCCAATAGGTTGACTATAATTATATTCTTTAACATAAGTGTTACTTAGATTTAATAACCCTTCAAGAAGTCAAGTAAGTTTTTTGTTAGTCTAGCATCACAACCCTACTGCCCCTAATTTTATGTTAGTTATAAGCTCAAGTTTTAAGCTTAATCGTTTAAATAAAGCCAGTTGACACCCAGCTTTATGCAGCATTTAGTTTTAAGTATTTTAGTATAAGTATTATATTATTTTTTTATAGTTATAGTATCTACACAATTTGTTTTACTTTTAAGTGAGTTTGAGAAACCTGAAATACTTTTATACAAATTAATTAATAATTTTCATTCGCGTGATTCTAATTCCATGGAGTTTTTTGATGGCATCAAACTTGACGCGTAGCTTACGTGTCAAGAATAGGTTTGTCATTTTATAGAATAATAGATGCATGTAGGCAGCGTAGAGTTTAATTTATAATAATTATTGTTGTATGTTTTCATTCGTTTAGTCATTATTCTTATTCAGTTTAAGAGATATTTGACTAATTGTCAACTGTGTATGGAAAGGTTGTTTGCACATGAACTTTAGAATTTAAATTTCAGTCAAACATATTTAGTAAATTTTAAACAATTGAAAATTTTGTGGTGTTTATTGGGCAACTCTCCGATGCTTCTTAAAAAAACATATCCATTTATTCGTCTGCAATGAAACAACGTTTTCAATTATACAATAAAAACAATGATTCAATTACATATATTCGTTTTATATGGAAACTGTGGGAAAAACTTTACTCAACGAACATTTCTGTTTTGGTTTACTATCTAAAGCAATGAACTGTTTTATATTTGTACGAAGCGACTCAATAGTGCCAGACTATATTGGATTAGCATATTTCTTTATTAGTATCATATATCGCTAAACTTTGATCTGCTTATGTCATCTACTATTTCTAGTTGTGATTTCCAAGCTACTAAAATAAATCAACCCCTAATATGAATTCCTTGGCAACATCTATCTGTCTGTATGAATGCAATAAACTCAAAAACCACTGGACGAGTTTTTATATGGTTAAAAAAGGTATAAGTATATAATTTATGTGCAGTGTTGGCCAACTGGCTTCAGCGTGAGACTCTCAACCGTGATGTCGTGCGTTCGAATCATCGGCTGTGTACAAATAGATTGTACTCGTGCGCATTTCACAAAATCACTGTCACCGTCAGAAATCTGTGAAAAAGACGTAGTTTTGTAGCTCCACTGTTTTTTTGTTTTTATGATTGAAAAATAACGATTATTGTGCTGTAAAATCTTGCTGAAATACACAAAATCCACGAGGACAAAGCTTCGAAAGCTAGAGATGATTTTTTATTGTTACATTGTAATTTTTGATTTACCCTAAATCATATTCATCTTAGATGTCAACTTAGACCCGGCAATAACCTTGCCTCAAGACCTCAAGAGATTGTTCTAAACCACAACGTTCTCTAGATACCCATAACTAACATGATGATAAACAATGTACAATTGTTGTCTATAGTTACAGCGGGACAATACTTAGCAGCCCTGCGATTCTGTAACTCACTTTTCGAACTCACACAGCGGTTTTCGCATCGGCGGTCGCTCTCAAATCAGTCGTGAAGCAGTCATTTTATGATTTGGCATTCTAATAAACAATAAACTACAAGCTCCCACCTTTTGAGTTCGAAAAGAGAGTTACAGAATCGCAGGGCTGCAGTGAATTTTTAAAAAACAATATTTACTAACACTAATTATTAAGCCCTTAAAGTTTTAAATCTTATTTAAAGCCTTAAATTACAATGCGTTATGTTTATAACTTTAATAGTTTCACCCGTTTCTTATCAGTGTTTATTGTTATAATTTAATAAAGCCTTTATATGATTATAAAACGATCGCTCAAGTCGACTATTACAATTGTTCACCAGAGCCAAAAAATTTATTAATATAGGAAAAAATCAATAGCCTTGTGACGTTCCTTGATATTGCTACGATTTTTGAATCATATATTCATTTAACCGCCAGTCCTTTCGACAAGTAAGCTTTTTATCTAATGTAATAAGTTAGGATAGTTACAGCAAACTTTTTCAAATAACAAACCTTCAAAATGCTGTAACTAAAGAAAAAAAATGTACGACGTGGAAGCTAACCTCATATGTTACAGGCAGTATAATATAGACTGCTATGCACAGAAATTTATGTAACTGGGTCTTTTACATTGCAACTCATCTTAGATTCTAAGATTAGTTAATACTTATGTTTAGAATTCTAGAAATACAGTCCATACATTTGGTATATGAAAAGCTTGGTTGCACAATAAAATGTCTAAAAATGGTCCAAAAAAAAAACCAAAACTTAGGTTCCCTAAACTTGCTGTAAGCTAAACGAATGTAAAAATCATACGCCCCTGAAATGCTGTAAGTAGCGTTAAGTTTTTTATGTGGGAAGAAGTAAGTATTTGTAAATAAAAAAATGCAGATTTACTTTTGCTGTAAGTGCAAAATGTTTGAAATGACTAGTTTTTGGTCACATACACATTTAATCTTGCTTAAAAAATAATAAAGTACGGGGTTTTCAGACGTGCGTAATTTAATTTTTTTAATCGTAGAGACACAGGACCCAGGTAACTGGATTGCGGTTATGTTTTTTGAGGAATTTAATGGCAGCAATTTAAGTCATTCAGACACTTTTGTCTACTTACAGTCAAATATGCTTTCCTACGTCATATGACTATAAAACGATCAACCCTTACAACAGTCGGATATTTTTAAAATTAGGTAGTTACAATCAGCCTTGTGACGTTTACAATTGTCGACTTGTTCGACCCCAATCAATACCGAATTGTCCTACGACAAATTAGCTTATCTAATTTTAATAATGCTTTATGATACGTATACACTGCGTTGTCATATACAAGTTAAATAAAATGCGATAAAGTTGAATTTGCGACATTCAACTTGCTAACCTATATTGTTATGGACAGACTATAGAACTGCCATGCCAGATAACAGAACTGGCTTACAGCGACTTATCTTTGATTCTAACTTTTCAATGCTCCTGTGTGGAATTTTAGTATACGTCCATATTTCTTTTTTTACAGTTATTGATAACCTATTGATTGGTATGGTATTCCATTCCAGCACGCCAAATCTAGATAAAACAGAAGGCTTTTATTTCACAAATATAAATTTCTTCGTACCAACTGACTATGTAAACGTCTTGGTGGTACAGTGGTTACCGCACGTGGTCTATAAAACCAGTGGACTCTATACCCGGCGAAACAATAACTGTTTCGGGTTGAAAAGCACGATCACAAAATATCAGGAATCGATAAATTGATTTAATTAAAGCTTCTTCACAAAATTATGTCAAGTTTCAGATAATGAAAGTAGAGAAATGTCATAATATAAGGTTGAAGTTTGGTTTGATCATTTTTCTCATCACACTTTGCGCAAAAATAATGTCGAGATTTATTCCGAGAATCAAATATTATTATATCGAAAGTTTCAGTTTCACTGTCGGACATTTCTCTTTTCTACATTTAATAACAACATTTGTAGATTTACACATTATTTATTGGTAGTATAATTAAAGCTAGTTGTTTCGTTCCGCAAATTGCAGTTTTAATGTATTAACAACAAATAGCACATCCACTATACGAGTGTATTTATGTAATTAATTCTAACGTTTATATATATTCAAGTATACATGTTGGATATTTGTTTTACTAACTACGGGGCGGAGCGGAGAAATTGCGGTCTCCCGGCTTGAGGTTTATTTGTATACCCGTTTTTAAATCTTAACAAGGTTAGTATATAGTGGGCCAAATTATTTAAAGTTTTGTGAGTAAAAGATTTCGTAATACTATTTTTTAAATAATAGAAACTATCTATGTGCCTTGTAGCATGGTGCGGGTGACAGTTGCTTAATTTTTCGTTTTACACTTGAAATTTGCCGCGATTTACAAATTATGACCTAGTATTTCAGCTGTACCACATTCGTAATATTTTCATTAAATCATTAATAACTGTAGTATCTTAGATTTAACCCAGCCAGAATATTCTAGTCTACAAATAAAATCGAACTGAAAGAAAAATTAAGCGCACATACTATAATTAAATTGTATAATTTTTTTTTAAATAATTACGTATTTGTTACATTTTATACATAGTTTGATGTTTTGTGTACTCTACAGTAATCGTGATCAGCAAGAGACGGGGTACCACAAACTATTTGACGTATGCATAACCAAACGGAACCAAAATTTTTTCTAGCTGTTAATCTAACATTAAGGAACTGATATTGAATTGTGTCTGCAAATTGCCTAGATTTCGGGCACAAATTTATCATAATTCTTCATTTTTTACAAGAAAATAAATAATCTAAATCTAAAATAAACAACATTACTTCCTGTCGTCATAAGAAAGCTCAAGATTTTCTTTCGTAAACTCGGTATTACATTACTGTCAGCAAACCACTGTCAAAGAAAATAGAAATGAAAACAATTACACAGCTTTTCTTAGAAACTCATAATATTTCATGAATGTTACTGTCTTTGAGTTTCTGGGTGTGAATCCATTTATGGTTTACTTACTGCATAGCAGAAGCACTTTTTCTAGCGCTTTTTCTAAAAATAGATTATGTTTCGGAACCCTTTTAAGTAAAAAACACAGGTAGAGTTCCCAGCAAACAAAACACTATTCACTTTTTAACAATAACTATACAAGTTTAATTTTTTACAATTACAAACCGCATTGTGCGCCGCAGTGTATGAGTTTTTGTATATTATTTAGTTATTGTACATAGCGTACAACACAGAGGTACTGGGTTTACTCTCCTTAAAAATATAAATTGCCGCTACATATACGTATCCTTCCTTCGTTTCACATATATATATATAATGGAATGATATTTCATTAATTTGAATTTGACGCGTCGGAGTGACACGCGATAAAATGGCGGATGACGTGTAAATTAATTTAGTGGATTATAGTGTAAAAAGATTGATAAGTGGACATTAAATGTCGTTTCTTTGTATTTCAGAGAAACAATTTTGTGTTTTCATTTAGAAAAAATCCATAATAATATTCCTTTATAAAACGACATTTTTGTTAACTAAAAGAAGATGGACCGGCTGCAATTTGAGTTCACGATGATGGCCTCAATCGATGGCAAATCTAATATATTGGCCATAACTTCAATATTGACAGAAGAAGGAAGATGTTATGTTTTACCTGATGAATTGAAGCCGGTGATTCATCATACATATATAGTTAAATTGAACACATTTTCAAAAATAAAAAATAGTATAAAGAAAAGGCACCAAAGCAGAAAGATATGGGTAAAATTAGATGAAGATCTAAAGAAAACATATATAGATGAGGAAGGTAATATGCAATTTTTAGATCAATATTTAGAGGAAATGAGCACAAAACAACCAAGAGGCAATGATGATAATTTGCAACATATCCTGGAAAAATTAATAGAATCTACAACAAAAAAAGAAAATCAACATAATTTAAAACATGTTTCAGAGAAATTTATTATCGAAAAATTCACAAGTAAGAATCCTAATGCAGTGCAATGGATAGAGAATTTTGAAAAAGAGTGTGAGCGTTTTAATATAACAAAAGATGAAACAAAAATAGATATATTGAGATTATTTTTAGAAAACTCCAGTTTGGATTGGTATAGCTCGATGGTAATTAAACTATCAGTAAATTCTGAATGGAATGAATGGAAAGACAAATTTTTAGAAACTTTTAGGAACCAAGGGTGGGATGTAGTCACAACTGCTTTCACATTCAAGTATAAAGAAGGGCTGTTAATTGATTATGCTATAAAAAAAGAACGGCTTATACTAGATATAAATAAATCGATAGATTCCAGAACAATGATAGATCTAATTGCAACTGGTTTACCTAGTTTTATCTTGAATAAGTTAAACAGGGACGAACTCAACAACACTACTGATTTGTTCAACGAGATAAGAAAATATGAATGTATGATTTTCAAGAAAAACTCAACTATAACAAAGAATATATATTTTTATAAAAATAAAATTAATGAGAAGAAGCCATGTAAGACTTGTGAATCTTTGGACAAAGGAATTAGATATCATCCGGAGGAGTTATGTTGGTTCAAGAAAAATAAAAATGAATCTGAAAAGGTTTTTAAAGCCAAAAATGTAAATAATAATTCGATTATTGAAGTAGATATGAATACTGAGAAAAAAACGAGTAAGTACACCATTAATCAAAATCAAGCTATTATTAGAAAATAAACTAGAAGTGAGCGGTGTTTATGATTCAGGCTCACAGATCTCTTTAATAAATTCAAGATTGATTAAAGTAAAAGAAAAAAAAGACAATGTGAATATAACATATATGAAAACGGTTAATGGTGTGAAGAAGACAGATGGCTTGATAACAATAAAAATAAAAATCTTTGATTTAGAAGAAGAGGTCGATATATATATAGTAGAAAATGAAGATTTTGAGGATTTAATAATCGGATTGGATATGATAAAGAAGTTCAAATTAATCCAAAATGAGGACTTGCAGATAGAACAAAGGAAAATAGACAGGATGTCTATAGATAACAGAAATGAAGATAAGAATATAAAAATATATGCAATAAATTTCAATGAACACATAGAAACAGAGGAATTTGTTAGTAAGACAGATCATTTAGATAAAGAAAAGAAAATTGAGATAGAAGAAGTTATAAATAAATATAAAACTATTTTTGCTAGGGACAAGTATGATATAGGATCAGTTAAAGATTATGAAGCTCACATAGATTTACTTGTAAATACATACTGTAGTAAAAGACCATACAGATGTACGATAGAAGATAAATTAGAAATCGAAGAACAAATATCCAGATTACTAAAGAATAATTTAATAGAAGAATCTTACAGTCCTTTTGCTGCGCCAGTGACATTAGCATTTAAAAAAAGGTGAAAATAGAAAATCTCGATTATGTATAGATTTTAGAGAACTTAACAAAATTGTTGTACCACAAGCTCAACCTTTCCCATTAATAGATGATTTAATTATTAAGACAAGAAATTGTAAGTATTTTACTACTCTTGATATAAACTCAGCATTTTGGGCCATACCACTACGGGTGGAAGATAGATATAAAACAGGATTTGTCACACAAGATGGCCATTTTCAGTGGACCTGCCTTCCTTTTGGTTTAAAAACATCACCAGCAATTTTCCAGAGAGTTTTAAGTAATATTCTGAGAAAGCACAATCTCACAGGATACTCTGTAAATTATATTGATGACATTTTAATCTACTCCTCTACTTTTGAGGACCATATAAGACACATAAAAAAATGTATTAGAGGCAATAATAAAAGAAGGCTTTAGATTGAAGTTTATGAAGTGTACCTTTGCCTCAGACTCAGTAAAGTATCTTGGCCATGTAATTCAAAACAACTCGGTAAGACCGTTAAAAGATAATTTGATTTCGATAAAACATTTTCCAACTCCGAAGACACAAAAGAATATCAGACAATTTTTGGGAAAAATTAACTTTTACCATGAATACATACCAAGGAGCGCGATTATCTTAGATCCATTACATAAATTATTAAGAAAAAACGAAAAGTTTGTGTGGTCAGAGAAGTGTGAAGAATCATTTAATCAAATAAAGAGATATTTATGTTCTCAACCGGTATTGGAAATATATGACAAAGACTTACCAATAAAAATCTTTACAGATGCATCCTTAGAGGGTATCGGAGCAATATTAAAACAAACACAACTGGACGGTAATGACAAACCAGTAGCATATTTTTCAAAAAAACTGAATGAATCTCAAAAACGGAAAAAAGCTATATACTTAGAATGTTTTGCTATGAAAGAAGCAGTCAAATACTGGCAACACTGGCTCATTGGAAAACAATTCACTATTTACTCAGACCACAAACCTTTAGAAAACATGAACATTAAATGCAGGACAGACGAAGAATTGGGTGATCTCACATACTACCTGTCTCAATACGACTTTACGGTAAAATATATACCTGGTAAAGAAAATGTAGAAGCAGACTGTTTAAGCCGAAATCCTGTATTAGAATCAGAAGATAACAAAGAGGAATTATTGAAAATAGTTAATTTAATACAAATAAAGGATATAGTTGAAGATCAAGAGCGAAATGAAACAATAGAAGAAAATAAAAAAAATCTAATACAAAAAAATACAATATATTATAAGAAAATAAAGAAACATGAAAAGATTATCCTCTCAGAAGAATTTAGTAAGAAACTTATCAAAAAGGTGCATGAAGATTTATGCCATATTGGGATCAGACAATTGCAGAAAAAAAATAAGTCCAATATACACAGCTAAAAACCTAACAAAGAATATCATAAATATTTGTAAAACATGTGAAATATGCATAAAAAATAAATCAAGAGGTCAAGGAAAATTTGGATTAATGTCACAACTGGGACCAGCAACAAAACCATTTGAGATAATGTCAATGGATACTATAGGTGGCTTTGGAGGATCTAGATCAACAAAAAAGTACCTACACCTTTTAGTAGACCATTATACAAGATATGCATTTATTGTGACGTCAAAAACACAGAATGCAAGTGATTTTATAAAACTAACAAAGAATGTACTAGAAACAGATGAGATTGGAATAATTTTGACAGATCAATATCCAGGCATCAATTCAAGAGAATTTAAGCAATATCTACATGAAAATAATGTTAAATTAATTTTTACAGCTGTGAATACACCATTCTCAAATGGCTTGAATGAAAGGTTAAATCAAACAATAGTTAATAAAATAAGATGTAGAATAAATGAGAAAAATAATAAGAGAACATGGACAACAGTGGCAAGAGAATGTGTAGAGAAATATAATGAAACAGAACACTCCGTTACAGGTTTTGCACCAAAATATTTACTGGATGGTACAAATGTCAGCATTCTACCAAATGAATTAAAAATAATAGAAGGAGAAGACAAGTGGATTGCTGATAAAAGATTGGCATTAGAAAATACAATAAAATCCCACAAGTACAATAAGAAAATATTTGATAGAAAAAGAAAAATGCAAGAGTTTAATATAGGCGACAGTGTATATGTTGAGAATGGAAATAGACTGAATAGAAAGAAATTAGACGAATTAAAAATAGGTCCTTTTAAGATAGTAGGGAAAATATCGAACTCCATTTATAGGATTGACACTGGTAACAGAAAAACAGAATCAACTTTGTTCCACATAACAAAATTACAACCGGTTACAACAGAATCTGAAGAAGATGAAATATAAGGAAAACGAATATGAAGATAGCTATTAAGTATAGTGTGTAGATATATTATTCAGAATTTTTTCTCTTAGGGGGGAGATGTAATGGAATGATATTTCATTAATTTGAATTTGACGCGTCGGAGTGACACGCGATAAAATGGCGGATGACGTGTAAATTAATTTAGTGGATTATAGTGTAAAAAGATAGATAAGTGGACATTAAATGACGTTTCTTTGTATTTCAGAGAAACAATTTTGTGTTTTCATTTAGAAAAAATCCATAATAATATTCCTTTATATATATAAAACAAGTTGTGAAAAGTAGATAAAAATAATCACCAAAAAGCAGCCATGATATGGAAAGAAAATAGGAAAATATGTCAGTCGATGGAGGGTCTGGATGGTAAAAAGAGGTCTGGACAGAAACAAAATAAGAATAGAAAGTTTGGATGGGCCTATTGTTTTTTTTTTTTTTTTTTTTTGGACAATTCACACCAATTGACCTAGTTACATGCTAAGCTGGTGAAGCTTGTGTTATGGGTACTAGGCAACGGATATACATAGATATTATAGATATACATATAAATACATATTTAAACACCCAAGACCTAAGCACAACACCAAATGCTCATCACATCGATGTTTGTCTCAGCCGGGGATCGAACCCGGGACCCATGGATCCGCAGTCAGGGGTACTAACCACTAGACCAATGAGCCGTCAACGTGTTCCAAGATAGAGTCTGCATTTCTAATGTAATTTCATATTGTCCAATTAGTAAACTTACTTTTTGGTCACAACAGAACGGCATCCCTAAAAGAGCTAAACAATCAGTGTTTTTATGAATAAGAAAAAATTAGGAATCCAAAGTTTAGCTGTGCTTTGTATAGAATATAGATACATTCCAAATTTCCTAAGATAATTTGTATATGCCTTTTAAAACCCGCTTTACGACTCTATAAATCAAGGCGTAATGACCTTCAAAATGGGGCCTTGGCTAAAGTTCTGCTGTTTAGGTGCTTTAATATGGTGTAATGTATCTTTTGTCTTTGGTTTGCGGGAGTAGGATAAACGAGAATTCATTATTTTTAACCCCAACGTTTTTTGAATGCTTTATAGGAATGGTGGTCAGCGAGTCTTGTTCGTGGGACTCAGTCGGTGATATATACACTAAAACAGCTCATCTAATTAGAATAAATGGACGCTGTGACTATTACTGCTAGGCTTGTTAAAGTAATTATAACCGTCACTCCCTCACAATAATTATAAAGAGAAGGTATTAAGAAATTTAAATGAACACAGAACAGAACAGTTTTAAGCAGAATGACTTGTCTTAATCTGGATATAAATTGGTTAATATACTAGTTTTATTTATATTTAAAATTGTTCTGTTTGAAATTCATATATCAAAATATTTTTTTCACATTCTTTGACGTTTTATTTAACTTAATTTTTACAGTAATCGCTCGCCTTGATCTTATACAATATTATTTAAAACTAATTATTTAGTTTCAGTTATTTTTATATAATACGACATAGACAGTAAACCAAAGTTCAGAGATAAGTCAGAGATATAAGTAAAGATGAGATAGTTTTGAACAGGATTTTTCGTGCATGACAAGAATTTCGGGCTAAGCATTAAAGTTAGATCAAATCTTAAGAAGAACCAAGATGCGCTCAATGACACTTAGGGCCGATTCGACCAAACAAGAGTAAATCTTAATCTTAGAATAAATCGTCAGTTAATCGAGAGTAAATCAATTTTACGTTTTACCATCTAGAAATTCTAAGAATAGTGGACTTATTCGGGAATAGCTACTATACCGCCGTTTCGCACGGAATAACAGCTATTCCTAGAATAATTTAATGGCGTCAGTCAGTCCAATCAGATGATTTCTGTCATTTCACAAATATGTATTCTGTGTTTTAATTTCAAGTCAACGCAACGCACTAAGTTAATAGTCTGGCATTGTATAATGAAACGTTTAAACAATTTATTATTTATTTATTTATTTTTAGATTTTTTATTTTCTATAATATTAGAATGAAATTCAACTAGGCTCAACAGAAGTTCCTTTTTAGACGAAAGCCTCAAACAAACAAGAAATAAAAACTTTTTGTTGCCGTTTGACACCTGTTAAAAGCTACTTTTTCACTCTATAATACGGCAAAATCGAGTTGACATGATGTATGCTCTTACACTGTCCCGTTGTAGAACAACATTTATTTGCCGAGTTTTATTTTCGTTCACCATTCTCTTGCTATTCGCGTATTGTTATTCCTAGCGCAATTATACTATCGATTACGTGGACAAACGCCTATGGATTTACTCGAGATTAAAATCATGGAATAGATTATTCTTGGTATAGTTACTCGTGTATAAATTGAAGTTTGGTCAAATCGACCCTTAGCACCTTCTTAACAATATAATCTATCTCCAATATTCTTTAGGTAGGTCTTCAAGAACATAAGAGTATGGTTTGTTGCAGTAATTATTACTTAGTTAATATCTGCAAGGTTCAACCTGTTCTGCTTCTGTTTTATTAAACATTTTTCATTAGTTTTCATATTTAGTGTTTTAAAAAAATAGGTATCCTCTTTATAATCCTATTTACATACAAAGATGCGTGTATCAGCTACATTAAACGAAATACATAATATAAAAGGAAAACTTAAAATACTTTATGATGGTACTGAACGTGTTTGTAAGCTAATAGCTGCAAAACTGTAGTTATTATAAAATATTCCATTAGTTAATTGAACGCTTCAGTTAACCTACTCTTGTACTAATTACGTTATAAGTACCTACTAGAAGCCATAGTCAGAAAATATCTTAGTTTAAAATGCTTAAAGTTTATTAATTTATTATTACATGTATGAAAATAGTTAAAATTTAATCAGATTAGATGACATATTTATTGATCTTTCATAAATTGACCTTTTTTAATCCTAATTACTGTGGGTTAAAATTTAAATGATACCGTTACTTTAAATTTTTATTAAACTTTTCTCATAGGTACTTGAGAGTTTGTGTGATCACGGGTTAAATTAGGCACGAATCTTTTTCTATATAAAATCCGAAAATAAAGAGCTATAATTTTGGGGAAATAGATGGCGCACCACTGAATTTGATAATTTATTAATTATTTATTAGGTTTATGCTTAATCATTGATCTGATAAATGAACATTCATGATGGTATCATTCAATATTATGACTGTTTAACCATAAACAATATCAATTTATCGTATAATCAGATTGTATATATTATGTCAATACCGTAATCCGATAATTACTTTATATTCAATCTTTGCGAAGTCAATTGTCATATTAAATCAATTGTCATCTTTAATCGATTGACATAGTTAATTCAGCCATGATCTACATTCATATTTCTTGTTTGATTGTGCAATCTCAACCAGAAGGATTTTATTCTTGGTATTAGTAAAAAGTTTACATTACATCCATATTGCTGAGTATAATTAAAAATAAAGCTCCAAATGATAAGTCGAAAACAAAACTATATCGTGACGAATTAAGTGGACAAACTATGATAAAATATTCTGGACAAAAGCCAGCCTGGCGAGTGACCTTATTAACGCATAATAATATTATCGCCATCTTCACATAATAAACCCCAATTAACATATAGATATATAGAGATAGGCATTTCATTCTTCTATCGGTTTTCGATTAGTTTTATCAAGTTTTTAGAATCCTTCTCTAGCACTTTGCTTGGTATATGAAAATCCGAATAGAAGATCATCCGAAATCCGTTGTATGTGTAAAAAAATAATTTTAAGTTTGAATAACCCCTTCGCGATATGATTCGGCCAGTATTTTCTTTATCAAACACAAATATAATCTCACATTTGTTAAATATTTTCTCTAAGAATTTCAACTGACAGAGCTAAGACTAGCGAGCCTAAACATATACGTGTAATAAAAAAATATATATAATGTATCTTAGAATTATACTAAAATCGCGAAAAAATTGTTCGGATAATTTAGTAGCGCCAAATAGAATTAGCAAACCACTTTATATATATTAAAACATTTGTATTGTACTCTGTTATTCAATTAAATTAGAGAATAAGTTAAAAATTTAATTACAATTTACACTGGGACCGGGAATCGAACCCAATTCCCCAAGGGTCATGGTTATTTCATAAAACCTAGTAGTCTCATCTAGACAGTAAACCTAAGATTTCGAATAAGCAGAGAATATTATGAAAAATGGCTTTTGTGGATCTAATCAATATACTAAAATTAAACTTGGTTTAATAGTGTAGGCGTGAACGCCTAACAAAATTACCCTCAGATTTATAATGGGATATTAATTCTAGAGTATTTATATAAGTATATTTTTAGAGTTGTTCGCTCAATGCATTTTCGTTTTATTAGAAGATTTCACAGCTTAATATGTCAGGCCCTGTTTGTCGCGTTTGATGTGTATAAGTGGCGCCAATTCCTCGCATGATGTATTACACTACATAATATTTTCTGGGGAAAATCCCAACATTTACGTGCAAATTATTCCAACGTTTTTATGAAATTGCTACCTTAGCTTAGTTTGTCACGCTCAAATCATTCAATGTACAGTTTCTATTCTAAATTTATAACTATAGCTAAACTTTTTACCATTTTAGACGTAGACTCTAGTTACTTTGGTATTTGCATAAAAAAGTCAGCAAATCTCGATACGCTCACAGCTGACGAAAACGTCTCAATGAATTTGGCGCGATGCCAATTTTTACGAGGTCATAAAGTATTTACTTATTATTGGTATGACTTTAATTTGCAAAGGCCTTTTCTAGAGTGCAATAATATTTCATTAGCCTCACTTTCATAGGAAAATAAATCTCGTGAAGAAACCTTAAAATTGCTTTTGAAATTATATTGTCGCCACAGTCGGCCTCATCTTTGTTTTCCGTATTTTCGTTTAAAGCTTGAAAAACTGTTTACATTTTATATGAAAATATATTGCTTCTGTACACGGAAGATATATTTTTAGGGCGTTAAGTATCCCCCAAACAATTAATATCTTTTCATAATTATCTAAAATATAACAAGCCTAACAGCCTGGCCACGGGACATTCGCCGACGCGAATATTCGCGCGGTGCGAACCGCGGTGCGTCTAGCGACTGAAATAAACTCATAGCAATGTACTAATCAAGCCACGCGCAACGGCGACCAGCGATGCGACCGGCGAAATGTACCGAGCGAATCGCGCGGGCGACTGACGTCGCGACGGGCGAGCGAAACAAATGCATGAATCAGTACGGTGTAAGCCACGGAGTCGAGCGGCAGTCGCGGCGAATAGAGAAGGGAATAAATAAGTTTAGTCGTGGTCGCGGCGAAAAATGAATACAGAGTTTTTTGTTACTGAAATACTGGCTAGACCAGCTATTTGGAAGTCTGGCCATCCACAGCATTAATTTAATATACCTTAATCTCAAAAACAATTTTTCAGCGGAACTTAAAATTCTATTTGCATTAACTTTTTTCTCCAATTCTGGTTGAATATTCATAAGAATATAATTGAAGGTTTCAATACTCATTCTGGTATACTTAAAAAAATAATTCTGGATATATTCTGAATTTCTCATACTTCTTGTGGAATTCTCCACAATTTCTCCAAATATTAGGTCTTGCACCAAAAGCTATTACTTTCCAAGCAATATCGAGATGATTTCGATAAAGACATTTCGCTGTCGAACTTCCTTACTGGTCGCGGCGGCAAACGTGACTGGTCCGTGGCCTGCAAACGGCCCCGCGCGAATGGTCGCCTCGCCTCCCGCATCGCAGTTCGCACCGCCGATCCCCGTGGCCAAGCCTAACATAGTTATACATATTATATGTCATTTATCACCGTATCTTAGATTTAGATCTATGTGTATGTTTTAGCGAGCAAAGGCTGTAAATGCTCACGCAGAATTGTCCACATTTGCGCTGCGATTGTTAATAAATTACCGCCAAGTAACATTGGTACTCCTTTGTGCTTAGCACCATAGCATATTACTATTTGTTCGTTTCGCATGGTGGGTAAGAGTACTTTTATAGTTATAGCCTACTTCATAGTTTTGAAAATATGAACTGAGCTAAACTAAGCTAAGCTTTTTGTTATGAAACCCTTTTGTCTTTTGTATCGAGTGGTTATGTAAATCTGAGATGGTGATTTGCACTTTGGCACAAATCTCAAGAGTCAAACGCTGAAAGCCATTTTTGCTTTGAAAAAATACATTTTAAAAGCTAAGTCAAATTCATATTTAAAGAAAAGAAAACAAAATACCATATCTTTTGTTTCATTTAAATCCAATTCATATGCGCCTAAATATGATTTATTTCACTCATATTTTGCCTTGTAAACGACTTTTATTCGAAAATTGCAACGTCCGTATGGAATGTGCCATCGGAAATTCGAAAAGCATGTTACAATTCAAGTTTTCATGACACGATTTCCTTACATTTACAATAACTACGTATAACTATTGTCACACAACGTTCTGTGGTTGCATTGTGAGCTAAGGGGATTGGCGTGTCATTTGCAACCTAAGATCGTGTATTCGAATTCCGGCTTGTTTTTTAATTTGCAATTCATATTTGTTCGTAGGCACAAAATCGTAGGACAATGTCAACAATGAAACGCGTGTAAAGCATGAAAGGCTGATTTGTAAATGTATATTGAATTCCAACACAAATGTTCTCGAGACTAAATCTGAGATTTACCTCGTGTTACACATGATTTGAGTAACAGGTTCATTGTATTTGGAAGTTTGGACACAGCTACGTGTACATTGATTTTTAGAACAAAGAAGAAAGTATTAAAATTAAGTGGCTGAAACACGTGTTTGACGTTATTTGTTCCTTTTTAATCGGGTTAAAAAGGCAAGGAGCAGCTTTGCGATTCTGTAACTCACTTTTCACTGTGCGGTATATTACGGTGCGGTACTGTATACGGTAAAAGCCTAGGTTCGGTTATAGCTTCAAAACAGAAGTAACTGCACTGCCTTGCGATAAGTAGAGATGATAAGATAAGAAGAGAGCTTGTAGTTTATTGTTTATCAGAATGCCAAATCGTAAAATGACTGCTGCACGACTGATTTGAGCGCGACCGCCGCTGCGAAAACCGCCGTGAGAGTTCGAAAAGTGAGTTACAGAATCGCAAGGCATTGCAGTTACTTCTGTTTTGAAGCTATAACCGAACCTAGGCTTTTACCGTATACAGTACCGCACCGTAATATATTATTAATATTTAAGAAAAGTTGAATTCTCGTATAATATACCTGAACTCCTAGAAATATATTTGCACAGCCTGCATTTCAAATTAAAATGTTTCTTGCTTTTTGAGCTAAAGCTGTTGCTTTAATAACACGCCAACTTTCACACTTTCGGTCCACGTTATTGTACCAAATTTAACACGACTTTTTGAGTGCTTTACAGCAAACAACCGTACATAGTATGTTACTGTTTTTAAATTGAAAAAAAATATATACCAAAAAATATTCTTTAATTCTCACTTACGATTTCTACATTCTGTTTTTGTGATAAGATTACTTTTATTTTCTAAAAATTCCTAATTGCCAGAACGTGCTATTGGTGAAACGTAATAATCCGAAGTTTTTAGAAGCACAGTGATCGATGTGATAGCACAAAATCGCCAAAAACATACGAACTATTAGGTGGATGTGTGAAAATTTTCTTATTGGATTTCGTTTATTTGTAAAGATCTCAATTTATTATATAACATCATCAGCCCAGATATAAGCCAGCTTCCATTAGCGATTGCATTTTTTGATTATCTATCGGATAAGCAGCTGTCGAAAATTATTTAAAATCGGACAGGTTATTCATACATAATAAAAACATGAATTTAAAATAATCTAATATATCCTTCTTTATTATTTTAAAATCTAATTAATTTCACTTTATCGCTACTCATATGAAGAAAAAACAAAATACATATTTTGTATGTTATATTATAGTAATGTAATATAGTATACATAGTAGTAATCTACTAATAAATATTTTTTTCTTTAGAAAAAAGGGCTAAGGATGATTTTTTAACTATTGAAAATAAATTTAGAAATATTGAGATAAGGCTAATTGATCAGTTTGATTGTTGCATATAATAGATACGTTCAGAATTTTAAGGGACGATAATTATAACAATACTTACTCGCCATAAATATGCAGTCCACATTAGCACGAGATATACACCACTAACATTACGACAATTCACGGCATTATACGCACAAATTATGACACGAAGCTACTTCGTTTGAAAAAAAATATTTTATTACAAAACAGACACAGTTATTATTAATTGAATTATTGCGATTCCGTTGCGACATGCTACGACAAGCTATGCTACGCGACTGACGTAGTTCGTAGCCCGTAGCTATGAATTGGAGGGAAACCTGCGCAAAGCCTTTTTTGGCATGTGGGTTAATGTCATTGTTATGTTTGTTCGCCTTGTTCCATTGAACTACTAGAAGGCTTACTCATAGTGAGCAAAATGTGTATTTTCCCCAAAAACAATCAATTTACTAAAAAATTGAATAATTATTAAAAAATTATGTCTATTACAAAGAGTAAATAAAATAGATAATATAATAAGTTATACAAAGTAATTTGTTATATAAAGGAGAAAACCAATAAAAATAGACCTTTATTATCAAAAAAGGTAATATTACTATAAAAATATTGTCTTATAAATTCAATTTACTATTAATTATTCTTGCATAGGTAGTAATTATTTCCTTATTATTTTTGAGTGTTATAGTAGGTCTCGATGTATTTACCAACAATTATAGCAGGACGTTTTTGCCACTGGCCAAGTGTCTGTGCATCAGGTGTAACCTGAAGAAGAAATAAATTAATTTTAATTAAAACGCATTGAAAAAGTAACGATAGATTTTTTATAGGAAACTAAAGAAGCGCTCCGTGGGCGTATTTGGAGATAACCGAAAGATCTAATATGCATTGTTAGAATAGAATATATATATAGTAAGCATATAGCATATAGCAGAATACGAAATTCCACCCATATCACCTCGACGTCCGTCGTTCCACAACTCAGCGTTTCAAGGCTTTTTTTTCGCGCTCCACCTCTATGTGGAACTGGCTGCCCACTGATGTATTTCCGAAACAATTCGACTTGGGCTCCTTCAAGTAAAGAGACTAATTCTTAAAAGGCCGGCAACGCACTTGCGAGCCCTCTGGTAATGTGTGTGTCTATGGGCGGTATCGCTTAATATCAGGTGAGCCTCCTGCCGTTTGTCCCCCTGTTATATAATAAAAGTTAACTAGTTAAAACTAAATTGGCGTATACAAACTTGATGAGGCAACAGTACAGATCTTAGACAATACATTACATAATGTTATACTTTAACCAAATGGGACAGACATATTCTTCATTTGTTTTGTTGATCCTTTTTAGGGGAATAAAGACATTATACCAACCTGGTCTCCGAGCAAACGATCAAGGAATGTTACGCATAGGTCTGCTGCCCGTAGTCCAGCTTCTTTCGTAATAGCAGCAAAGGCTGTAGCTTCCATTTCAAGGTTCTTTACCCCCAAGCCTACAAGAGTCTGTAGGAAATCCATTTTATCCGACTCTGTGTAGTCACAGAATGCGCCGTCGGTTCTTCCCTCACCTGGTTAATCAATTAAACTGATAAAAAATTTAAGCCCGCAATCTGAAAATTTCTGTCACGAATTCTTGCTGTCACAAAAAAGTTATCAAACATTAAAAAGGAGAATAGTTTATTATAAAGTGTTTTAGTTGTTTTTAGTTAAACGAAAGAAATCATTCATAGATTTATGTATTAATAATGTTAAAATGTACAAACATTAGTGGTTTTAAAGGTAGGACTGACACACGCTGCTGTGTTTTTGTTGCTATTTGTCCTTTGTCATATACAAGTATTATTTACGCACATAGAAAGATACGAATCCATTGGTTCATTGGTCCCGAGTTTCTGAACGATTAGGCATATGAAGATGCAATGGAAATGAAGTCTCGATATAATTACCTCTATAAAAGTCGTTGGCAGCCATCGTTCCTCCAACGTACGTGTTAAAATCTTCATGAGATGCAATAGAATTTAGTTCTTGGTTTAACCGCTGATCGAAAATCGCGGGGAATGTCTTAGTCTTCCCCAATATTGGCTAGAAATAAATTTTATTTGACTGTAATAATGGACATTATTGAAATTAGCATACACGATAAGATACGCATAAGGTACGTTTTTAGTATTAAATCTTAGATTTCATATAATAAAGTAAAATTAAACATCACATATAATCCTTACCAAGTCATATATCTTTTCCAAGGTCCCATTCATACCCCATGATGAAATAACAACGGACCCTGCTGGAATCCCCATTCCACCACTGGTACCTAATCTGAAGAAAATAGGATCCTTTGCCTTCGCGTAAAAGAGCATTTTCAATACTTCCTCCAACACAACTGTCATCGACGGGATACCGATTCCATGCTGTACATTTTACAAAGTTGCTTTATTTTTAGGTTTTTTAGACATTTTACTGACTTATATAAAATATCTTTATTTTCAGCCTAACTTAAATATATATAAATAAAAATTGATAGCAAAATATAAACTTCTGGACCAATTCGACAATTTTTTTATTATTCCTTTAACTCTGAGGAAGGTTTTAATGGAGAGAAAAATTGGAAAACAAAATGTTATATTTGATACTTGAGTTTTTATTCCGGAAAAGCGAAAAGTCTATATGGAGTAGCTTAGCAAGTATGTAGCTACTAAAAAGATAGGCTAAGTAAAAAAGTAGTAATATATTTAAAATAATAATCAGTAGATGTCTTTATATAGTTATTCCTTCATAAATTTGTTCCCATGTATTCTTCCCCCTTTATATTGATTCAGTAGTTTAAACAAGCTCTATACAGCTGATTGGCAACAATTGGAGCGATGATATAACCAGTCATATTACCTAATGGGTTACTACGTCCGATAAATAGTATCGGATAGTGATGACTCATTGCCAAGGCCAAGCGTCAAGCGCATAATGCAGCACAATTGCAATGCGTTCTTTAATCAAACTATACGTGCGATACTATCCTCTTCAAAGAAAAATACTCACATTAACGCACAGTACTGGCCCAACTTTATACATAACGTATCTATGCGCTTGTTTGACCATGTTGTTGAAGTCACACGGAATATTCAATAGCTTACTCATGTGTGCAGCTACGTCCTTCATTCTGTATTTAGTTCCTCCCATACATACAAACTAGAATTGTTTGTTATTACAATATTAGATTTTGAAGTTGTAATCTAGGATTATATTGGCTTCAATGAACAATTATAAATGGTAACAAATAGTTTAAGTAATAGGATAGTAACATATGGACTAAGGTAGGGAAAGCTTTAATAGCGCTCTATTAGTATTTGGAACTGAAGCACGAACATCGTTTGATTGGTATTCGTGTAATCAATACAATATAAATTGATGCGTTAGCGCCGAACGGCTAACATTATCGTATTTAACGTAAACGAATACTAAACTATCTAAACTGTAGTAAAACTAAGCGTTTAAGTCTTAAAATTCATTTAGCAAATGATAATAAACCACAAATATTTATATTTGTAATTAAATTTAAAACTTAAAGAGTTCAAAAGAATCACTTTTAGGGCTTAAATAAATTACGCGTACAATAGTAGATTAGCAGCGTGTTTTTAAACCACTATTTTTTTCTATAAATAATAATTGTAAGTTCTCATGTGCATGACTTAAACAGGAAAAAAATTTAAACAAGTTTGAAACACCTTGAGCTACCCGAAAATTGTAAGTCATTTAAAATAGTAATTTAAAAAGAAAATCATACCTTTACGTCACCAAACATTGCTGGTAGATCATGTTTCGCAGTATCAAATCCGAGATGGTATAAAATGTCACAGTCAAGCTTAGATAAGTGCTTATTTGGTAGTTGCATTGACCCATCCTTATTTCTGAAATAATCCAATAGAAACTACGTGTTAATTTTAATAAAGTACTAGTGTGTACTACTAATACTACTGAACTACAATCTAGCATATACAATAATTATGGCTAATAACTAATGTTAGGTTGACTTAATTTTCAACAATACTAGTGTATAGCTTAAACTAAGGTAATGTTCATAAACAGTCGTAGTGTTCTATAGTGTTTTGACACTATGTTCGTGTGTCCGAGGTACCGCACTTGCATTTATATTCACTACACTAGGTGTATTAACTCAAAAGGTTTCATTCTCTTTAGACGTCTTATTCCTGTTATGCAGAAGAAGACACTAAAACCACTAAAAGGATTTATATTTATATACAGAAGAAATAACATTTTAACTGTATATTTCTGGTTCCATTTATTAAACAATATTTATAATGTACACATCTAACTCTATTAACTCTTTTAGTATAGCAACACAATATTAATGTTTAATATTTGAATTAACCAAAAGAGTGGTAATAGTTTTAATTACCAATGTATTAGAAATTGCGATCTCCCCATTGACCGAGGCCGAGACAAATATTTTATAGAAAATTAATTAAAACCTACCAAACATTTTGATTTTAGTTCTCATTTTACCACACCACAGATATTTAAGACTAAGTTTTGGGAAATTTTAACAAATACATGCACAATTTTTGATCTCATTTAGTTCTTTGGATAACTATAATGTTATATTTAAATCTCCTTACATAGTACTTACTTAGGATATTCATATTTATCGTGTTTCCAAATCGTTTTGCAGTTGTCATAATGTTTATTCCAACCATCTTGCGTGGGCAATATAAAGTCACATGTACAATTCATCGTTAGTCTAAAATGACATTTTTATTAATATATTTTTAATCAGCCAGTTTAATAAGAAGTTCCATTTGATATTTTTTAAAGTACGCTTATTGACGTAGGTTTATTCTCTGTTTTAACGCTACTTTTCAAACGTGTACGCTCAAATTATTTATTATATAGCTACCAAAGACTCTACAAAATTTTATTAACACAATACTAACACTACAAAAATCTGATATTGTATATCCTTATATCATTAAATATTTGTTAAAAGTTTTATTGAAAAACAAGAACAGCGGGGTAAATTTTATTAGTTTCGCTCCAAAGAGCAGAATAACTATTAAAATATCGTAAAGAATCACCTTAAAAGAAACTAGAATTAAAATTAAAAAACAGTCACACATTTCCTTTATATACAATTATTTATTTAGGATAATAAACAAATACAGAAATCTAAGGCCCAGATCTAAATAGATTGTAGCGCCATTGATTTTTTTATAAATATATTTATTTTTATTTTTTATTAACAGTCGTATAATGCAAAAAACTACTATAGAATACTTTTTCATGCCTCTACAGGACTGTATGCAATTACTTATTATTAAAATACTGTAATACTTTTATACTGCTAAAATATAAATTTTCTTGAAAATACAAACATTGGGCTGTTGATAAAAATATGTGATAAAGACAGTAAATAACACTATAATAGAAATAATAGATGATTTTTCTATTCCTTTCCTTTATATTTTCCATAAAAGTTTGGCGTTATAGGTAGAATTTTTCACGTAAAGATGCAAACAAGCAAAATTGAAGCGCGAAAACTAAAACAGAGAGTGTTAGTTTCAAAACATTTGTATTACTAATACCAATTTAGATTAATTCGCTAGTGTTACAAATTTTGTAAGTTCAATTTACGCCAATTAAGGAATGGTTCATAGGATTAGGTTCTAATCGTGACAAATTAAAAATAACTTACGAGGGATTAGAAGCGATATTTAGATAACACGTTCGCACAGTAAGATGTTGCCAACGCGACTGGTTGACTAGTATACTGTGTAGTGTTATCAATTTCATTCAAATAATGAGGTTTATTCATTACCCCTCAATACACGGAATGTCACAAGCATTATGGGCTTATTATATATATTTTGCGAACAAAGCCCATTATCAATCTAAATTTTAGTACAGGGATAAACCTTTTTTATTCATTTAATTCTTGCATCAACCATTTTTCCTATACACTTCTGTAATTTGTTACATCCATAAAGATGTAAGGTTCCTCCTACTATTCATCTTACTAAGTTGCTTAAATAAGTGAAATCAAACTATTATAATTATATTACGAATTGTAGGGATATAAGAAGACGCTAGAATTATAACAGAATTGTATTTCTGTTTCAACTGCTATTTCTGTATGCATCACACAACATTAACATGGCCCACGTAGAGTACGCAAGATATATAAATAATAATTGTCTACCGAATTTAATATAACTTTAGTATAACATACAATCTTCTGAAATAATGTAAAGCAATTAAAAGACTTCGAATATTAAAGGAACTGGTTATTTGTAAAGTACACAATGCATGCTTACATAAAATACCACGAAACGGTCATAGTCATACATGATAATAGTTTTCCCTCATTAGCTGCTTTCTTTAAAGTTTATCATGTTTATCTGGAAAAAGGATAAGTAAATTAAGAATAATGTTCAGTTTTATTAAAACTTTCTAACAAACCTAAGCGCACTCCGGATATATAGATTAGCATACTATGTATAAATTTACTGTTACCGAAATAAAGGTCACTTAAATACCGGCACGATTTTAATTTAGGAATAAAAAAATACTTTTTAATCTGTTTTAGATAAAATAATAACTTTGAACACTAATGTGTTTAGTCTAATGATAGTAGTATGATAATATGGAGACATAATTATTACTAATTCCTAAAATTTAATTAACCACATTTATCTTATCTTTATAATATTTACACAATTATAAATGTTACCAAAAGTTATCAAGAACGCGATATATCTATAAACGAATTTACCTATACCAGGAGGTCTATTACGAAAAATGAAATACGAAGTTTCGGTTGACGGAACGGACATTTTCCTATTACGAGAGTGTTTCGGATCCGACGATCGATGCGAAATTCGCGATTAGACATTTTGTCTTTCGTTAACTTATTCCCAAATTCACTTCACGTTTAGTTTTTCGTTATTGGACATAATTGTTATCGTAACAATAGCCTACTTTTATGACAGACTTATACGATAAATATTATTAATTTTTATTTTAAAATGGCGCGTTTTTGTTATACGCGCAAAAATCAGGAATGATCCAAAGAACGACTTTGACAATATTTTATAAATAAGCGCATTTCCCATTGGGGATTAGTTTCAAAAAATAAACTTAGTTAAACTTTATTTGAAAGTCTCTGAGAACAGATAATTACAAGTTACTTACAAGTTTTTATAACGAAAAACTTTTTAAACTTGTTATCAATTTTTGGAAATTTTTATCGAAAATATAAGGATGTCATTCAAATAATCATTATGCAATTTCTTCATATCTATGATTTCGAAACGAAATACATCCGCACTATTCCGACCGGAGTACTTTGGTACGAAGTTCGTCATTCTTTCGTTTCCGTCCGAAACTTCGGTGTTCGTTTCCCGTAATAGACCTCCTGTGCGTAATTGCGTACGGCGAAGGAAATGATGTGAAGTAGGCTGTGCGTCTTACAACAATCAGGTAGGCATAAGCTACCCACTAAAGAGGTGTATTGCATTTTCTTGTTAATTCATAATAAATTTTCGTTCAACTTGTTAGGACTATACTATATAGTATACACATTTTGAGCATATACTCACTGGATGTTGATGTTATGAAAAGCAAAACGTGTGAGGCCGCTTCGTGGCTAACTTGGTAATATACGGTGATTTGATTCATTAAAATAGTATTGTCTACAATGCACCAAATGTGCATGCCCTAAGGGGCTCATGAAACAGCAAACGCATATAAGAACGTTTTGTGATATTTTTTTAAAAATTAGGAACATTTTCCAAAGAACAAAACACATACGTCTAATCTTTCAAAGTTGACAGTGTCTTTTTACATTTTCGATAGTGATGTTTTTCTAAAAATCTTTTCAGTTTATACAAAATTTAGTTTTTAGATTAGTTTTTATTTTTATAGATTCATCTTTAAGAATTTATTTAAATCATGCCTGAGTAAGTATATCGAATAACTTTAATAGTACACGAAATTTGAACCCATACGTTATCGCATACGCAATATGGACGCCGTTTATTTCAAAGCTAGCATAAAAAGACATCAGGAATATTATAAAGTCGACTTGAAAGTCTGAGATTTGAGATTCAGAAACGAGGCAGCAAAGTATGACTCCCTTATGTCAAAATTCAGTACATTTTTGACATACGGGAGTTGGACTTAACGCTGTCTCGTTTCCAAATCTCACCCTAAAATATGCCGATTTCCTCACAATGTGGTAAACATTTACCGTACGAGTTAGTTACGACTGCGCACAACTATTTTTTTTATTTCGTGTGTAAGTCTTAAAGAAATAGTTTGTCGCGTAAATAAGTTACATATAAATATATTCCGATACGTAAAATACAACAAAAAAAAGTTGATTAAATTAAATCAAAATCTAAAGTAAACTAATTTTAGTTCACGTAGATTTTCCTTTATCGTTCCGTTTTCGTTTATCGTTTCCTTTTACGACAGCTATTGATATTTCTTATCATAAATTGGCATTGCAATGATATTTCAATGTCAGCAAGCCTAGTTGCACATTGCACAAACAATCTAATGCAAATGACTAATGCGTGGCAACAAGGCCATAATAGTTTAATAGATTGAATAGTAGTTATAAATCCTAAGAGAAATGTTGGCCTAGCGGCTGTGCAACCATTGGAATTTCTATGTGCGCATCAGTCTTTCCCTCGTACGAAAAAAAAACATCTTAAGGTAACCGGCAAGTCTCAAATTAACATGTGTCAGAAGGCTGATCACCTACTTGTCTATGAAATAAAAATTATCAAAGCTCCTTTGGTGATTCGATGCAATCTGAGGCTGGTAGAAGCGACAAAAGATTATTATTATACCCGAAAAAATACTTGTTGTAAAATGATTGAAAGATTTAATGCAATATTTACACTGTTTATACTATACCAGTGGCGCTACAACCTTTTAAGGTCTGGGCCAGATTTCTGTTGGCATCTGTGTCGCATTTGTTTTTTTAAAAGGCAAGTAGATGATCAGTCTTCCGTGCCTGAACGCCCTCGACGTTATGGGTCTCCAGCATGCCGGTTTCCTCAAGATGTTTTCCTTCACCATAAGAGGTAAGTTTGAACCTACGACCTCGGTGATGAGGGGGATTGCATATAAGCTAGTCAAAATATGCAGCATTAAGTTGATAGGTACGAATATATATATATATATGTATATATTTTTTTTTTGTTAGAAAAAATGTAATTGATAGTCCTTATTTAGCCCGAAAGGCATTTTGATTATGTATGTTATAGGTGCGTACCATGCCCCGCTGCGGATCCTTGCGCGCCCTCTGCCGGTATAAAATCAGGCTTGCGGGACGGGAGACCCATAGATGGAAAGCAGGAGCAGCCCTGTCCCTGCAGGACCTGCTGCTGTGGAAAACCACCTATGGTGAAGCCAGTGCGTATTACCATGTCTATAAGTGACTTGTATCCAACTAAGTTAATTAAACTGTAGTTGTGAAATAGGTAATAACATTTCCAGGTTACCTTGAAGTTTTTTATATATATTTTCAAACTTTAAATTACTAGTTCTCGCTATCTATGCTAATTCTCGCTAATGTACCTAATTAATAAGTCTCTAATTTCGACTTTTTTCGATCAGTTGGCTTGAAAGACTTTTAATGATCACTTGACAAATAATCCTATGATTAATAAGTGGGCTGAAAAGTTCGTAGGCTGACATAGAAAAAATCATTTTTTTTGTTGGTAGAATTTGATTTGATTATTCAATATTATTATATTATCAGTTGCCTTTGAGAGCGGTACAACGATTATGGCGGTCATAAAATCTTTCGATACTATTTTTACAGTACAATTTGTCTTTAGCCTCAAAATTGGCTTCAGTTTCGGCGGTAACCTCTTCATCAGGACAAACAACAACGAATTGATGATTCTGTGTTGAAGCCGTGTTTGAAGCTGTTCAATCGTAATAAATCCGAATTGTTGCCTCGATATGTGACAATAGATGAAACATGGCTTCATAATTTCAGAGTCCAATCGACAGTCAGCCGAGTGGACTGTACGTGATGAACCGACTCCAAAGCGAGCGTGGAAAGACGAAAAAGTCGGCTTGGAAGGTTATGGCATCAATAAATTGGGATGCGCATCGTATAATATTCATCGACTATGTTAAAAAGGGAAAAACCGTTTGGGAAATTCGTTGTTTTTTTTGGTCGATTGTCAGCGCGCGCGGCACCCACAGAGAGATTTGATCAGACATTTCGCATTACCAAATATTCATCTAGGATATAAATTTTATATCGTAGTTAAATGATGAATATGATGCATGATCCTGGAGTACTAAGAAGAATTCTTTAAACACCTACTGTTATGAAGTGATTTGGTTTTTCATATAACTATTATGGCCGTCGTTAACTATGTTAACTTTATGGTTATTATGGGAATTGTAACTATGTTACAATTCCCATAATTATTTTAAGGATTATTAGCCAACTATGGTTTCAGTGCTACAAACAACCGAAAATACCTGATTCCTATGCACCCCGGCGATGTTACATGAAGCCGTCTGCGCGAATCGAGTCGTGTACAACCTACAACATGTCGTATCTACCTGTTGACGGTTGTAAGAATCTTCGGGGCGAAGCACGAAAGCCTGCGCCTAATTTGGTGCCCAGCTGTGAGCCAATGGAGTCTTGCACAGTCCAAAAGGTAATTGAATTTATTAAAAAATAGAACGGATTAAGCATCTGCGGTGACCACGATTCATATCAAGAATTTGAAGTTGAGTACTTTATTGTATAAAGTTTGCGATCGTTACTCACGTAAACCGTAAAAATAACTAAATTTTAAACTCAAATCAAAGGGTACTTAAACAGATGAATGTCGAATATATGAACGTTTGGGCATATTTACTCGTAAGTACTTGATGCATTTTCTTAAATTGATACGGCGATTGTTAATACAGCCTTGCGATTCTGTACGATTTGGCATTCTGATAAGGAGGGAGCTTGTAGTTTATTGTTTATCAGAATGCCAAATCATAAAATGACTGCTTTACGACTGTGAGAGTTCGAAAAGTGAGTTTCAGAATCGCAAGGCTGGGCCAAATGAAAACTTCAATAATTCAAACACTGTAATCCTAAATATACATAATAAACTAAATAGTATTGTTATACAAAATAAATGATCAAAATTACTGTATTATGCTTATTCTAATTGTTGTCTAGTTTGTATGGAAAATTTCAAGTTACCAAGCGAGACCTCATGTCAAGTTGTATATTGGAATATGGGACCACACCTGTCCCAAAGTACTTCTAGTAACTTATCCCAGTTAACTAGTACGAAATATTGAGACATATTTTTTTTTTACATGAGATTCTTAATATAATACTACTATACGAACGAAACGCAAGTCGCGATCAGACAGCCATCCTAATCTTAGTCTTCTAGTCTCATTTTGATGTGTAATTTATTAGGCACATACGTAAAAGGTACATTACTTATACCAAAGAATGTCATACTAATAAGTTACATTATATTTTGTACTTTCAGTTATCCTTTCTGCCAAATCCAGTGTGTGTGACGCAAGCAATTCGTCCTTGTCACCATGACATGTGGGGACAAGGGCCGATGCAAAACCTCACCACTCAGAGACATGACTATGTCGCTAAGCCCTGCGTACTTCGCGAAAGTTTCAAGCCGGAAGCGAAATTCCACGCCGTCGATACACCTTTTGAAAGTATGTTATAGCTAATACAATATTATAATTATCATAATATTAATTCAATTCTTGAAAAAACAGTCGTTTTGATGTTCGTTCAAAATATTATTTTTTATTTACCCAAAAACGTTACAGTTACTACACATTTTAACATTGTTCTAATTTGTTTTAATCATTCGAATCTTAATTAACGGCTATTATTCGGACTGCCAATACATCTTATTTTGTAATGATGACTTAAATACGCAAGTAGGTAGTACAAACACAAGGATAAGATCCTTCACAGACACTTAAACTCGTGTTACTGCATACATAGAAAAGATATTCTATTGGAACCCAGCCGCGATTTGGCGCTCGACATCATGCATGCTTAAACCAAACAAACACCCAGAGAATGGGCTGGGTATATATGACTCTATGAATCGTGGCTTTAAAACGCGTTATGGAGTAAAATAACTTATAAGTAAATAATCATTAATGTATCAAAAAATTAAAATATCTATAGAATTAATCTTTATTCGTCAGTCACGTGATACAAAACCGTCACAGATTAACACAATTGACGATTACTACCATGCCAATAAATAATATATCTTGGCCTGTCTAATACTAACCGGCTTCTTGAAATTATAAATTTTATTTTAAATTTTAAAAGCCTAAATTAAAGAGATCAGTGTAGGTTCTAAATAAACAAATAAATAATCTTAAATGGTTTTTAAAATCTTGTCAAATAGCGCATTATAAATAAATAAACATAATTATAATTGCAGTAAAAGCAAAGTCATAAATAATAATTGATATAGCGAACTGCTGACCGCTACAAATATCGCTATGCGTTTATGTCATTGTTATTTTAACCCCCACTGTAATCTAATAAATAATCACTGAAAGATGATCTCATCGTAATGATCGACATAGCCCCAGATAAAATTTTCCTTGTATCTTGTAATACCTATATGAAGAAATAAACACAGTAAAGGAGGACAGCTACGCTTTAATTTCTATCTTCTTTAAATATAAAAAAATAAAATAAATCAGTGGCGCTACAACCTCTTCAGGTCTTGGCCTCAGATTTCTGAATCTGTTTCATGATCATTTTTTAATCTAATAGGCAAGTAGGTGATCAGCCTCCAGTGCCTGACACACGCCGTCGACTTTTTGGGTCTAAGACATGTCGGTTTCCTCACGATGTTTTCCTTCACCGTTCGAGCAAAATGTGAAATGCGCACATAGAAAGAAAGTCCATTGGTGTACAGCCGGGGATCGAACCTACGACCTCAGGTATGAGAGACGCACGCTTGGCCAACACTGCTCCTTCTTTAAATATACTGAAACTTATACATTCATTTAAAAAAACTTACACTCCTTTACTATACAGTTATATTAACTATAGAATAATACCAGAAAGCTTTCAACTCAATCTTGAAGTTGTCACTTCAATTCCAGACTGTTATATTATTATCTTTACTAAGCGCGCAATTAAGACTTTTAGTAGGTCTAATAAAATGCTGGTTTCTTTTCTACGTGATTCGTACCGTACAAGCGTGACAATTGCGTTCTTAGGTTAGAAAACTGTGTGTTATTTTCATACCGAATGATTTATCATAATACTTATTTCGCCTAAACATATCATATGCGGTTACAGTATTGCGGCAACGCCTCTGGTCGAACTTAAAGACTTAATAAAAAAGGAGAAACTAGATTTAAAATTGTTTCAGACCGCACAGTAAACAAGCTATCGTATCTGCCTCCGGATAAGATGGAGCCGGTAAAATCGTATGCGCCAGAGCGGTGTTATGAAAAACCAGCCGCCAAAATGGACTCTAGCACGACGCATAAACTAAGCTATATGCCTAACCAAGTTCGTATTATTATATCACTTTTATGGAGGAGGAAGAGTAGCCCCTAAAGGGCCCCTAATAGGCCTCAGTGGCTGAGGTCGAAATGTTGTATACTTATGCTCAGCTGCCGGAAATACTTTGTTAGCGCGATTCTGGGTATAATGTAATCGGACTGAATAAGCTGTTTACAGTTTAAAGGTAGTTCGCAATAATACATGCATAACTTACGATGCAGGAAAATTGTTAATGTGTTAGTGTATATAATGCGTTTATCGCTGAGTTCTTATAAATGCAATTTCTTTGATTGCATATCAGATCAGATCAGATTAAATAATATTTAATAATGCATTTGCATTCTTTGTTCATTCTCGTCCTTACGTCACGGATATACGGTTATGTTGGTATCAGTTATTATCAAGACCAATTCTGGTAGTTGCTGCACGATTGACATCGTCGTTCCTTGTGAAATGCAAAGGAGTGGAACTTCTTGCCCCCCTTCAATCTACCCTAGACAGTTTATCATGGTTTTATTCAAGCCGCGGCTAAATACACTCTCCAATAGGTCACATCACACTTGACATCGGGTTGCCAAAAGTCTGTGTTCTGTATAAAAAATAAGGCCAACTCTGCGACCAAAAACCTGAATAAATTCTCACGCAGAAATCACATATCATGTCCAAATCGTATTTCAGAACATAACTTTATTGTAATAAGTAAATGAGTGCAATACAGCTATCCCTGCTATATCATGAATTTGGCAAAAATAAAATACTTACGTATCCAGTATTTGTACAGAATTTTTTGACGCATACGCATTTGTAACTTGAATACTATAGCGACAGCGATACTGACCCCGACGTTTTTGTATGCAAATAGTTCTCTCAATATCCGAAACGATGATAACGCCTTACCTAACCTTGTGATTCCACGGGATTAAAACTTATTAGGATCGGAATCCTTGTCGGTATTGCTATTGTAAGTTACAGAGTAAGGGTAGATTAAGTAGAGTAGATTAAGAGTAAGATTTTTCATACCAGTACTTTCAGAGACTGTTTCAATGCGGCGGGGACGTCATACTTTGGCATTCGATGTTGTAAAACTAACTTGGTGTATTTTTTTAAGTTGTTGCCGAAAGAACCTTTGCCATGGGCTTGTAAAGGACAGTATCAGAAACCTTGTCAGAAGCTTGAAGATAACACCACCTACAGTATGAGGTGATACAATTGTGAATTAACTTGCGTTACCTTATTATAGGCCATTTCTTAAACTATCAAAGTTGAGGTTAAGGTAATTATTTTTTTAAACACATATGTGGATGAAAACCGGTGTACGCTTTACACCCGTCTTGACGCTGCTTTTTACGTCGTTTAATTCAAAGATCCGATGAAGGAAGGAATCGGATCGGAAGACATACAAAGATCTACTCCACATACAATCAAAATATCAATTCAGTGTAAGAGACCCAGAACTCAAATATCTTTTTTCAGGCTCATATATTCAAAAACATAGTGGTAGCTTTAATATTTTTATTTAGTAGAATAACACCATATTTTTTTATTTTACAGTTTTTTAAACCCAGCTGCCGACTGCCGTCGTTGTCCAATATTACCTAATATCGGTAATAACCCAGTGACCGCGTCGAAACGCTTTGAAACACAAACTATTTACAAGAACAGGTACAGGAACTTATTATTAGAATTCCCATCATAATGCATCATATCCCAACCTGCGCTCATTAATAATATTAAAGACAACAAAACACTTATAGAATATGTTTAGTTAGTTAAGACAGTTATAAACCAAATCCTCGTGTATATCCGACAGATAAATAACAAATGACATTAATGGATATGTATACCAATCTAATGTATTTTGCAGTTATCTCCCCGCCACAGCACCAATACCTCAGCCTGTAAAACCTGTACCAAATATTATGCCTTCAACGGCTGCGATGGAAGGCGACACTGTTCAAAAAGTTTGTTCCCACTATATTAGCATCCGCTGGCGGTTTCTAACAAAGTTAAAACTTTTCTTTAAGTTCAGCGCTTGTTCAGGGTTAAAGTTGATTTATTTAGCTTCCAAGATTTTAGATTATTCTTTATTATTTTTCCGTCACATAATATGACCTATATATGATACTAATCTACACATAATTATTTAATTTATTATTCTGTATAAATCATGACGGGTAGTGATGAGATAAGATGGATATCTTAGCCAATCGCGAGCCCTTCAGAATGATTTGCGCTAGATAAGGGTAAAATTTAGTGACTTCATAGTCTGCTCCGCGTCGTAGCTAGATATTTTTCGTAATAGAATGAAGTTGGAAAATGTGAATATGTAGTAAAACCAGATTGCTTTAACTTACTATTTCTTATTATACAAATTCAAAATCTATTATAATCTTTATCACGCCGCACACTTTATACTAGCTCGTTATTTACAAGAGTATTTGTTTCAGCTATCATTTCTACCAAACCCGGTGTGTATAACGCAAGCAATCCGCCCTTGCCACCACGATATGTGGGGACAGGGACCGATGCAGAATCTCACGACTCAGAGACACGACTTTGTACCGAAGACTGCGCCAATGAGAGAATCATTCAAACCAACAGCCAAGTTTCATGCAGTGGAACAACCGTTTGAAAGTTGGTTTCTTTTTTCTAACTTAATTTCACCAAGGGCTTCCCACTAAATTACTATTCTATGTTATGTGTGTGAAATACCTTAACTCTCTAATAGGGCATGTAAATTATATTATATATGCAATGTACTTAAACTAATCCTCTGAGATAGTACATAAAAAAAATATTACCTGCAGTATTTTTAAAAGACAAATATTGGAGATTTTAAATATAAAACCTAAAATCTTGGAAAAAAATCTCAAGGTCCATTCCAGTTAAATAAATTAAATTAATTTGCCTGACGTGGTCTGTATACTCGTTTAAATTAATACTCGTGATGTTAACTGTAGCAATTTTTTATTCATTTTTGAAGAATTCTCCAAAACCGATGTACACGGCCAAGCAATAAGTGGTCGGTAATAAAGACAATAAGATTATTTTTTTTTTGATTACATAAAGTTACAAAAGTAAAATAACGAGTGTGACCTCTTGGCAAAATCACAGCTTGGCATTCTTTCCACTATGTTTTTAATAAGCTTTTGAGGAATAGGCTTCTGCAATGCCTCTTTTAGCTCCCTGATGTTATGTGGAGCACGTGGCAATGATTTTTCTTGTCTCTTTAGTACAACCCAGACATGCAATTAGATTGAAGTCCGGACTTCTGGATTGAGCTGGCCAATCTAAACGACGGATCCCAACGCTTCCACGTCGTCAGAACGGTGCGGGCGAGCACTGTCGTCAATAAAAATGGAATCTTCCTTAAGAGTCCTAAATCGCACTTGTCATTAAGTTGCTTTTAATGAACTTAATAGTTTTACTTTAACATGCGATAGTAATGCGACGTTCACATACATTTACATATACATACAATTTTGACATACATTTTTATATCATCCGGATGGACAATAAAACAGCCTTAATACCATCTACTTACAGGCTACAATTCATGATATAAATTTAATGTTACTATAAAATCTGTTTCTACTTAAACTTTACATTTAAATATAATATCTACGTGTTTTTATGAAGAACTTTAAAAGCTTTTGTATCTCCAGATCGCACAGTTAACCGCATGTCATTCTTGGACCCCGGAAAAGTACCTCGACCAGAGTCGTATGCTCCTAACCGATGCTATGAGAAACCTAGCGGTAAGTTTTATTGTGAGATTTCTTCTGTTCATACAGAATGAACTGACTTGAATGTTGTATAAATAGAGCTAAATTGTGGCATAATTTTCATTTCCGATATATTCGATTATCAAATTATTCATACTAAGCACATTTCAACGTTGTTTTCGTTACTTATTTACTGTATAAATTGTTGTCAAAATTAACAATGTATTTTTATAATTTCATAGCCAAAATGGACAGTGACACAACACAGAAGATGTCCTACCAGCCTGTGTGTGTGCCAGCACCACAGCGGCCGCCCTGGGCTTGCAAAGGACAGTATCAAAAACCGTGTCAAAAGGTAAATTTTTAGACACTTTTTATAACGTTAAGTTGCAGGCTTCATCATGCTTTATCAATAGCGATTCGTCGACCGATCGTAATATTAATATAGAGCTTTTGTTGCACGCCCTCCTAAGTTTGTGATGTCAGTGCAACGGATATCGAAAGATACTTCGAAATTGGGTTTCATCATTTGATATCTTCATAATTACTGGACTTTCATTCTTATATTACTACTAATAATGAGTACTTTGGTAGTCATATTAATAGACAAAACTACTAACCTAAACTACACTACAATAGACCAGTTATAAAGTTAATATAACAGCACATTTAAAGTTAGATAATAAACACCCATAAGAAACAATAGCTCATTAAACCACGAAATATCTGTAAATTTCTGTAACTTAAAAGGACATGGACCCATGTCATGTGATTTTGTCCACCACTGGAATGATTCCAAAACAGTTACACCACTCTATTAAACCCCCTCAATCCATTTACATGACATCAAGAATAACATGCAATTCTTGCAAGACAAACAAAATACAGAAACCGTGTGCTCACATGACTTAGGCCTGTGTTGAACAGTATGCCGGGATCATGAACCTGCTAAAGTAACAAAAAAACGTTATAACATTAGCGATTTCCATCTTCTATCCAGCGATTTCAACTCGTTTCAATATTTCCTTCCTATAGCGGAACTATAAAAGCATTCAAAAAAACTGTTTGAAAATTTGCTCCTTCTACATTGGTTTTTACAATTTTGTGTGCATAAAATAACTCTGTTACAGTTGGAAGGAACAACAATTTACCGTTCATCGTTCCTCCCGCCCGGTGAAGACTGCACCGAGTACATTGATCCGTGTTCGTATGGAGATTGTAAACGTTAGTATTTTTTTTTATCTTGAATATTTATCCACTAACTGGAGTGGAAGTACCCAAAATACTGGAGATGACAAATGTTAGTCGATAGAAACTTCATCCGAGCTTTAAAAAGAAACATTCAATATCTTATTCGGGAAAGGCCGTTTGAAATTAAGACATTACTATACATTCAAGGCATCCATTAACTGTTTTAAAGAGTTTAAGACAACTTCTAAATCTAATTTTTGAAGGCAGACACAAAAACCAATCAGGTGTTCTCTTTTAACCTTAAATTTAAACTACTTTTAGCTTGTGACTGCATGTGCCCCGCGGAATGCATTGCGACAGACCCATGCGCGTGCACATTCCCAAAAGCCGAATGCTGTAGGTAACAGCCATTAAGTAATTCTATTAAGGTCTAAATTCAAGTGAAGTGACGTCATCGTTATTTTTATACCATTTTGACGTTATTTTGGTATTTGTAAATTATGATATTTTTAACGATTTATGAAATTTAATACTGTTTTTATCTGTGTTATGTAGTTAGTTATTCTTGTTGAATAAAAATTTTAATGTTATTTTATCTTTATTTAATAAAACAAGCAGTGTAAATAAGTGTGTATTTAAGTTCTACATATATACTTAGCTTAGTTTCACATTATGAAATCTAACCGTATACTTATTTAAAGCGAAAAATGCATTTGGTTTTAACATTAAGGCCTCTATTAAATAAGTATCAAAAAACGTAACTAGCATCCGAATCGGATGATGGAATTTTCCAAAATAATTTTAAACGTGTTTCAGTGATAAGAACTCCCACTTTAGTAAAAACCCATTTTGTTATGAGGTCTCTGCTTTAATATCAAGCCTTAATTAAAACACGACATCAAAACACAAGTTTATTTAAGTCGTTGCAATACAGTGGTGTTCAATAGATTAGCTGTAGCAAGCGTTGCAGTGCGGTCATTTAACTCCGCACTGGGGAATGTAGTGAGTAGTATGAATGGCTGGATCTGATAGGCCGGCTCCGCTTGCGACACGTATTGGTAGAGATCTTCCACTGTGTGCGAGTGGTTAAAACGACCCGTAAGGCGACTGCCGTCGGCTAACCGAAACTGGAATTTAAAATAGTAATGATTTTTTTATTATGAGATATCTATTTAAAAATTTACCTATTACATAGGATAGCTTATTTCTTATTAGTTAATTACTAATGCTTAAAAATGCGCTTTTTAACAGATTCCAAAAAAAATTGTGCAAGAGAATGAGTCAAATCTTTTCTCCATATTGAGAAGAAATATAACCATACGTTATCCACGTCTGCGATTATTTAAAAAAAAACAATTTGAAGAATGTTAAACTGAGGTACATTTTTTAAATTGTATAACAAACACTAGGAGCTATAGTTTTTATTTAATCTATACATTGATAATTGTTTTTCGAAGACTGATACTCGTACCATATCCAAGATGACCGACTACGACAGAAAAGTACATCGAGTTATGTAAATAATGTATTAATTTCATATCCCTTAAAGATGTTTACGTGTAAATCCAGATTACCGGGCATTGTTAACGCTCGGTATGTTTTACAATGCACAACAACTGTTAATTCAATAACATTAACCTTGCTAGAGTCAGTCTTGTCTCATCTATACTCTGATTTTTAATTCCGTAGAATTCTGACAGCTATCATTTCTTGACATGTCAGAGATTACAAACCTTTTTGGCCGGGCACATTATTCAATTTCAATACGAGTCTGAACATCTGACTCTATACATACATTTTATTTGTTAGTGAATGTATTCATTTTATTAAGTTCGGTGCTCCACATTAAAAGTGGTTTAACGGCGAGTGATAATTACGTCCCTTTTCATCACAAACAGTAAAAAAACGCACAAGTTAAGATAACATTTTATTTTATTAAAAAGGTTTACTAAATCTGGAATTAGTAAGCAGTGATGCCAGCTAAAGAATAAAATAAAGTAATTGAAGTTAGTTCGATATATTGTTCGTGATATTGAAATATTTGTTATTTTTGTATAAGGTCACTTGAGTAAGTAAATATTTAAATTTACCTTTTTGTAAGTAAAACATAAAAAAACGTAGCATTTTATTTTTTATGGCACTCAAATGGGTCAAACGAATCCCTTTTTCGGTGGAGAACTTTTTTAGTAGCAACATTTATGAAATGTCAGAATTCTACGGAATGAAAAATCAGAGTATTTAAAACGCTAATCTATAAAATTAGAAGACGGTTAAACTTACCTGTACAGTAGTTACGGGATTTGTCTCGTTAAGGCCGACGGCTTCTTGTGCGGCACGCTGATTGGCCGCCCTGTCTCCCGCCTGAGAAGCTACGGGTACGGTTGCACCCACCGTCGCTGGAGTCGGACTTGAGGAAATGCAATTGTTATTTAAACATTAAAGATGTTATTCCGTTTATCGAAAGAATTACCTGGTTAGTTGAAGTAGAGGAAACAGATGATCATTCTGTAATGACCGCAACTTGAACGTCGTAAAAATTTAAGTGAACTTAAGATGCTCTAAAAGATCTGTTTTCGAAAATCAAACTCAATAAATTTTAACTGTCAAACTATTGAACATTTGACAGTTATCAAGAATAAAGTTGATAGTAATACCTGTAACCATTTTGGTTTAATCGCAAGAGTTTTGAGGCTATTTAACTGGACCTGATTTATTTTAGTTAGGCCTAATTCGCGTACATCATGTATCACCAGTATCTAACCACTTCAATGCAGAACTTGTTTCGCAATAAAAATAATTTAGCGGGCTGTTTAAAATTGTGACATTTTTGAGTTTCTCTGAGAGTCAAACCATGATCTAGCGATCAACACAGATCAATGAGCTTCAGAAATGGATAATATATAACAAATACCAACATAGATAAATGATAACCAATATCTTATATTTTAATCTATTGATGTATAATTTCTCTACAAAGTAGTAAAGTTTTCGCAGAGCTCGTGAATCGAAAAATCAATATAATTAACAAAAAAAATACCTTCCTAGCATATGTCCTTTTCCAGCAAAGGCCTGGGTCTTAGAAACAACCCGAGGACACTCCTCATGACGTCGGTCCTCCAAGCTAACTCGTACTTCACCACCTGATGACAGTTCTGGAGGGATCTCCCTAAAATTTGTAAAACCCAAAAACTTGCAATTATATGTCTTGTACAAGACTTTGTCTTGAATTTTAGAACATGATTTTATGAAAATGAGAAGAGGTAGTCATAGCACAGAGTTCTTTAGTTATTTTAACAATATGTTTCCGATATGTAATGTGAATTTATTTTTTTAATCTACTAGCAGACCGGCCAAGCATTGCTGTGGCTAAGGTTTATGTTATATTACAAAGTAGTAAACTATTCAAGGGAGATGGTTGGAGAACACCAGTCATGGGGACCACCATGCTTTTTTGGTAGTTATGCCATATGCCAAATTGTAGCTTATGTGAAGCTATCCTATCTTTTAAGGTGGATCAAAGTACACACGGTGTGCAAATTTGATTGAAATCGGTTCGGTAGTTTAGGAGTCCATAGCAGACAAACAACGTGACACGTAATTTATATATATTAAGATAACACAAACAATATGTATAGTATTAAAAATGAATTGTCAGTCAGCATACTAGAAATAAAAATACTTTGAACAGATCTTACCCTCTACGAATACAACTGAGGAATTCAGCATTTGCAGGGTCCACAAACTGCCTCAGTGGCCCATCGTCGACAGTGAAACCTTCCCTGTATAGTCTGAGCCGAACTGAACGGGTCTGATCCTGGATTTTAAGATTACCACAATCTAATGAATCTGTATCTCTTAATACCTATAAAACGTAGATGTGGAGATAAGTTGTTGTGCTTTTCCTTCGACCTTAACTAAAGGGAGGACCCTCAAACAGTTGAACCACTGGCCAGCCTGAATCTGGTCGAGAAGTTGTATATCGTCACGGTAGAATGATAACCTCGTATGTGAAAAAACTATTTATTTTTGAAGTTATACTTCTTTAGGCGCGATATGAAAAATTGATGAGAGTGTAATTTTACGATGCGCGCGCACTGTGACACAAAATTAACAGAATGAAGTTGCCCACAGAAGATGCTACGGCATTGGACATAATTTAAAAACAACATTCGAATAATAATAGAATTTACGTTACACTTAATGTAAGAGAATAATAATATTTATTTATTTTATTGACTGTAATGACTTCTTTTCCAGTCTTTGATTATTTAATTGTTATTGATTATTTGCATGCAATCAATTATATTTTTAATAATGCCAAAGAAGTATAACTACTTACGCGCGTACATAAGTACACGCACTCTTTTTATTCTTAGACTCTTATGACATTTAACTGGTATAATCATGAAGTAAGCACTTATTTATGCTATTAATAAATAAGCCCTTTTTACCATCTAAAACTACGAAAACACAATAATATTTTAAAGATCATTGACGAAATGAAACATTTTTTCGTTTCCTGTAATGTTTGGATCTCTGGACATACGAGGTTATCATTCTACAGCGACGATATATCTTTTGTGATCGAAAAACTTTGTTAACGCTTTTCAGGATCATGTCATGATTGCAGCCGATTATATGTGTCGCTAGAAGTGCTGTCAAGGTGTCAGACAGGATACAACAGACTAATTATTGATTGTTTAAAAGAACTATTATGTATGATCGCTGATATATAAAGAAATCTTGTTCAGTTGTTATTTTATCGTTAGTTACCGTTATTATGTACTCCAGGGTTTAATTTCTCGACAAAGTTATTTAGTATGCCTATCCAGGAGAGTTTATAAAGTAGAAACGAATTGAACCAACACACAAATGTACGCACTCCATGCCTATTTATTGTAGTGAACAATCAACTTACAACTTGCGCTGCATTTGCGGGAGTCACTGGTTCATGATCATCTGCTGTTTGTCCTGTAATATACAAAGGTTACATATATATAAAGTATTTAGTATAGTCCAGAAATATCTGTATATATCACTGGGAGTTGGTTTGAATTTATACTCTGCAAATTAACAATTAAACCTAAGTACCCCTTTCTAAGCAAATCAAATGTTGAACTTTCCTGTAATAACAATTTACTGACTGAACAGACTTGTGGTTTATAACTGGAAAAACAATTGTAATTTTTTACCCAATCTGTATCCAACGCCAGCAAATAATCCACCACGTCCACGATTGGTTGTAGTGGGCTCATCTTCAAAGACAACAGCACCCCGTCTAAGTAAAAATGTATGGATATAAACACCAATTTTTGCTTATGAATTTAATAATTATTTTAGTATTTTTTTTGAAATGAGCTAATATTTACTTTCAAAAATTAATATCTCAAAGAAAACTTACTCTCTAACACTTTTGAACATTTCTGATACAATATCCTTTCGTCCTTTGCTGGGACCAAGAATTTGCTGTCCAGACCTTTCTGAACCACCTGCATAAAATGCTTGACCTGAAACAATAGAGAGTTTCTATCTCTTATGCCCTTGAAAACAAGTATCAATTTAAAGTTGAAATGCCTTTAGGTAAACAATTTCTGATACATTTCACCTTCCAAACACCAAAAGAACACAAAGTAATCAAAAATACTAAAAGCCTCCTCGTATTTGTCAATTTCCATTTCAGAGAATTCTTACTACAGATTATGTCACTAGATATTTATAATTTTATATTCTATTTAAGTTATGTATTCATATAAAAATAATACAAAGCTATGAACAAAAATAATGAGAGCACCTCTCACACAAAAAACTCACGCACATGCAGTAGATGTAAGGATTTATTTAAAATTAGCTGTAAAGGTTTAAACCATTTACTATTTACTAAATGCTAAATATGTACGACAGAAGAGTATAAAGTTACACACAACACAGGGATGTCACTAGTGTATGTACAAATAGCAACCATGTTTTTCCTTTCTAAAATAAAATTATATTTTTATTAAACTGTAAAAATATAAAACCTAATACTAAATAAATAGATTGATCTAGTTCTTGAGAAATAGAGAGAATTTATATATACAAAGCTTTTCTATTAGGTTATTTAGTGTCTACAAAAGTACTTTCAATATTCCTACAGCTGACCTTCAGAAGAACTTAATCTTAAAATTTCATTTCTTAAATGATCATTTTCTCTCTTTAATTTAATAATCTCTTCTTTCAACCTCATCAACTCTTGTTTTAAATCTTCTTCTGTGTTAGTTATGTTTTGTTTTTTAGAACAAGATGAATCATGGCAAAATACATTCTGCACTATTGCTTCAATTTCCAGGCCAGTATTTATCACTAATTTCAAATTTATTTATTGAATATATATATTAAAATGAAAAAGTACAACAAATCATTATTTTTTTAACTACTATCTAGGTCTATTTAAATGTTTGTTACTGAAGCAAAACATTTAAAATGACACCAAGTACCAACCTTCTTCTTCATCACTGGAACTATCTGGCTGCAAGGAATCTAATGTAGCAAATTTGGTATTTGACTTTTTCTTTTTATCTTTTTTCTGCTTTTGAGGAGATCCAGGTGGAGATTCCATATCACTCTCTGACATTGGTTGTGGTGAAGCTGCCACAGGTACAGGGTTTGAAGACTCTTCTATGTTACCACCATGTTCATAAAAGCTAGATAGTGCTACCTAAGATACAGATTGTTAAGCAGTAGTATTAAAAAGACTTTATACTATTTTAGTTATTTATATTGTACCCTTAATCTAAAATTATTAAGCTTAAGTATAAAAAAAATATTTAGCGCTTTAAGTACTCGGTAATATTAAACTATAAATGAAGATTCCTTTACCTCTAGTTGCCAATTAGACGATTCCAAGAAAAATTTACTACGGTTTTCGTCGGCTCCCGTAACATCGCAGAATTGACGCAAAGTTTCTTCTCGATTAGCCATATCCAGTACCAGTCTTATTTAAAAATGACAGCAAACCTTCTCTAATGAAATAGGTATCTAATTATTGAAATTAATAAATAATAATATTTTTACAAATCAGAGTACCGCGATAATTAAAAAAATTACTATCGAATGGAAATCGAATCAACGCAAGTCATCATCCATCGTGTGTCATTGCCATTTTTATTTTTTACTTTATTTTGGTTAATACTTGACAAATAACAAATACAAAAACTTTATGACATTACCAATACCACAGAAACGACATTTTATAGAACTCGGTAAGCTAGTGCAGCAGTTGCCAATTGAAAGCTGACGCTGTCAATACTGAATACTTTTAAGTCCAATCCCTAATAAATTGATCCATTATTCAACATAAAAGAATGTTTTTAAAGGAAAACTTAGTGTTAAACAATGTGATTATATAGTGATGACTCTTTAAATGGTGTTTTTAAATATTCAAGGCAATCAAACTACAAATCAAGGCATGGTGCACTATTATATACACAGACAGACAGTTGAGATAGTTTAATGAACGTTCTTAAATGAAGACCCACCGCAAATCTTCAGTAGGCACCATGAGGAAATATTATCAATTAATACTCATCGTCGTCTGTTTTCTAAGTATTGTGACGCTTTTAATGTACCGACATGAATACTACAAATTACGCTATGTCCTCGAAGTACTTAATATTTTTGGAAAACCAGGTCTTTCGGAGATCGAATTCTGCGGGCCCGGCTTCAATGCGACTTTGTTATCCGAGATATTAAGGAATTCTTCTCTGGAAGTAAAAGAAACACCGCCGTTATTTCAAGAAATTAATGAAGATTTTTATTCCTATTCATCGTTTCTTCGTTCATATCAAAAATACGAAGACCTATCGCCAAAATATGCGCACGTTATTAACACTATCGTCATTGGTAAAGCGCATGTTATACCCAATTTTCGATGCTATATTTGGCATGAAAATGTTCCAAAACCAAAATCTGGTAGGTTTAACTACAAAATTTCATCTGAGCCTATAAATAATTTCAGACTCTATGTCTTTGAATGCTCTATGAACAAAGACTTTGGCAGACCAAATGGAGTTAGTTTTTTCATAAATGATTATAATATCAATCCCTTGCATGCTCCGATTAATAGATTAATTCAAGTAAATACTAAGAGAAAATTGCAACAGAGAAGTAATATTAGATTTGTCAATACAGTTATACCAGCAGTATGTGTTATTCCTAATCAAATTCCTATGGTATCACGAGATGCCTTTATTGAGTTTTTAGTTTTACACCACTTGGTTGGTGTAGACTACTTCACAATTTATGATAGTATGGTTTCTGAAGATGTTATAAGAAGACTTAATTTATTTCCCCCTGACATAGCACAGTGGAATATCCAATTTTATCCCTTAAACTATCCCTTTATTTTTTCTAAATCATACCAAATTGTAAGAAATGCTATAGAGTTAGATTGTATATTCCGCCATTTTCAATTTGACAAAGAAGAAGCAAATAAAGTTAGTCATGTAACTGTGTTAGCTTGGGATGAATTCCTTGTACCTAGAGTTCATAACTCTATACAAGCATTATTAAGAGATTATGACCCTATGTTAACATTTCGAACGTCTATCGTGAATACTTTAATATTTTGTTTGAACCAAAATGATGATGATAATGCAGATATTGGGTATCCTGACATCATGAAAAAAACACATTATTATTCTGTGCCACAAGAGAAACAACAAATAGAAATTCGCAATTTAGATACAATGATATCTTTTGATGATATATTCAATTTAACATCCAATATCAAATCAATTTCTATAGATATGTTGGGTGTACATAAATACACTATATGTGGCAATCCAAAAAAGTTTGACATAGATGGATATAATGAAACAGAAATGCAGGTCTTTCAACACAAATTTGAAGGTGCCATGTTAAAGTTTGGTGACAGAATTGTCAGTGATAAGATATACAGGTTGTACAGATCAGGACAGATTTGGGAGAAAAATAACCATGGAAATGTTAGAGATATGCTTTGAACAGAGATGTGCTAAAAGACCAGTGCAAAGGGAAAATTATTAAGCACATTGTCCAATATTAAATTAATTTAGTAAGGGCAAGTTTTCTTTAGAAAACATATATAGCATGGTCAAGGTTGAACAAGTTCTACAAATATAAAGAAATACATTCTTTCTGATTGGACAAGTACTTCAGATGTCCACTATTGACTATTAATTATTATGCTTAAAATATACAATCACTATATTAGCTTTATACATAAGTGTAGCACATAGATAGCATTAACTTGTTGCCTTTTACCTTATTGATCTAGTTATTCCATTATTAAAGACCAATTTATAGCTACATTTTAAACTCCTCTAAAATAGAAGTATTGTGCCTGTGAGTGCTGAGCACTATATTTTAAACATCCATCACTACCTGTAAAGGTAGATTTATTGTATTTAAATGAACATTTATTTTAATTTGGAAAAATAAATGTAATTTATCTATAAAAAAATAAATCAGTGGCGCTACAACCTCTTTAGGTCTAGGCCTCAGATTTCTGAATCTGGTATGAGAGTCGCACTCTGAAGCCACTAAGCCAACACTGCTCTGTAATTTATCTATGACTATGAAAATGAGATATGTTTTTTCATTTAATTTTTCACTTAACCCATAATTAGAATGTGCCTTTAAAAATGGGTATTAGTTATAAACAAAATAGGTATTCTAAAATTAATATAGCTTGATTACGTATCAATGAGCTGCTTATACTGCAGATACTGCTTCAATTTAAATTGCTGTAATCTAATTTGAATTACGTGTTAGTGATTCAAAGTTTGCCTTTCTTTGGAGAGTTTATGTATTTAAATACTTTCAACTCTTTCTTTATAATATTATCAGGTCAAAAACGTATCCAGAGAGTATGAGTCATACTTAGTGCTAAACCTTGTTTCAGAACCTTACCCTAAAGCTGCTATAAAAAGTATTTGGCTGCAATTTGTGGATATTACTTCAATTAACAAGACAATTCTCTGTCCTAGGGTGAGATTTAGAAACGAGACTTAGCGGGACTTTGACTCCCGTATGCAAAATCTATTACTTAAGTTCATATTTGCTTTCAGAGACGCTTGAAGTCGAATCTGACCAATCTTTTCCAAAATTGTGTATTTAATAATACAGACAAGTGTGAATTATGAAATAATTAAACACATTACAACAAATAATATCAAAATTTATTTGTCTATTGTTAACTATAAATATTTATGAATGTCAATATTAAAAACAATTGAAGATCTAAATTTACTTTTTCCTACGGTTTCCAAATCAAGACCGTAGAACTGGGAAGAAAGTTTCAAGGAAATTGTAAGCATCATTAACATGCACCATACTTCACTTTAACTTCAAACTATTTTCTTACAGTTCTTAACTCACAAATTGATGTTTCAATGTGTAAAATTAATATGTTACATTAGTATAAGCTTCCCCTGTAATCATACCAAAAACAATAGTAGCCATACATCGGAAAGTGTTGTCCAACCCTTTATCACATGCTGTTGCTTAATTTTTGAACAACATTATAGTTATATAGCCATCTAGCCCTAATAAGTTGTTGCTCTATATAAGCTATTACAATAAACTGTTTTGTAATTAAATATGGTTTTTTTTTTCGATTCCTTTTTAACCTCGTTACCTATTTCTTATTATTTCATGGGTTGTTAAAGATTTGGATAGAAATGAAACCAATCACTAATTCTAAGTATGTTTATTTCATTCATCTATTCTAATTAAATGTGGGCGACGCCCAGACAGATCAACAAATTAGTAACGATACACGATAGTTATACAAATTGTAAGTAATATCAATTGCTAAAGAACAGTGTGAGCAATTTTGAGCAATACATAACAGTATTGTCGTTGCCACAGATAAAAATAAATTTTGGAGGGAATAGACAGAATCGAAACAATTCATTAAAGCTAACATATCCACTATATATTGCCACAAAACTTATACTAAGTAATGTCTCACTTAAGTCCACTATAAGCGTTCTTGTTACGCAATATAGCAGTTGTTAAAATTATCCTAAAAAATTAACTCAGTGACAAAAAATACTGTGATATTCGTGAAGAAAGTTATTTGACTATTATCTTAATTGATAAATTTAAAACTAAATACTTAACACGATAAATGAAATTATATAATGCTCATTGAAAACGCAATTTTGTACTGTGTTACAAGTCTCAAAAGGAAAATGTATGCAAATGTCACAAACACGAAGCTTACATTTTAAGGGGAAAGTAAAATTTGTTTTATTATATTGCTGTCCCTTCCATTCCATATAACAGATATAAAAGACAGTGATGAAACCTTTAAGGAATGCAATTGATGTATTATACTTTTAAGAAAAAACTTGAAAAAGTACTACTAAACTAAAGTGTTTCATAAATTACAAAGTAGAATATTTTTATTTTCTTACATTTAAATTCAATATTATGCCTAAAGTTTAAAACAATAAATGCATGATATACTAAATTGTATTGCCATATAGAATAGATTGCTTTTAATATAATTATATCGCCAAAATATTTATTTAATAGATTTCGATATTAAATCGGTAAATTTATATTTTATTTATTGTCATGTAATCTTTTTAACATTATCGACCACAAAAAAGAGATTTAAACATTTTTCGTACTACCAACAAATTAATTGATCAATATCTCAAGAGCTGCATTTGAACAATAATGATTCACCAACAGCTACAATATCATTGTCATATGCGTTATTCGCGGATAATTCATAGATTATAACGTATGAAAATATAAACACTTCTACTAACAGGTTAATGATCCTAGGTGGAAAGATGGTGATTATAGCTAATCACTTAATAACCAAGAGTTTAGAAGTCTTTATTAGGATCATTTTAGGAAAAGACAAGATATATAAACCTCGTAATTGCTTTAAAATATGTGAATATTATTTAAAATATATCTAATATTCAAACTTCAACATTCATATATACAAAGTGAGTCAATAGTTTAAAATATCACCTCATCAAAAGACTAAATAGTAAGGATTACAGTAAATGCACGAAAAATAGTTACATAGTCATGTAAGTAACAATCATATACTAAGTGAGCTTATTTTGTGTGCATAAAACCAATTTTTTTTTGTCAAATAAAGATATTTAAAAATATTTTGATTGTAGAATTGGTATGAAGGTATGGAAACAAACCAGAGAACAATGCATTGTGATGTCAATTATATGCACACAAGATATAATAAATGCGTAAGACTAGCAATTGTATGTCCCCTATACAATTTCACGTCAAGGGCACACTTTTCTGGTCCTTCTTTAGCCCGGTCACTTCGGCAATCACAACATGCAATTGCCAATCTCAATAAGGATTATAAACGTCAATAACATTTTATTTTATAATTTAACGTTATTTACAATTTAACACGAATTTAATGTATTATGAATATAGTACTAATACCATTAAAATAATTTGAAACAGAAAAATAAGACTCGTCTACAGTTAATCCAAAAACAATGTTAAGAGGGTTGAATGTTTAATATTTTTGCGTATTAACGTTTGTGGGTTAATTATAGTAGTTTACACATTAGGTAAATTGCATTCAGAACTTGTCAACAAAAACAAAAATACAATTGCGTGTCATACTGTAATCATATTGCAATAGTAAATATAGACTGTTTAAAATTTCTCTAATATATGTAAATAATGTATCTATTAGTATAATATATATCGCGATACTAGTTCCATATACTACAACAATCATGAATGCCGGATATAATCACCACACGTGCTACAGATTTCATTACTTTGAAACGTTTTGAATAGCTAAAATATCGTATAATTGTGGTTAACGTAAGAGATAGCAACTTCTATTTGTAAAATTTTACATGATATCTGAAACAACAGGTTGATTTGTACGTCAGGAATAAGTAATTCGGATTTGCCCCATTAATATTTAACGAACGACGATTAATAAAACTTTTAAATTCATATCTAAAGTAATGGGGCGTAACTTCTAGCCTACATCAAAACCGTAGTCAACAACTATGTATTTATAAAACGCACTGTAACAATTCTAATAGCTACCTAAGTCAATCAATACTTTTTCACACCGGACCTTATCAGCCTCATAGCGGATAATATTAACGTATTTATATATACGCCTCGCACAATCATCGTATTTACTGTGTCAAGACAAATGACATGTATATTTTAGATTTTAGCAGAACGCCATTTTAATTACTCCAACTAAATTTAAAAAAATTGTATTAAAGCATTCATAAACCTTGAATTACTTAATTGGCATATTGGAGAATAAATTTGTATTAAAAAACATATCTCATATGAATCGTGGGATCCACGAACTTAGAAACGGACTTAAAATATTTACTTTTATAATTTAGTACGATTTATCAAGGCAAATAATGTCCACTGTGGTGAAAAATGGTTAAAACATTTGTATCGTACCCACACGAAAAAAGTAGTTTTAAGAAAGTGGCGTTTTTATAATATTCAGGTCCTGAATCGAAACATCATTCAAAAACACATCCTACAGACTTAAATGTATTTATCCTATATTAACTACGATTTTGCTAATCTTGAAAAGCAATAATAAACATGTAACTTTATATATAAACTGGCAACCCAAAAGCTGACCTGTCTGAAGTTCGTAACTTTAAAAGGATAATGAAAAACTACAGAAAAGTTGCCATCGCATCACAAAATAAATATAATACTAATAGAGATCAAAGAAACGGAATGTAATAGATTATTTGTTGCCTCATATAATAACCAAGTATGTAAATTATAACTGATTCTAAAAGGCTTACCGGATTTATAAATGGAAAACATCATTTATTAATAGAGCAACAAACATTTGTGTCATGCAACATATCCAATGATTGTCACTAGAATCCTTATAACAATAATTTTACACAATATTCTAAGCCTAGAGTTATCCTAAACCCTTCTTAACACATCAATCTGAAGGTGCAAGGCTTAACATAGAGTTAAGCTACAGAAATAATTTGGTTGCCGAAGAAATACACAAATTGTTGAAGACTAAATTATATTAAAATTAGTCATAATAAAGTTACAAAGCTGCACTTGACAATAGTGGATAAAGATTCGATTATTCGGACATACTTTTTTTTATAGAACAGAGGGCAAACGGGCTCAGCTGATGTTAATGCCCATAGACACTCTCAATGCCAGAGGGCTTGCGAGTGCGTTGCCAAAAAGTTAGTTATACATATTTTTTATTTTTTTATTTAAATATTAACACTTAAAAGATTAGCTTTGCCAAAATACTAGGGTAAGATTCAGTCACGATTTGACATACTGGAGCCATGTTTAGGTTCGAATCCGAATTTGAGAGTAAGCGGCTTAGGTATCTTGTAATCGAACCTTTATAACCAAAAAAAACAAGAAAATATTTCTAGGAAATATGACACATTACCATTTTGGTCCTTCGAATCGGGTTTAGGACAATCGACAGCCTCAGGAATCCGGAGGAGCTTTCGAAAGTCCTGACTGTCAGAAATATATCACTTCTTCTTCGGGTGGGTTAGGCGCTGGTGGAGGTGGTAGCGGGTTTGATTCGGGAGATCGTACGCGAAATTTGTCTGGTAATTTCGGGTATGTGTTTGTTCTGCAGAAGAGTTTAATATACCTTAATACGGATTAAATTTTGTCTCTCTTAAGTCTAATTAATTTAAGTATAAAATTTTGTTTAGTCTGTCACAGAATTCGAGGAATGAAACAAAATTCAGATTTATAGAAAACAAACTGTAAAGAAAACTCCAAGAAATCGGTTAAATTTATTACCTGGTGGCTTTATTAGTAACTGGCTGCTGCGATGGCATCTGCGCAGGAGAGCTGCCAGTGCGCGTGTGATGAATAACTACGCCTTGGTGGTGCTGAAATGTTTTGGTGGTAGTTTTAAATTTCCTGACATTATTTTTCAAACCTTAACATTAAGACAATGCTAAACTCAAACATAGCTACATAAAATAATAGAAAAGCTAAAGCGATGTAATTTAAACTTTAAAAAAGCTGATCTTCCTATAATTTTTTAATTTGAAGATAATTATTTTTACACTTAGTCTAAATCTAGTTTTGCTTCTTTAGAATAAAAGCGTGCAACACTTAAAGCTTAACAGATAAAATGGTTGTAAGTTCCAAATAAAAATAAAAAGCCAATTTACATCATCTACCACAACTATGTGAATAATTTCGTAAATAAATACACCGAATACATACTGATTACTTACAAACAAAAAACGATTCCTAAAAAACGTTTGGATACTCAGCCTCCTGAAAACCAACCATTTAATCTGTCAAAGGGAAATATATAAGCTACGGGAGTCGTTACATAAACAATAATATCGCATATGCATCTAAATTAAAATGGTATTCGTATAGACGGTAAGAAAATATTATAAACATACTATTAAATATAGATTAATGAGTTAAAAACTGAAAGCAAAATGTTAAACAACGACTCAAATCGGACTAAGTTACTCACCGTTAGTATAAATTATACATATACATATTGCATTCATGTATTAAATAGTTCAATATAAAAAGACATAAGCTTATGTGTTCATTACTTGGGATTACTTCTACGAGTATATAATAAATCCAGTGACGCTACAACCCTTTATTTTCTCACGATGTTTTCCTTCGCCGTAGAGCAAGTGATAATTTTACACATAGGAAAGAATGCACGGCCTCAGGGATGAGGGTCGCACGCTTGAGCTTATCGTAGAGTATATATGCCACGGCTGAATCGTATAATTGTTCATATAATATAAACAGCTAAATTGATTTAAATAAATGTTGGCCATATAGGATCGGGTATTTATGTAAATTGTCATAATAAAATAAGAAAGTTATTTATGAAATTTTAAGGTAATTGTCACAATGAATGGGTCTGACTATGATTGATCTAAAGTTAGATAGTATCAACATTAAATGTATACTCACATCGCTGGGCGATTCATGCAGTCTGTGGTAACCCGGCGGTGGCTGTTGAGATTTGCCACTCGCTAACTTCAGCGGTAACTGCTGCTTCACCATTTGCTGTGGAGATTATAGCTTTCAATATTAGCGATATTAACTAAAGTATCGTAAAGGCGGATGACGTGAACTGCTTCTTTTAATAATTTTTAATTTTATTTGTATAATAATATTAATTTTTGGCTAACCATAGCCACGAAATACCTTCTAAACTTTTACAACCGTTTCGCCAAGAATACTCAACTAAGCAAAGCGGCAACTTTCATGTTTATTATTCAGACTTTCTCTTCGTTCTAAACATTCTTAATTTGTTTTTTTACTATCAAGTTTATAATTAAATATCCAATAATTTCTATCATTTCTGACCAACGCTTTATGCTTTAATATTCAGCTCAGCTAGCGACTTCGCGTACATACATAAAAAAAACCAGTGGCGCTACCTTTTAAAAGCCTCAGATTTATTTATCTATTCTATGATCATTTGTTTCAATAACCAAGTATGGTGATCAGGTTTTTGTGTCTGACACACGCCGTCAACTTTTTGGGTCTGTTTCCTGACGATTTTTGACTTCATGGTATCGGCGAGTGTAAAATGCGCATACAGACAGAAAGTCCATTGGTGCAGCCGGGGTTCAAACCTACAATATAAGAGTCGCACGCTGAAACCGCTAGGCCAAAACGGCATTTCGCGATACATACATGGTATTCTACTATCTCTGTGTATACCTGCACGGGTGCCCTGACGATAGCTCTGGTCTCATTCTGAGCGGACAGTAGTTGCGGCGGCGGCAGTGGTGGTCCCCGATTGCTGCAAACACTGGCACCAGATTCGGAACCCGTCGAACCGCGGTTGTCTGCGAAACCAGGTTATACACATATACATATTGGAAGATTCAATCAAAATATTATTTTTAAGTGCTATTATCAAATATCTTTTTTAATTTCGTTAGAATTGTGCACTACCACAAACGCAGAAACGTCTCTAAGCTGATTTGACTGTACAATTATATATTGGTTTAGTAATAATAATAATAATGCCGTGGCGGCTTTGAGACTCGAATTTAATTTATTTCATATTTTTGAAGTTATACTTCTTTAGGCGCGTTATGAAAAATTTATGAGAGTGAAATTTTACGATGCGCGCGCACCTGTGACACAAAATTAGGAGTGTGATTATAGCGTGCGCGAGCGAGATAGGAATAAGACAATCTACAAGTAAAAAGAAATAGAATATGCGTGAAGTTCGTATGCCAAGAATTTTGAATGACCATAATGACATTTGTCATTTACCTTTTAAACAAATAAAGGAGTTTTAATTATTTTTTCAAAGAAATTTAGCAATGCTTTTTGAATTATATATAATCAGAAGTGATTTAAATTGAATATTTAAACCAATACTAATTAATATTTGTGAAAAAACTGTGCTCATCAACCTTCCTAAGTGCTTCATTACAATTGAGGTTAATTATCAGTTTGTATTATTGTTACCACATTGTTTAATCAAAACATGTAAATTTTCTGATTTTATCTAGCAAATATAAGGACAAGAGACAAAAAACAATTGATGAATCAGTGTAAGTGCACTAAATTGAATACAAAAAAAGAGTTGTCATCTTATCGCTGTGAAACATCAAAAACTGGAGGTGGAACAAAGCCAAACTATTTTTAATAATGCCAAAGAAGTATAACTTCTTACGCGCGTACATAAGTACACGCACCCTTTTTTTATTTATAGACAATGGTCGTGAGCCTTTTGTCTGACATACTTCGTCAATTTTGGGGCCAAAGCATTCTAGTTTTCCCTCGATATTTCCTATTCTAGTAGTAGTAGTAAGTGTTAATTGCTCTCAGAAAAAACCTGCAAAGATTTGAAGGCACGACCGGAATGTTATCATGCTTATGCTGTTCGTATTTAAAAGTGAAACAATCAAATGATTTTTTGCAACTGAGGCGCAAACTAGCTGCTGTGGTCTCTGGCAGAATAACCAGTGCAGAAACATTCTGCTCCTCAGCATAATTCTGAGCCAGGGCTAATTACAACCACAGCACACACGCATTACACTTGAAACGAACCGAATGGGAAAAGGAAAAAAAATTTTTTTGATATCTCTCATTATATTTTTTATATAATTTTTTTTCTTTGATTATTGTTATTTGTGTGTTTTTGTTAGTAATCAATGTTATGTCTATGTCTTAATATTTCAATACTAAATACTTACTACGCCACTTTGGTTCCTTCCGTCGGTGAGTATCACTGACGCTCGAGTCGGGCGAAAGGGTACCCACACTTGCTATTTCTTCTTGCGATCCACCTTAAACAGTAAATTTAATGTATTTTACTTCTGTTGATAAATTACATGATTGCAGTTTTTTAAATCATCAGATTCTCTTATCTATGTTCTTTAATGTACAGTCGTTAATAATAATAATATCATTTATTTGCAAGAAAGTGGTACATTTATATCGATCAATTATAAAAATCCACACATTGTTTATTAATTAACACTCAATTGTTTTGCCTTTTCGGAACCCCTAACTAACACTTAAACTTTATGGTTAGGTATTAAAGTTCAAATTAACTTTTAAGTGTTATTACGAATCATTTGTATGAGAATATAGAAATCTGTTGTTTTTAGACATTTCCAGGCAGTTTTTTTTTACCACCGTAAGATCCATCCTTTACTTCAAGGAATATTATAAAAAAAGAATTAGCGAACTCGGTTCAGTTGCTCTCGAGATTCGCGCTTAGCAACACATTCAGCGATTAATTTTTATATTGTCGATAATCTACGTTATTATGAAACATACCATGTTGTTGCAGCCTCTCGAGCCTCCTATAAAGCCTCTCCCGTTGTTGCTCCACGTCCTTTTGTTGCTCCTCTAGCTGCTCTCGCATCGCTTGCAGCTGCCGTTTTTCTATTCAAAAAAAATATATTTTAAATCCTGTTAATTGGATCAATGATATGCGAACTTGTTTCATATATTCTACGTACACAAAAATTATTCTCTTAAAAATCTTTACAATTATGTAAGATTATGATAAAGGCCGGCAACGCACTCGCGAGCCCTCTGGCATTGAGAGTGTCCATGGGCGGCGGTATTACTTAACATCAGGTGAGCCGCCTGCTGCCCCTGTTCTATAAAAAAAAGACTAATGTAATTCGGTATATACATTTATTTAATAATGTAACATAATGCGAGCGGCTCATCGACTCGCCGTTTACTTTTGCATATATATATATATATATATGAAATAAAAAATACATCAGCCATCTTTAAAATATAAACAGAACTACACAAGCTATATCAGAGTAGGTACAGTTACATACCAGTCGCAAGCGCATCCCTATCGGCAGTACGTTGCGCTTCCCAAGCGGCTCTATCGGCCGTCAATCGCGACTGCGCGTGTCGTAGCTCCTCTAATTGCGCATCGTGCGTTCGGGCCGCATTGCCGCCGGAAGAACGCCACGCGCACACTTGAGCCTCCAAACTGTCATAAGTATAATGTTATCGTCCGAAGATTTTCATTTACAGCTAATAATTTCAGCCGATAAATTATGGTACGTTCATTATAAGCAAATAGTCTTACTTGCTGAGTAAATTACCTTTTAATTCTAATGCGTTTACATAAGTATTTATTACAAAGAAATTTTAAAGTGTTTTAAAATCCTATTCAATTGTCTATACTTTCTAAGAAAAATATTTTCCAACTGACCTATGTATAGTGGTGAGTTGCTGCCACACGATACAAGTGAGCGTGTATATCGCGTGTTGGAGCTTCAGAGCCGCCTCCCGTCCGCTAACCTCCGCTTCCCGACTTTCCGCGTTCTCCGTCTCCGTCGGCGTGTCTGTTGACATGCGGGGAGTTACGCCTACAATTTAAAAAAATCGCTTTTCATCTATTTATATTTTTAAATAAATGATACGAGTCTTTGTGATTGTTGATGTGAAGGAGCAGGAGTCGAGGAAGTTCATAAAAATATTTATGAACTGAAATACAGACTTTTATTGGCATATTTTATTTACATACTTTTTTAAGAAAATTAAAAAATTAAATTAAAGCATTGTTCTCCTAACAAAACATTGCTTTAAAACAATTTTTTAATTATTAAAGTACAATGTGTCCCGACCAAGGAGGTTTCAATTCAATTTAAGTACACATTATCTGTGGTGAGCACGCTGCGCGCTGGTTCCGAGCCAGTAGACCAATAACAGACTTTTGTTTCTTTCATATTACATTTATTTAAGTCCTATAGCCAGGAGATTAAATAAAGTAGTGTATGCAACTCACCCTTTATACACCTACCGTTCGCATGCGGCTGCGAGTCTTTGCGAAATAATTGCGGTAGCGAAATATCTGCGAACTTAGTACACTCAGTTTTTGCAAGGAAATGTCATTGTAGCTTTATTTCTTACCATCTATCCCCTCTTTTCTTGAATTTTCCTCCATCCACCTCTTTTTGTATGCATTTTTGTAATTAACATGCCCAACTAAATATAATTCGGGATAATTTCGAATCAAATTTAATAATAATTCAATATTTTCGGCTTCCATTGTGCGAAATTCTGTCCTCACTGACAGAACGCGTGGTGACGCATTGCGATGCGAAACTCCGCTAGCGAAACGGCTGCGTCTGTGTAACAGCCATTTCGCAGTTACTTGCAAAACAATACCACAAGGACCAATTTTCTCTAGCTTTATAATAGAGCGAGACAAAACACATGCGAAACGTTGCCGTACAACTTACAGTTTTTTCGTCGTTTCGCTGCCGCATGCGATTGCGTAGGTGTATAAAGGCGTAAAACACTTGTGTAATCTTATTTTGAAAAAAACTACACTCATGTTTTAATACCCTCTATTATATGACAGTTGCATAAACTACTATTAAATGTTTAATATAAAAAGTAGTTTGGTACTAACAGGCGCCGAACACATAGCTATAATAACGAAACGCTAAGTGCACTTTTAATAACATTTGTTATACTCAAGTCAGAATTTTTAGAAGTCATTCTCGATGGAAATTTGTCTTTAATACTTCATCAAATTTTACTGTTTTTGTGATTGTAATGTTAGTGTGCCTGAAATAAAAATACCTTGAGTTCGATGTTTATTAGCATCGAAACCAGCGAAAGTATCAGCTCGTCGAGGTAACGCAGGGCTCTCGTAAGCCAGTGAGTGCTTTTCTCCCGCGGAACTCGTGCTCCGGCCCACCGCAACTCCCCCTGTATTGTGACTAGTACTGTACGCGTTGCATACTTCGAGTGCATCCTAAAGAAAATAACTTTTATTATGAATTGTTTTTAATCAAATCCACACATTGACTACTTTTATATGTATGTGATATAGAGCTTAAGTTAAAGTCCGTAAATATGTGTATGTTTGTCCAGAAAATCTCGGAAACTCATGTCGTTTATTTTTAAATTGAATCAGGTTATATTACAGCTTTTTGGGTACAATTCCAATATTCATTAATTTGTGTATATATCCTTAAAAAAATTTGCATATCTAGAGAAAGCAATAATATTTGAAGTCGGTTTTATTTTTCTAAATTTCTTGTAATAATAATAATCTTTTCCGTTAATTGAAAATCCCACAAGACCTGCAATGCTTATAAGGAATCTTATTTTTAATCACCTTAACAACTTTGCAGACTTCTTGCCACAGCGCATGAGTATCAGGCGTGGGTGCGGCCACTCTTACGTAGTCGGGAAAGACCAACCCACCCGGAAATACTGTAGTTACACCTGTGGTAAGATTAAGAAAGTGTTTGTGAATTCAGTCACCTTTTATAGGGAAATGATATCGTAACCGGGACGGTACAACTTCAATCCTGGTTTTATAATATTGCCGTAGACCGTCGAATGTATTCTAGAATTTAAATAACTTCGAAATGCACCATAAAAAATACCACTTTAACTATTGTCTTTTATTTGTATATATCAAATATCAGTCTGGCAATTTACGAAAAAAAAAACAACATCTCCTTCAGGCTATTAAAGTTGCTTAAAAGTATGAATAATGGGCGATACATCATATAAACTTCTTTTTCGGTTACAGAACTTTATTTCTCATAGCAAAATGATATTTTTTTTTACTTGAGAAACTTAATATTATAATACGAACGAGATGCACGTCGCCATCAGACAGCCGTTCTAATTTTTGCAATTATGGATTTAAAAAAATTAAAATGTATGTTGGACTCCGTTTGGCGCATGCCTCATAAAAGATATACGTCATTATTGTATCTTACCAGTATTTGGTAATTCCAATGTCGAGGCACCTGTATGCCCAAACATTTTCATATGTAAAGCCATTTTTTCTTCCAAAAGTACCGCGTGTTCTTTATCCTTCGTTCGAAGTGCCTCTGAAATTACATCATCTTAAGTAATTAATATGTTAATTTGCGTGAACAACAATAAATTTTGAAAAATGTTTTTATGTTCTTAAATATTTGTTGGATAACACGAAAAATCATTTACATATTTCGCGTCAGTTTAATGTAAAGGTAATAATATTGGAGTGTATTATTCAACAATTAAAGCGTTTTAATGATGGTCTAAATAGAAAAAAAAAACAAAAAGACTTTCATGCTTTCATGCGAATAATATTCACCTTTAATGTGCCGTTGAGGCGTTTCGTCTGAATCATAAAATTTCGTAAATTGTAGTGCATACGTATAATTATTAAGTTTTTAATTAATAATCTTTTCATACTAACATTAACGTCACGTCACATAAAAGCTAAACACGTTTAAATAAAACTTCTTTAACGTAACGAAAATTTACTATACTACTAGCTGCCCCCGCGAACTTCGTTTCTCCTTAATGTGATTTTACTTTTTAGTACATACCAACATGAAACATTTTGCTATGCTACCCCAGAGAATGTTCGGTTTTCCAGAACGAAAACTTTTAAGATTTTTCTCTAAATAAACCTCAGGGTTCAAGTTATATTCTTAACTAACAAATAAAACGTAGGGGTTAATCGTAGAGGGTAGATGAAAATTAAGGGTGGTATGTATTTTTGTATGCTGTATCATAAAAAATAAAAATAATTGTTTTGGGGTGGACACCCCTCATCACTTAGGGTTAGAAAAATATATAGTAGCCGATTCTCAGACCTACTGAATATGCATAAAAAATCATAAGGATCGGTCGAGCCGTTTCGGAGGAGTATGGGAACGAACATTGTGACACGAGAATTTTATATAATAGATTAGATTTACTTAAATCAACGTTTGAAATTTGTGGCCAGATAAATGTATATCTGTTAGTAGTACATTGTAATATACAACATGGGTAAAGTGACTAATTTGCGATTTGTGTAAACTCACTTTCTGCATAGGAGGAAAATAAAAACGAAATATCATGAAGTAAAAAAAAAACAAATGAATTTCCAAATATTTTCTAACCCGCTCTCAGCGTCAAAGACTGACACTGACTGACGTCATACAAGAAGTATTTGTACTTCATTATTTAAAAAGAAATATGTTTTCCAAACAGATATAGTATAAAGAAGTTATACATTGCCGCAGGAAACAAATTTTGTAAATTTGTTTTAGTTTTCTATTTATCAATTTTTAATAATTACTATTACTATGTAGGTTAAGAAAATTCTAAATACTTTATATTTGTGCTTTAGTAAATAAAGCATGTTATTAATCGCCAACATTTAAAAGAGAGTAAAAAAAGTTAAAACTATTATGAAACAGGATACTGTTTATGTTGTTATATTTATTAAAAAAAATAAAGTATAAAGTTGCAGGGAAATTTAAATGTTATACAATAAATATATAATTAAAACTTTATGTGGTCTTCGTATAAAGAAGTTTTATTCAAATATTTAGTACTGCATAGCCATTAACAAGACCTAAAAAGTTAAATCTTAACATGACTCACCAGTAATCAGTCTTATATTCTCGTGTCTAGCTTCTAGCAGGCGTTGCTTCTCCTCTGCAGAGGGCACATGAGGGCCTGTCTCACTCTCTTCTACTTCTTCAGGGCAGCTTTGCACAGCCGCCCTAAAATGGTACAAATGTTAATACAGAATAGCCTCTGGACCTATTTCGTATATATCTATATTTAAAAAAGTTACATTAATAAATAAATTTCAAAGTGGTACAGTTGTAGTAGAAACTTTGGTACAGGTACTTTCATTACGTTCAGGTATTTTATTAAACTATGCTATTTCTTGAGTATGATAAAAAAATAAACAGATATTTTGTATTGGTTAAACCAAGTTTAGGATTTCTTCAAATGTAATTATATAGCTTGATTGACAGTATTTTGTATTATTTTATTAAAATGATAACACATTAAAGGATTTTAATCAATGTTTTTAATTTATCCTCATATTCATGTTCATTAATAGTATGAAAATATATCGAAGAGTATCGGCAGAGTTAGTACCTACGGTTTATTATTGATCCACGTTTTATAAAAAAGGCTTTATAAGTGAAACCTTACCTAATAGCATGTATCCAGTTAGCGATATCCTTCGGCCTGTGGACTCTCAACTCGAACATTTCAGGGTCGGATGGCCCACTGCAAATTATGTAAAGGCCACGCCCATCTGCACCCGCCTTTTCCCGTACTAATACTTTGCATAGAGATACTACGCCCGTCTAGAAATACATATAATATACACTATTTTATTATATTCGACACTCTTACACTTCATTCCAGCATATGTTTTATTGACATATCACACGACTAGCCATACACGGCTGATAACTTCTTTTCTTACATTTTGTGTAGAAAAGTAATGTTACCAAAATGCCTGACCATGTACGGAAGGTATTAATACACAATTATGTAAAGAGAAAAGGGCAATAACCTCATGGCTATGTAGTCGATTATGTCTGACCACATACCAATGAGTCGATTTTGAAGTATTAAGGATAGGCAACATGATTTAAAATACACTGTAAAAACAAAAACACTTTATATATAAGGTCTGTTTGATGAAGGTACGTGCGAATTTGAAGCAATTGTGTATGTTTGCCGTTTTATATTTTTTTGTTGAAATGGTTCGTATATGAACTTTTCATATATTATATTAAACACAAGCTAAGTAGTATATATATAATAACAATCTAAAAAAAACTATTAAAGGACTGGCTTATGAACACACATGTTGGAGTGAGTTGGAGACCTAACAAATAGTTACACATTACACTCACTCATGCACTCACCATTACGAAAAAAACTTTAAGTTTGCTTATAAAAGAGCTGACCAAATATACTAAAATTAATAAAAATATTATTTTTTTATATAAAAAATTTTTATTTTTTATTATATTTTTAATTACGTTATTTTTCAGTACAATTTCTGTAAAGTTAAATACAATTATTAGAAAAAAAACCGAAGTAGTGAAACGGATAATTTGTATACTCACTTTATTATCAGGCGTAAAGAACGTATATTTATTATTATTGTCTTGAAGAAAAAACAACACATCTGTCAGAACAATCACCATTAAAGTCTGCATTTTGCTTCTGCCTTGCATTAATGTAGCAACACCTTCAAATCTAAAAATAAAATAAATCATTATTTTTTATTTATTGTGGTGTCACCTCTACATATTTTTTTTTTTTTATAAATTAATACTATTTAAATATTGATTCAAAAACTCTATTTTGTTAATTTATTATTGAGTGAAAATTTGTCTTATGCTTTCCAACCTAGCTTTCAAATCCTAGTGCTCCCCTAGATAACTTTAAGTATTACTGCAGTAATCAAATGTTCAATTACCAAAAGAGTATGTTAACCTTCTTTAAAAATTGGTAGGGTTTACGACTCAACTTGTCATTTTTGTAAAAAGTTCAAGTGTCTAAGAAATGAAAACATTATAGGTTTGTCATAGGAATAGAATTTAGCTCTTTATTTCTACTCACTTAAGACTCCTATTCCCTTGTAGAATATCACTCTTCTTGAACTTTCTTCCACGGAAGTTCGCAAAAGATTTAGCGTCAATCCTATGATAAATCTCGAGTTTTCTATCCTCACGTTCTTTGGCAGCCACTTGATTGTCTACGTCGACTAATATTTCCTGAAATAGTTTCAATGTATTTAATAAATATATCTATATAAGGTGAATTGTTAAGAAGAAAAAAATCTTTAAATCTTCTGCAGCCGGTTTTATGGTCATAATGCTCATAGTAAGAAGACATAGAAAGCTGAATATTAATGTTGAACGATTTAACCCACTTTCGTATAATATGTACACTTTTTAATAATAGAGTATCAAAACAGACTGAAGATTGTTTCATTTGTCTTATTTTACAATGAGAGTATGTAAGTTTATTTTTTGTGCCTCCAAACTCACACACAATTTATATAAGCCAAGGTAAGTAATATTTAAGTCTGGCTATATCATGATGACTTTAATAACAGCGTGTTTGATTGACAATTGTCTTTTATCTTTTGCTTTTGGCCAATGGCTGGCCATGCGTCATACTCGTGAACGGGTGCTAGTTGTGGTGATGTTAGTTATTTCGACTATGATTTGCGTTGTGTTCCTACGAGAATGTAAATGCGTGCTCCTATTTCACCATGCCTCCTGCTGATAGAGGACATTTTGTTTTGAATTAATTTTATTATTATTAATTAACTATTAATTACTTATGAAGTCATGTCGAACATGATGTAATGGTTGCAGTTCCTTACAAAACATTGCGTAAAACAAAAAACTTGGTGATTAAAAAGATTGGCGGAGAGTTTATTGTCAGTTCTTCTCTTCCGTTCTACGCCCTTGATTAGAGAACTGGCAGTAAATGTAAAATTAGAAGCATTTAATATGTATTTCTTTTTTGACGTTCGTATGAGTACATTGTGTTACCTATATGGATAAATGATTTTGACTTTGAGTTTATATACCTTAACACCACATAGTGCCTTCTGTAATAACTCTCGTTCAGTGAGATCATCTCCAGCCGTCTTCAATAAGGGCTCTAACAGCAGAGGGTACTTCGTCAATCTTTGAGCTACGAACAACACACATTCTGGTACACCCTGAAATTGTTTAAAAAGTATTATTTTCAGCAAGAAATTATTCAACAAGATAACGGTATCTAAAACAATCGATATAAAGACTAATCTCCTTATTCACAAAAAAATTCAATAGCACCGTTTTATAGTACTCATCTGTCTCTCGTCGTCAAGGCGTAAATACAATTTGACAGAAAGAGATAAAAGTATTTAAGTTAAAAGATTGCAATTACGGATTTAGTTCTTCTGAATTAAAAAAAAATACCCTAATAACGTAAGAGTTCATTTTAAATACACGCAAAGCATATTTCGGTGTAATTAAATATATATTTTTTAGCCATAGCATTAATGGAAATAAATTAAAAAAATAAGTATAATTCTTGATGGAACAAATTTGTTTAGATATAATTTTTTTTATTAAATATTAGTAAAAATACCTTCTTCCGAAGTAAAGGGTTTTGTTGGCACTTTCTAATGAACCTTGCGAGTTTTGCCTCACGGGCGCAGCATTCTTTAAACACTTCCACAGCGTCACGATGTCGCGAACAAAATTCGCCTAAAAACATAAAATTATAATAGAGGAATAGCCCGATACTCATTATCCTATCTTTATTCATAAACTTATAAGCCTCAATTTATTAAATAATAAACAAAAAGAAGTTTAATACTGTTGAATTATTAACTATTTCACAAGTTCGTAAATAAATAAGAATTTATCTACATTAAAAAAATACTTAAAAATTATATTTTTACTAGCAGACCGGCCAAGTGTTGCAGTGGCTAAGGTTTTTGTTATATTACATAGTAGTCAACTATTCAAGGGAAACGGTAGGAGAACACCAGTCATGGGGACCACCATGCTTCTTTGGTGGTTGTGCCATTAAATTGTAGCTTATGTGAAACGTTGGTACTTTCAACACAGCGCCATCTGTTAGAATTGTGACTATCAAAATATAATAAACAAATATTTTGCAATAAAATAATATTGCGGGTATAAATTGAGATGTAAACTATCCTATCTTTTAAGTTGAATCAAACTGCGCACGGTGTGCAAATTTGATTGATATTGGTTCGGTAGTTTCGGAAGATAATGGTCTAATCAAGCAAAGAATCAATCAATGTGCATCAATGTCATTTTTAAATTACTCTTATCTCGTAACTTTAATTGTCTTAGATTTATACAGTTTTGAAACTATTTAGAGTAACAAAATTCGATAATTTATTAATTTAACTTACCATAAGCCGCTTTCAATGTATGATGATCAGGTGAGGCGAACGCGTCGGCCAATATATCCGCTATAGTGTTGATCCGCGGGGCTGTCCGCTGTCTTGCTCTAAGACGGGACAAGAGCGCTGCATGTATGTACCATAGCTCGTCAAGGCGTGGGAACATTCGGCTCACTTGGGCGTCCGTTATGCCTGTGATGCGCGTCATTCCTTCTACGAACATCTGGAATAAATTAATCTCACATTAAACCAATAGAATCCAAGAACGATTTGTCTTCATTTTAATAGTCTGTAAGAAGTGTTGACGTATTTTAGTAATTAAATTAGTCATTTGTCTTAAATTGACCTCGAATGAAATGTTTAGTGACGGAGACATCACAAGAAACTATTTCATTTAAAAAAAATTGTTAAGGTTTCGGAAAACGAATTGCTCTATAGTCTTTTGCATAATTTTGATACAATGCGTGCTGATCAAAAATTTTCATATTTTTTTTAATTAAAACCGATATTCCTAATACTAGTTGGAATGTAATACTGTCTGAAACATACAGTAAATATTGAAGATTTATTTTATAGAAATTACACAAGAATATTAAATTGTAGAGTACTTAGCGTTATACGCAAGTGGTTTTAGAAACATTCCACTGTAAGACAAAATATAAAATATACTTGACGCTTTTCTCTATTAAAAATAAATTAGTTTAAATTTATTTACTACATACATATTGTAGATATTTTGAACGATATACCTTTTGCATAAGTCGTATTGTGAGACAGTGATGCTTCTCCGTCAAAATCAACTCGTAGATGTGTTCTTGACGTTTAGTTTCTCTTTCACCGATACTCCTGAAAATATATACTATATAAAAAACCGTTAAATATGTTTAAATTTTTTTTTCTATTACATCATTGAGATAACTTTAAATCAATAAAATAGTACCAGCATCCGAAAGAAAATTAATATTTCTCTAACCATAGATTTTGTAAAACCCGTTGATAAAATTAATAACAAGTAATACAATCTACGTAATCGTTTTGATAAATTTGTTTAAATGTTACGTAATTAATAATTTATAATATAGTGTGCTTAAGAAACTTTTAAATCACCCAGGGACGATGGATTAAAGTCAAGACTCAATGACTCCTGTTTCAAAATTTAATACGTTTTGACATACGGGAGTCATGCACTGAAGCTTAAACTTACTTAGCCAGGCCCTTCGGCGCACCAGCTGCCCAGGTCTCGGGCTCCGTAGCACCAAGCCCCAGTACAATCGCCTCTTCACCAAGTTGGTCTGAAGTTATGTATACTTCAGGCCATTCCGTCACGCCATCATCTGACGCACTGAAATTGTACATAATTTGTATAAATCATCAAAGGTTTATGTCGAAGTATGGGCACATAAATATCGAATAAAATGTTTATTTAATACTTTAGTATTTTGTTAATGCTTTCCACATACGTCAAAAATTTATCAAAATCACGCGAATTTAGGACTCGGTTCTACACAGCAGACAAGAGAATCCATTCCATGAGCTCATCATATTTATATCGAACTAGCTTTTACCCTGTGTCATTAGCAAAATCCCAAAATCAAAAGAAAAACGATTGATGCCGTTATTTCAACAGCATGGTTAATATCCACGGAGTTTAGTTGCGACCTGCTTTTCTCTAGAAACTATAAATAATATTGTCTTTGATTAACATAACTTTTATTCATTTAATAAAACACTATTTTGACCGGATTGAAGTTATGTATTATTATAAATTTAAGTGGTCACGGTGACCACGCACGCTGTAAAGCACGCGAAACGTCGGATAAATTTAAAATTATGTTAAATAGTTGTAAATTTATAATAATACATAACTTCAATCCGGTCAAAATAGTGTTTTATTAAACTATAAATAAGTCAAACTTTTCAAGTAATCAATACGTTTCCAAGGACATATTTACACAACAAATTTTCAAGTTGACATGTGTATAAAAATCTAAATAATTGGCATAGCAGCTAAGACGTAAGACATTCGCGGAAGCTTTCTAAACACTCTTAGGTATATATTTTATATCACATATTATGAAACTACAGGAATTACAAACTACATATTATATGTGAATATTAAAGTGTGAAAATAAAATGAAATTACTCACTTGCTTTGATCGTGTTTATGATCAGAGCCGTCCTTCTCATCATTGTATATACTCGTGCTGAAATATTAGGTATGGCAATAAGAATTAAAATAAATGTTTCGGGAGAAAATAGCAACACAGAAAAACAAAGTTTTTTTTTCTATTTTTTAAAACCAACACTTCATTAACACTGCTAGAAATAAGTTTAAATCTTTGTCTGTCATATACAGCATACAATTCTGTGTTGCAATTTCCGGTCATATTCAAAATATAAACAAAGGTCAAATAACAGCCGACTCAACAAATGATATTAATGATACAAAAGGTCATCAAGACAATTTCATTCAATAACAATAACTCGTAGCGAAGCCTAAATAATAATAAGAAGCATTGATAGATGCTCACACAACAATGTTTTAAATCATGCAAAAAACGATAAAGAAATAACTGACAATTTGAAACAGGCATATTTTCATACACTTTGATAGACACTTTCCGACATTGACAACCAAACAAATTTTTAATAAAACAAATTGGAAATCCTCAACACTTACTACAACAGTTGTAAGAGACTTTCAAACTACCGTCAGATAGAAAGATACACAAGTAAGGCTTGTAAATGATCGAACTAGAAGGATCTGATTTCTATGTATGTGACGAACTGTGGTGTATAGCGATAGCTTAAGAATTACTTTGTGCGTTTGTACTCAAGATTTGGGGAATAGTAGTATTTTAAGACCGATAAATAAACCACGATTTTTATAAACAAAAAGCTTTAGCTCTTTTACTACATATTATCACTTATCAGAAATGTACTTCAGCATGAAAATTCTACAAGATAATGTGTTAGTTTATAGAAAGCTTGAGTAAAGTAATTCCACAACTACCGATATACAAGGCAACAAAATCTAAATAAAATAAACAACGAAACGTCAACCTAACTGAACCTGCGACATGATGTCATGACGAAGAAATTAGAGAAGGTCAAGGCGTCAAGTGGTGTCCACGTATAGATATAACATGCAAGATTTTTGTCAATCTTTCTTTGTAATACTCTTGTCATACGTGATAATTTTTTGTGACGTGGATAATACAGAAGAAAAAAAATGTTTACTCGGTGTAAAGTTATGTACGAATTAATGAATTTTATACACAAGACAGCTGCTGATTTTTACATTAACGCCACAAATTACACATTTAAATATGGACCAACCAATTTACATAGACAATAACATCTTTTAGACCACAATTTCGTAGTTGATTGATAAGGTTACGATCTCTCTGGTTGTGGATTTGGATCATATATCTATAGGTGGAGCGAATGATAGAAGAAAAGGCGTTGATACCAAGTGCACTTACTGCACGCCGAGTTTTGTCGCGACCCGCCGCCACGGCGAGTAGCAGCCGCTCGATTTCTTGCTGATCATAAATTTTTACGTGAGCCAATACGATTGTAGGGAACGCGAGCAGACTGACTGAGGTGTTTATTGTATTTCAAATTAAATATTGTTATTACTTTGCATCATAATTATTATTAAATAAGGACTGGACTAGAAGTTGAGAGTAAATCCTCTATTAAAATAAGAATAAATAATAATTTCGTTTTAACACAGCTTTTCTTTAAATAACAATAAAGTGGAATAAAAAAAGAAAACACCTCAATCTTTCCACAATGATTTGTTTTCATAGAAGGACTTTAACCGAATAACCTAAATAAAAACGAATAGCTCAACAAATAAGGCAAAATTCAACTCAAAGAAGTCGGAATGAAGACAAAAATATACAAGAAGAAAACAGATCAAAGAATTGGAAATATTTAAAATTCATCATACTTGTGTATCTTCTAAGATAATTCACCTTTTAGTTATCACCACGTCGATCTAAGAAACACGCTGTTTGGAAACATAATGCTTTACCAACAGTGATCATTTAATATTTTTAAGTTTGCTCTTTTACTAGCATTATTTACATAACTATTATTTTCGTTTTGAAACGTATACGCTAACAAACGTACGTGTACGCAGTGAAGCGTGCACGGAGAGAAAACACGTACTTAATCATTTAGTACAGCGCGATTTAATATCTTGACTAAAGATATGGTACCAGGTACGATATTTTTTCCTTTATTCCACGTATACAGTTGTCAAAAAGAATAACATTGTCTGATCACTAATTGCTAAAACATACAGCATACTCCCCATAATATCCAAACGCAAACAAAAACTTGCGTCAGCAAATCCCCTCCCTCAAATCCGCCAATCGTTGCAATGTAACAATAAAGCAGCAAACCATATGCCATATAAATTATATTATCTTGAATGATATTTATTTTATTTACAAATTAAGTTTAAAGGGGCAAATAACTCACCTATTCGAATTCTGGGATTGTCCGGAAACAGAACTTCGTTTGCTGCTCTTGCCACTGCTGGCACTTAGGGATTTTCCGACTGTTGTCTGGAAGTTATTAATAATGATTAAATACCAAAACAATAGTCAACGTTGAAAAGTCGATCAAATCTATTATAACATACACATTGGCTGATGATTTATTATTTCATTATTTATTATTTTATTCACGATTAATCTGATCCTAATATTTGAATGTTTTCTTACCTTTGATGTTTTTGGTTTATTGCACTCAACAATGTAGTCCTTGCATACATTTTGATGCACAGTCATGGTACAATCTGGAAATAAACATTTTTACGTCAATAGTATGCTGTTTGCTTTTGCATTTTGTAAGCATGACCTTTACGAACTAGGTCGGCGATGTTCTTTCAAATTAGTAGTTTAAAATTTTTGTGACAAAATTGATAGAATTCTTCAAAAGAAAAAATCAAATAATTTTGTTTTAATTATCTTAATTAAATATATGTAGAAATGTTTCTATTACTCACTTTCACAGTAAAGTGCCGGTTTGTCAGACAACTCCCGCTGGCACCAATCACAGTGTCCACCTGCCACCGCCGCTTGCCACACATGCGCCGCTTTGCGAGACTTGTCCTATAACACACGAAGCAATCTACATTAGATCTAAATACTTTTTGCGTAAGTAAGAAACTTATGTATAAGATAAAAGAGAATTAAGCCGAAATGTTTCTTAGTACCAAATTCTTTCAAGAAAGAAAGTTTTCAAAAGATCAAGGTTTTTCCGTTCGCCCGTATATATTTTTTAAGTGTGTTCGCGGATAATTTTGTCGTTTATGAACCGATTTTGATTATTATTTTTTTGTTGGATATTCAAACCAACCAACCATGATCGAAATTATGAAATGATTATTAAGTTTATAACGAATATTTATTCCATTCATTAAGCACTGTAAAAATAACATTATTTGAATCTTAACCTGAAACCTTAAAAAATATATTATTAAAAGGATTCCCTTTAGGCAAAGTTCCGAAGCGGAAGCGTTCCCCCTTTGAAAATAAAATTTTTTTTTTTTTCCCTTTTTGTGATTTAATAAACGATTTTAAATGCAAACAACACCTAAATTAGGAATTTTCATACCTTTTTCTTTCTAAAGAATAAGCTGCCTCGTTTCCGTCGCTTTTCAGCGTGATGATCATAGGACGCTCTGTTAAAATAAATTATTTTTTTATTTAAATACGATTATTGTGTTAAAAGCAAAAAACTACTGCAAAGCTCAAAGCATGCACTCAAAACGATTTATAGTTTAAACAAGCACAATTTAAACCTTGCCAATTAATCTACCACTAAAAATACCGCAATGTAATAATTAATAAAAAATGTGAAAGTGTTATTCCAACCATCTACTACCTGAATGTTAACTATTAGAGTAATATATTTTACTTTTTATATTCTTCAAATACTCAATTTTCTCTTCTATATTTTCAAAGGAGACTTCGTAGATATAGTTAAAAATATCTCGTTCTCACCACGGCTAATTCCATGCAATAGACCATTTAGGATGAAAAGGCGATTTAAGTATAATATGTAGACCCTGTATATATATACAAGGTCTAAATTAAAAATAGTTCGTACATTTTGGATATGTCAATACTTGAATTCGAGTAAAGTTCTTTATTATCTATTCCATATTCAAGCCGTTAACGTAAATGAAAATACACTTACTGTTCTAAAACGGCAATGGATAAAGTCGCAAATACTACATTCGAAATTAGCCTCTCTTTCGCACCTCTGTTATAATCGTACGCCAGAAAGAGATACACTCACTGTTCTAAAAACGCCAGCCGATGTAACCCCAAATGCTCCTGATGCGAATTATTCCTCCGACCAGTTAGTTGTGTCGCGCCTACTGTGGCAGCTGAAGCGTCTTCGTCGCTTTCTGTCTCGCTCGCACCACCGGCTGATAGGCTAACACGAGCGAGATGCCACGATAAGCAGTGCGACAAAACTTTTATGAGTACTTGTGACAGTTACGAAAATTTTCATGTTTGTAATTTAAAATCAACATTATGAAAAAGGTTTTGTCATAATGAATTTTGTCTATGAACAGAACGTTTAGTATTAATTACCTAACAAAATGTTGTCTTTATAAGGTAAGGAATGAGTATAATATTTATGTTGTATAACTGTCACAAAATACCATAAAGTGCAAACAAACAAAATAAAACAATTTGATGTAAAATATATTAAATAGCCTAACTTTTAGTTAGTGCATTAAAAACAAAAAATAGCAAAGCCAATTGTGCGTTCACAACACTCAAACCTAATCATGCATTTGGAAATCTAATCATGCGCCGCGTACATATTTAAAAAAATAGTACGCAAATGGTATATTCTAAATTTAAATACAATTTGTCTTTTATGCGTCCAAATTGTAAAATTTAAAATTTTGTATCAAATTGTATAGAACAGAAATACCGATGTTAAACTTTCCTGAACTAAGGCATAGATAGTCTAACATACTATGTAGTCGACCAAAGTTTGTAAAAGAAATGTATATCTTTTTTTTAAAAGAGAATACTATTCTTATATATATCAATAAATTTAATTAATCTTTCTTTAGATTGTCAATTAAGACTATAATACACATCCTCGAAAAAAAATTACTAAATTTTTATCCAATTTTTAAATTTGCATAGTAACACGAGAGCTATTGGGGCATATTTAATAGATATGTAAGGGTTATAATTATGAAGAAAGGTGTTAGTCTTTGTTTTTTTAAATTAAAATTGATATACTTACATATTAGCTGGTGGCGGCGGCTGCGGCGGTTGCACCGCTGCAACGATGCTGGGCGTTGATACGCTCTTCTGCAACGGCAGTCGCGCAAGTAGCCTCGAGCTTCCACTACTCGGGACCGCGCTACTAGCGCCTCGGAGTGCTGCCGTTACTTTTTCGAATTCCTTCTATAAGTTGTTTAGTAATAAAGTAATATTTGTATGTATAATTATTGTCTGATTCTATTTATAAACCTAAAATAAAATAAATAAATTTTTGAAGTTATACTTCTTTAGGCGCTTTATGAAAAATTGATGAGAGTAAAATTTTACGATGCGCGCGCACCGTGACACAAAATTATCAGTATGAAGTTGCCCACTAACGAATTCTTTTTAAACCAGCCGGGCGTCGAGCGTACGCGAGCGAGATGGGAATAAGACAATCTACAAGTAAAAAGAAATAGAATATGCGTGAAGTTAGCAGCTATGCCAAGAATTTTGAATGACCAAAATGACCTTTTCACAAAGACCTATTGTTACTTAGTTAAAAGGTTATGAAACATACCGAGTTATTAAATTGAATGAATAATATAATAAAATAATAAATAATAATTATTATTAATACAAATTGATAATTGAATAATACACTAAATATTTAAAAAATAATAACGTTAAATTAATTATGAATTATTTTATATTTAAAAAAAATAAAGCCAAAGAAGTATAACTTCTTACGCGCGTACATAAGTACCCGGACCCTTTTTTTAATAAGCAAAAGGACTTGCCTTGTAAAAATTGTAGCGAATTGAGATTGCTGGTTGTAATTTATTTTTATTTTATTAACGAATATAAAATTGTATAATTAAACCATTAATAAGTAAATTGAACATTTCTATCTTCTGTGACATAAGAAGACAACAACAACGAAATCATTATACTATCGTTATTACTTACAGCGAGATCATTGTCATTGAGTGAGTGCGTGGAATGTCTCACAGGTCGTGGTGCGTCACCTTCAGATTCCATTGATGATAAGGAGGCACTGTGACCGTTTAACGCACTGGAAATATATTTTGATCCTTCAAATATCAGGTAAATCATTGTTATTTTTTAAAGGGTTTACTTTAATAATTTCGGCATCAGAATGATTTTAATCGAAATATAAATTATTTCATCTTAATTGTCTCTTAACGGTTTTGTGGTAAACTTACCCTCTATGTCTCTGCGTGTCTTGTTGAGGGGGCGCGGGTTCCAGTGCCGCCCATGAGCTTCGTCTGCCTTCATCCCGCCTCTCCCACGACATCCATTGACGGGACTCACCTGGGGACACGTAATAATAATATCTACGACTTTGATGTTGCCGAAAATTTGCATAATATTATCCATTTTCCCAAAATTTCGTTAAGTAATCTTTACTATATTAATGGTTAGCCCATCTCAGCTAAGATCGCTAGTGTTTAGTCGTGTCAATCATATAATTAATTTGCTATAATGATTCTTAATGATTTTTTTAATCAATAACGGTTATAGATTACTTTTTGCTTTGTCATAAAATAAGGTTTCATGCATGTATCAAACGGACAATTTCAATTAGCTTACTAGATTAATTTAATTAAATATTGTTTTATAATACTAACCGCTACCCTTCCTACTTTGCGGATAAAAGTCCAAATGGGTTGGCGATGAGCATTCAGTCTCCACCACCCCATCTTTACACAACGAGGGACACGATGTACTTAAACGACTTGTCCCTATTGCCTAAAATATAAAAGATATTGAGTACAGGAAAATTACAGGTTTAGGTAATATAAGGTCTCTACCTATGTTATTGAAGATTCTTTAACCATCATTTACAGATTTAATTATATATGGATAGGCGCAATTCGAATATCAAATAAATTTTATTTGAAACTAATTAATTACGCGTCACGTTGTTTGTCCGCTATGGACTCCTAAACTATTGAACCGATTTCAATCAAATTTGCACACCGTGTGCAGTTTGATCTAACTTAAAAGATAGGATATCTACAATATATAATTCTACTGTACGTGTGTATGTCACTGAACTCTTCTTCAACGGCTGGACCGATTTGAATGATTTTTTTGTATGCGTTTGGGTTGATCCCTGGATGGCTTATATTCCCAAATAAGCCCGGCAGATGGCGCTGCAGTCGGTACTTTCATACTTTGTTTAATATCCTAATCGCTTGAAATATCCCGCAGGACAACGTCTGTGGGGTTCGCTAGTTTTCTATATATTCAAAAGACTACAATACAATTTTACTAACTAGCTAATTAGCTTAACTCACAACACATTTATGTGTTTGTCATTCATCATATTCTTTGTGTTCCTTAGGCCATAACACACCGCGTTTGCGAAGTACGAGCGGGTGACTTCACGATACGCGTCATTATAATAATAACCTTACCAGCAAGGGCAGTGGGGCAGCCCTCATACGCTGAACAGCCGCATGCAGCCTCCGCAGCTGCTGAAGACTGTCATCTAACACGCCGGGGCTGTGCGGTGTCACACTTATAGTGGGTACCTGGAAAATGGACTATCATTTCATTTTTTATTTACACATTGACAAATTGAGTTGCTATTCAAAAGCCGCTTAAAGTCCTGAAATATCTCAACACAGGTAAACAACTGTTTCGGAAAAACACATTTTGTATGGCAATTAAAGTTTACAATAAATTACCAAAAGAATTAAAAGATCTTCCGTCTGGAGTCTTTAAAAAGCGACTTAGTGTATTACATTTAGAAAAATGTACTATTCAATAAGGGTGCGTTCAAGTATTACGTAACGCAATTTTGTGGAGATTATTAACACCACCTTAACATTTTGTACCATATTCTTGCAATAAATAAATTATGATTAATTATTATTATTATCAACGATGCTTCTTTACTTAACTTTAACTTGTAATTTTCATTGATCATATTTATAATTAATAGTTATTAATTATTATAATTAAAACCACATGTTGTGTATGTTTACCTCCGTATTTGCAGTTGATTCACTAATAGATCAATTAAATAATCCATTTGAACTTAATACCTAGCGATTTAAGAGTAGTAATATAGGACTTTAGTTTAAGGACGAGTAGTTTTTTACGAGGTTTGAACGATTATCCAATTCTTGACCATCTTATTTTCGGTTATTTCAAGCGACATGATGATGTAACTGCTACTAACAATTCAAATACAAAACCTTTTTTAATTAAAGTGAAACTTTTATTACATCGTCTCAAACTTTTTCGTCTGCGTGTCGCATGTCGCGTGACGGTCGGCCGCGGAGTAGGGATAAAGTGAAAGGCGCTCGTCATAGCAGCCAAGGCCAATATGGCGGTGCCTATAGTTCGCAGCAGCTGATCGTGTAGTGTATAGACTATTATTTAATATTGTATATAATCTAAATAATTGTTAAGTATTATGTAGGTATATCGTACTCTCTAAGACACAGAGTTCAATAAAAAATATTATATTACATAACAAATATTATATAATAATACATAACAATGTGATATTTCATTTAACTTTTAAATACAATTTTGATAAAAGTCTATGACTTACTAACTACACGTGAATAAAGGGCCGGTTACCTGTGCCCTCGCAGCGGCCATATTGGGTGGTGGAGTGGCCGTCACGTGCTCTGTAACTTCGTCCTCACTGCTGTCGGACCGACTGTCCGAGCTGCCGTCGCCCTCGTCTGTAAAATAATAGTAATTAAATAAATTTACAAAATCATATTTTGATAATTAAAGCCAATGTAAACGTTTAAACAAACCGACTTTGCTTCTTAGCTGGGTTTTGTTTTGTTTTGTATTCTTTTATAACAACTGTCTCAATATTGTATAAATAAGGGAAGCCCCAACACAAGTGTCTCTGACTACTTACGGGGTTTAACTCATGTATTAATGAAAATTTGAGACACAATAAACATTTTTTTTTTCATTTTCAAACAAAATTTATGCAGTCACTGACTGGTAACGTGTAATGTGTTTTTTAATATTTTCATATTGAAACTTGCATGTTGTTATGATTTAAATTAATTCGAAATTGCTACCTAGAGATAAGGAATTGCGACTTATTATCGGGCTATAGTAGAACCTTTACTAGACAGAGATATAAAAATACATTAAAATGTCTCTCTTTAGGTCATAATACAAAATCAGGCCAAGGTGGTTTCAACTGCAATTGAACTCATTAATATTAATCACGAAAACGTAAAATATCCAGCAACTAGTGCGCTCCATATTTTCAAGTCGTCCTTCAAAACACAATGATATTCTTCAGATATTTTAATTATTGTAAAATATCTTCTTGCTGCGGCCTCATTCGTGTTCCAAATAAAATATATTTATCAACTGCTCGATGTTGTTCGACTCTTCTGAGTACGTTACTTTCTGCTGGGTTTTAAAAACATCTACACATGTGTTCATACTATTTTCGACTATTTGACAGCACTAAATAACTATTAACATTTCACATTCATTAAGCCCCATTAAGGGTAACTACCCTGGAGATATAAAAGTTCAATTTTAGCGAACAGTTGGGGTGCTCTTGACTTGACCTTGCAAATCTCCAATGTGTAAAATTTATACCAAATACTTTTATAGGAGGACGGTGATTAACGTGTCTTAATTACATATGAAGGGCTTAACGCTTTGATAAGCTGGAATTTCGCTTGAAAATTAGTACTACGCTTCTCACGTTAGTATATTTTGTAAATTAGGTACCAAGTCGTAACATAACCAATGCAGATACTTCAACTACTGTAATTATAACTTTTGGAATAACTCCTTGTTGATCCGAATGCATTAGTATTCAGAGCCAAAAACCTTATACGATATTAGTCACAACATAACTATGCTCTTTGTATCAATGTGGCATCTAGGTAAACAACATATTCAATTAATCCAAGTTCATTAGCGATAAGCCCGGCCTCGTAATCGAGCCCTATGACCTGATCAGCATAATCTTATTAGTACACGTCACGAACTTCTATTTATTGTTGGAAATCAAAGTTATCCTACCACCTTACTAGTATTATCTACACATGTATTTCAGAGTTATATATATATTTGCTTCTAAATAATAGTCGAAATGTTTAACATCAAAGTCCTTACTACGTTACTAATTAGTGAATTTAACTTTTGCTACCATGGATTTCTCTATACCTTGAGGAGTGATTATAAGACATGAGTTCCAACTAAATAGTAGCAAGCAAATCTTTTGATTCAGAGCGACTTATGCAGTCCATGAAAATCAACGATCTTTAACAATCCAGAAATCTAGTTTATAGAGCAGTTTATAAAGCTGGCGAGTGGCGACGAGAACAAAGGTTTCATTCCCGGGAAATACAACACGTACTCGTTATAAATCTAACGCAGTAATATCTTATACCTTTATTTCATTTCAGTTGCAAATTGAATATTAAAAATTCATAGAGCGAGCATCGGTTCCCCCATTTCCCTGACTGCACAAATTGTAATGACAATCGAGCGACCTACTTCCGGGGCCAAGGCTGAGTATAAAACTAGCAGGGATGAGCGAAATCTATGTAAATCTTAAACAAGTAGGCTCTTTTCATTCGTAATATATATTTAAAAAAATCATGTATACAATTTTTATTTCGTTTCTCACACACACATATATATAATATATATAGTTTTAATGATAAAAATCTGAAGCTTCGTATGTGCTGCACATAATCAAGTTGACATTAAAATCACGACGATTAAGGTATCTGGTTAGAGAATCAATTTATTATATTTTAGGGAATCGCCAGTCGTCCAGTAAATATATAAACCAAGTACTGAGCGACAACACCGGGAATATTTAACGAATGCAAATGTTTTCTTAGTTTTCATATCTCTGCAATCTGTGAAGAGATTTATACAATATTTTTTCATATAATATACTATCAAAGCGCGAATAATTAATAATTGAATCTTAATTATTGAAATATTAATATTTTGAGAAGATGCCAACTCTTGCCCTTAACTTAACAGGACACCAGCAACACCAAGATATTTACCAAAGTGCTGCCGGCGATTAAATCATATTAAGGTATTACTTACGTAAGTATTAGGGAGCGTATCTAGTATTACGTCAGGAAATTTTTGACCCCCCCCATGTAACGCGCCGTAACGTTTCTAGACCACCTAGTGACTCTTTATACTTAAAAGTTACCATTATGTGGAGTAAAGTACAGGAAAGTCGAAAATAATATAATACCCGTAATATATATAAATAATTCAATACCCGCCCCGCTAGATCAATGTATATCTGTTATTTGTACATTCTGAGTACCCGGTACTTTATGCAAGAGTAAACAATACCAGAATATGTTTTCCAGGCCAGATAACCGCAAACAAAGCCAGCAGAAAATTCAATAAAACTGTATAAAACACAATACACGTAACATTCATAATATTTTCAAAACGGACGTCTGCACCCTCGTTACATTTAACAATCGGGGAGACGGGAAGCCATCTGACATTTGCGCAGTACGAATGGAAATGAAATGGCTGTCGGCATTCGTTTTGTATTAACGCTCGCTTTTATTCATTGCTTTACACATCTACTTGGTGTCCACATAAAAATAGACTCGACCCCATTAGTGATTATTTTTTAACATAAGACCACCGACTTGTACAAGGGTACTCTCTCGTAAGTCAAATATACTACAAAAATCCCATAGTTATAATATTTTGTTCTTCATTTGTTTTCAAAATGTCACAAAAGAGATTCACAAAACATTCAATAGGTACTGGAAGGTAGATAGTCCATTTATGACAAGGACCGGACGTATCTAAAACAATGGAAAACGAACTCTCAATAGTTTTGATTGTTTCAATAAACAAAAGCTATAATATACGATCCGTAATTTTATATAATGGCACAACCACCTAAAATATATTTTATTCGAGAAAAAGAGAAATGTTTGCTTTATTTTTTTTTATACATGTAACAAGTGCTGTGTGCATTTTCTTATGGGTAACTGTGTATCTCGCAATGTGATATTGCGCTATTGAGTTTCAAAACTAACGTAAGTTCCAACTATACAAGCCTCAGTGAATGATATAAAAGTACATATGTGCTGATCAACACTTTGGAAACAATATCTATGATTTTGACGTTTTATAAAATGGACTAGAGAACGATATCGTACATACGTACTAAAACTCAACTAAATACTTTTACTAATTGCTAAAGAGTAAAGCAAAGCAATTATATATCAAATCTTATCCAAGATTGCTACGTAATATGTACGTGATCTAATTGATTTAATTTTTTTTATAAATGTAAATAAAAAAGTTACCAATTATATAATCTAACTATATCCATATTTATTCAGAATAAAATTAAGTAGATATATCCATAACAGCCTTCAGGCAAAGTTGTAGTCACGCAGTCCGTATAATCCAAGGTGCGATTAACAGCGAAATTCTTTCAGATTGAACGGCACAGACTGGCACATACTTGTGTATACATATGGAAAAAACTTCAATTAAAAAAATCTATTTTTTAATTGAAGTTTTTTAAATTACTAAAACTATGTTAGCGCAGTCTTTTCTCCTTCCTATTCTCGATTATGCGGACTCATCCTCCTCTGATTTGAACGAAGAGCTACTTGACAAGATCGAACGCCGGCAGAATTTCTGCATACGTTTCATATTTGGTCTTAGAAAATATGACCATGTGTCTAAATTCCGCAGGCAGCTGGGGTGGCTACCTATTCGATTCAGACGTCACGCTCATCTTCTTCAACTTCTATACTCAATTCTTTTCAATCCGAAAACCCCTTCTTATCTCAAAAATCACTTCAAATTCTTAGGTCCTTCTATCTATATGTTACGCTCTTCTAATAGATGTTTATTGGAAATTCCATCCCACACTTCATCCTTCTTAGGCAATTCATTCACGATATCCGCTATTAAGTTGTGGAATAGGCTGCCCGACTCCATACGATTGGCTACCTCTCTGTCATCTTTTAAAACTCTTCTGTATAATCATTTCTTAACCTTATCCTATCCTGATCAATCGTGACTTGTATAATTCTTATGTTTCCTTTTGCATCACTATTGCTATTCATGAATTTGTAAGATTAGCTTTTAAGTGTTTTAGGGTGGGTTGCATCAACAAATTTTGACGGACACGTAACCGTTAAATATGGCGCTAACGAACGTTAGACAAAAAAAGTGTTGATTCACCATCCATGACAGCTTACGTTCGTTAAAAAGTTACGCTTACGTTAACCAGTGCTTGAACCATTGGTAATCGTCAAATTTTGGTTTGTAACTTCGTAGTTCGTACTTCCTAAACTCTGTTTCCTCTGAATTTAATATTAGAGATGGTTTGATTAATAATTATTTTGCAAGGTATGTTAATACTACGATTATTTTTGACTTAAAAAAAATAAATTGCAAATTTAATATTAAAGATGTCCTATATTTCAGATTATATCTTTTTATGGCATGGGTGTATGGGTGGTATGGTGAAGGACTAAGATATTATATACTGTTTATATTGCTTATTGCATGCCTTTGGTAAAGAAATAAAATATTTGTCAAAAATAATATGCCTTTACTAACTGAATTACAGCCTACAGATTTTATTAATTTAGACCAAAAGTTAACTTCATTGACAACAAACAGAAAACTAGTTTTCTCTTAATTTAATTTAATACTAATATGTGATATACATAGTTTAATTATTATTATTTTGCAAGGTATGTTAATATTTAGATTATTTTTAACTTCAAAGAAAACAAATCTCAAATTATAATTTTAAAGCTGTCTTATTTTCAGATTATAACTATTTTATGGTATGCATGTGAAATATGGTGAAGGATTAACATAATATATTGCTATTGCATGCTAATTGGTGGAGAAATAAAATGTTTGACAAAAATAATATGCCTTTTCATTACCGAATTAAAACATTACATAGTTATGCCTGCCTATGCACATAAGAATTAATTCATCTTAAAAATCTTTTTTTTACAGTTTTTATTATTTTTTACACAAATTTTATAACATTGATACACACAACTGCTTAATTATTTTGAAGAGCATTTTATACTAAGTTTCAAGTAATTCTAATCAAGTTATAGTAAGTTTATTTTTTATTGTAAAGGTAAATAAGTGCCACTTTTCATACATTTTACATTAGAAATGGCGCTTTCATACAATCTTACATCCTTTTAGTATAATTAATAGTAAGTTTTTTTTCTTGTAGTTTAAAAATGATTTCATCGTTCTTCCCCCTTCTCATTTAGATGTTGAACACGCAACTCAAAAAATTTTCTTTTTCATATTTATTATCTGAAAGGGCATTAAATTCTGCATGAATCGCACTCCATGCCCTCTTTTTTTGCAAATTGTTAGAAATGTCTGTCTTTTTATTAAATAAGATGTGTTTATGTTTTTCTATTAAATTTCTAAATCTGTCCTTCTCTTCTTTTCCAAAATTTACCGAACGTTCTCTGAAAGTCAATGAGTAACGTAAATAAATACACTTCTAACTATATCCTTCAATATAATATATATACTTTGCGCATATACAATTCATGCAATATAATAATAAAATAATAGCTTTATACTTACTTTGGCGAAAAGGTTCCCATTATTTATATTAAAATTAAACACTTTTTAAAATTATCCTTTCGTACACAACAATAAACATTGATGTCAAACTTGACAGAATGTATCAAATGACATTGTTTTTATCAATGTTGTTATTACTAAAAATATTCCCATAAAACATTAGGTCAAAATAGCGTTACGCAAACAGGCAACCCCATTAACAATGACGAACTCATTTTTTAACAATGAAGCAACGCTAACAAGTTAACAGACGTTAAAGTTCATACGTGTCTGTCAAATTTTAACGAACGTAAGTTACGATAGCAAATGGTTTGAAACAACCCGCCCTTAGTCTGTCATTAATATTTTCTTTTGTATTACTTTAGATTAAGGTTCTATATTTATATATATATATATATTATATAACATTTAGTTCTGCACTTCTCGCACGTATCATGTTTCTTTTTGACGTGACAACGTCTTATAATTCGATGGAGCCGGCTGCACGCACGAAAAAACATGACTCATGCGGCGTTACCTCTGAGGCGTTCCATTTAAGGCTTGAAGTGCAAGCGAGAGCGCGGAACGAGTGCAACACAAAAATTTACATAATTGTATTTATGCGTACAAATAAATGTAACTTGATTAATTCAATTGTGATTTCCATTTACTTCCTTCTCTATATCCATGCATTATATCTATCTAACAAATAAAATTAAAATTTTCTTTTGAAGAATGCAACCATTCCATCAGTATTTTCTTATGATGTTGTCACGTTCAACTATCGTCAGTAAACCGACTTTACAGACAACCGATATTTTTTTTTAGTTTTTCTCTTTAACTAGGGTTGCCTGGAAGAGATCGCTTATTAGCGATAAGGCCGCCCGTTGCATCCCTTATAATTTGTATATATTGTGTTTTTTTATTTGCAATGAAGTGTAAATAAATAAATAAAAACAAAAAACATTGCGAAACTTACTACTGCTGATCAATTTAAGCATAATTAACAACTTCGCTAAGCAATAGTTTATATCTAAAGCTCGCCGATTTTGTAATAGTTTCACAATTAATAAGCTTTACCTTCATAGCCCTTTAGAGTATACAGCATACAATGTCGGCATTAGTCACAGGACAATGTATAAAATCTAAGTGATATTTAATAGTTTTTTAATGTTTCGTCATTAAGTTCCTTTTATGTGGATACATTTAAGCCCTATTCGTGTGAATATATTTTGTAGCGATAATTTATGTATCTCTAGATAGATCCAGACTGTACGGAAGTCGTACGTAGGCCTAATAAATTTAGAAAATTTATGGCGAATGAAAAGCTAATTTAAAATACTTTTTCATAAAAAGTACCGATTCCGACCATATTGACGTGTGGATTAAACAGTGTCTAAATATAAATAATAACTTGACTCTAGAACCCGATCATATTGATTAAGTTGTTTAAGGATAAAACTGTCTTATTCACTTGAGTAACATTTCTATTTATAGCTTAAGGGAGGTTTTTGTAACAAGTACACGACTATACATAATAAAATATTACTGTGTACTAAAAATTTATAATAGAATACTCACGTAGCGTCAAATTAAATCAGTATAGTAATTTTCGATGCAACGAAACAAATACAAATTTATGTAGTTTATTTGTATGATAACTATAGAGAATTGGCAAGAGTAGAATGAGTCTGAGTAAAAAGTATACTTTTAATAAACAGTACCAAAATTATCACGTTCGTAAACCAGTTCAATCTAAGCTTTAACGAAGTATGTACTTAAAAAACGAATAGCAGAAGTGCAAAAAATTTACAAAAACAATTAATTTATATGAATTAATTTAAATTGTATTAAAACACGATAGCATTACCAATGACAGACGTTACAAAATTAGCTTTACTATTCTTGCGCAATAAAAACTTGTTACAAAGATGCAGCAATTCGCCATTTTAGCCATTTATAATAAAACTTGTTTATTGGTGCAAAGCTAAATACAGAACATATTATTAAACCTCAACGATAACAAATAATCATCACGAAGTTGTAAATACCCTAAAAAGCATTCAAATTTTACGGCAGACTCATTAGGACATTTTTAAATTACGTAATCGTTCAGAATGTAGGGAGCGCAACAAGTAATCCACAATACGTACCAACCGCTCACATTTTTATTCACTAATGTAATTATGTCCTTGGTATATTTTCAGTCAAAACAAAATTTCACACGTAGCCAAACTTTTTTCGCGGTAATATAAGAATAAATTTTAATTCAACTGATCTATTTCTGAATCATTTTCGAGATTTCTCATTTGAGAAAATTTTCAGGATTAATTTGCGGACCGTTCGTGAAGGCAGCCGCCTGCTCTTTGTGCTTAGGTGGTATAGGGCGCCTGCGCGTGATCGATCCGCCCAAGACGTGAAAGCCTGAAATGAGCCTCAGTCCAACCAGAGACACTGGCTAGACACTTGTTTGAATGGGAAATCCAGTAGAGCTCATGCAATATTCACGACGAAATCAATGCGCAATGTATTCACAGTTAAACACATTGAATAACATGTAAATAAGGTCTATAGAAACCGAAATAAATTGTTAGGCTTCATACGAACTTTAACAAACAGATATATTTAAAAATTATAATACGTAATAGAAATAAATAATGCATTTCGACTGCATCTATTATAGATAAGACATTCGTAAATATAATCATAGTGATTTTGTTCCCAATTTGCAATTACTTGCAAGTCTATGACAAAATATTCTAAGCAAGATTGAACATAAGCAGTTGGAAATAATAATTAAATTTGTAATTAGTTCCGCGCCTCTTGTGGGTTGTAAGGACTCAGTTCAAAGACGTATGTCGGAGACCAACGGTGGTAACTGCGTCACGGCAATTCCCTACTCCATCGTATGCCATTCTAATTTGTATAAACAAACAAAAATAATCATGGGTTCATTTTATTTTTGTATTCGTATAGTATTCGGAAACAGCACACTTGACACATTCTGCGTAACAAACTAAGGTATGATAATGAAGGCGATATTGTCTTACGCCGGTTAAAATAAAAATGTATGCTAATACATTTAGCAAATACAAAATTCCACCAAAACTGAGCATAACTAACAGTATTCAATAGGTTTAAAATGATCATGTAGTTACCAACATAAGGTTTTTAAAAATTGGTATTTTATTTCAATAAATAGTACATCCAAATTTAGTAAATCAATTGTGTGTAGTGAATAGAAAAATTGTACAAAGGTAATATAAACATAATGGATCTTCTTAATATTTTTAGGACATGATTAGAGAAAGGCATTGCTATGTCTGCATTACTAATTAATACTTATTGCAGCAAGACACGATGTAAACCCTTATAAAAACATAGAATCATCGGCATACATATACACATGCCTCTCCACTAGAATACATTGACATTCTTTGTTAAAGATAATAATACAAAAGCAATATTTTTTTAGTGCAAATACGCACAACGGACCATTTATGAGTCTAATCGAAAAGCAATATTTTTTTAATGCAAATATTTTTACATATGGTGATAAAAATAATAGTGTAATTACTACAAAATTACCTGATGATATAAGCCGGACATTCTCTTGAGACTGAACATTCATTTCTCCTACTCAATCTGAAAAACATTAAAAATATCAAACTTTTAATTCATTATATCTTCTGTAAAAAACATTACAAATGTAAAGTAATTATGCAAACGTGTCACTTCTAATCTTACTATTATTAGCAATTATTAGTATTGTTATGAATATAACCTACAATAGATGCATTAAAGTTTTTGGAATAGCTACATCATAGAATTAATATGAATAAATAGAAGAAGCAAAATATTTTAATGTGAGTAATGAACATTTTATAAACCAATAGGAAACCAATTGAATAAACATATCTGATAACCAACAAATTTTCAACCTTTTTCTTATCTTTTTTTACTAGAATTATAACCTGGTAATGCTATGAAAAATATTTTGTTTGTAAATCGTGTTTGATATGGAAAAAATAAATATATACTTATAAAACTTTGAATATTTTCTTTTTAATTTCAACCAAACACAATCCCAAAAAAAAAAGTAAGTAGCAGTATTTTTTAAATTAAACATTCCAGAATTCATTTTAAATATTCCAATAACAGATATCAATTTTCATATAAACATTTAAAAATCACTGTCTACGATTATGTTTATTTACGAACCATCATGAGACAAGTTAGTACATAATACGTAACTTACTTTGAACTCCTTAAAACTTTAGCGAGTACAATACATAACGCCTCCAGGCGAATATTTTACACAACACACTCGTACATTATCTTATTGTCATCCGGAAAGTTTGGAACAATGGGATCTAAATTTTATGCGAAAATACACTTTCACATTAGAACGAACCGACCAACACAGCCACCTACACAATACAATATACTGTAAATTATAAAACAACTTAACACAACGCACGACTTTAGCTTTTATACATTAAGTAGTTAGCTCCCGACGTTTTATATTTACACCTAAAACCGTTTTAGAAGAACCATTAAAGTTTTAAAAGTAACTTTAACACGGCAAAAACTTTTTTAAACTTTTCTGTAATGTCGACGACTTCAACTTAAAAAATATTGACAGTTGACTTATTTTTATATAGATGCTACAGACTATAAACAAGTAACGTCAGCCTTAGATAGATAGTAAAGACTTAACTGTATCTTAGACTATATCTGCGGAAAGAGAACGTTGTTGGGATTTGAGATCGCAGCTGCTAAATTACCTTTATTGTTATGTTATAGCTTCGTCATTATATTTCAATCGTAATCGAACTTCTTTTCGTGTTGCTATTATACGAAAGTTAAACATTTGACACTTTTGACAGTTGTTTGAATTCTTACCATGCTAACAAATGTTTCTCTCGTTTAAAGCAAAAAAGCTATATTGGGTAGCAAGTACGGGGTTGATTTGAAAACTGCTTTTTTAAAGATCCATTTTTCTATAATTTAAAGCTAAAAGTTGGAAATGCTATTTTAAACCATTACTTGCTGACATACATAAATATCAGGTATATTGTTAGCTATAAATTTCTTGATATGATAAACTTTTTATTCATTATAGTTTTATCGACGTCAGGACGTGAGGACCCCATCGCCCATTGGTGAAATAGCCTGTGGCAAAGGTTACTTCACCAGCGCAATCAGTCAACCCCTTACTAATGGAAGTGCCATGCTGTAGCCTTCGGACTTTAGCCAAAAAAGGAACCACCGACATTATTTCGGTGTGATACTACGATGCCTGAAATTAAATATCGGCAACGTGTCATTTTTTCCTTTGTTTATCCCATTCTAGATGGCAAAAAATATTCTTTCTAAGCCTGTGCAATCACTTTTAGTCTACACAGTAATCAATAAATCAATAGATTGTTTGTCTCATTTTCTCTTATCTGACTGACTGAATAGCTGGTGCATGGCGAGTTGAACGGTCCCAGGAAAAAGGTTTGGTATTGGTAGTATTGACGAAAATGAAATTTAGCAAGAGACAAAAATCATTACCACCATTTGCGAATATGGAGTCCATTCTTTTCGGATAACGTTAAATGGTTAGTAGAAAAAAGGCTCGGCTTTGTTTGTAAAATACTTTATTGGTTTCTTTCCTAGTGACTGAAAATTTTAACGTCAGTTTAAGATTTACAATACTTTGGTTATTAGGTAACAACTATAATAAATTTTACAGTTTCAATTATTTACATACTTTACAGTAATAACACAAATACAGGAAATAAGTAATTACATTATACGTAAAATATTCAAGGATCACCGCGCATCTCGGATGCATATTTTTTTTGCTTTACTAACGTGATTTCCCAAAATAATGTTACATCACAATACCTAAGTAAATGTAATTTTATTATGCATCATATTTTTTAAGCAGCCATCAAAGGGTTATTTTATATATTTTTTTATTAAAACACATTTAACGTAGATACTTAACAATCTCGTCATCGAAAGAATTCTTAATTTATAACTTATATCAACACAGACTTTTAAAGGACGGAATTATGATATTTTAATTATTATAATTGATTTAATACTAATTCCTTCTATCATATAACAAAAACCACGTTTCCTTGTTTAACATACTATATAAACACAACTTGGATTAGATCGAACGTTATTATTACTTTTCACCGATTAAGCATCACAAAAACAAAATACTTTATTTCATAGATTATGGACGAGGGATAAATTGTAGAGTATAAATATATTTATTATATTTTCTCTTTATAATATATTAACAGTTTTTCTTTAAAATCCTATTAGAATTTTGGCCTGACTGTTCCTATGTTCATCATGTTTTTAACAAAATAGCATCTATTATTCTTACGATACTGTACCCGTGCAAAGCCGCCGAGATTGTCTTTCATGAAATGAATAACTCAGAATAAGCTTGTTTATAAAGCAACATCTTTATACTTAGTCAAATCATCCGATTCGTTTCCCACAGACGTGTGACTATTCCGCATAGCGTACATCCTGTCTCTATAGTATGGATCATGTCGTAACAAATTGACCCCATATCCCGCATCTTCCCTTTTGAAGTCCTGGAAATATGCGTAATCTGGGGGATATCTTGGGTCATAATAGGGTCTGTACGGGTAGCTCACCCGTTCGTTAATTTCGCTCTTACAGTCCATACGATCGTCGAAGTCATATTTGGTCGGGTATTCGTCAAACGCGCCAACGACTGAGTGGCGACGTTTGTAGTCGGTTCTGGGACCAACCCAGGTGCCAAAGTTTTGTGGATAATGCTTCGGGTAGCCACGAAGAGAAGCTGCGCACTGCCGTTCCGCTAAGTGTTGCCAGTAGGCGGGAGGTGGTTGTGGTAACATGATGGGGTAACCCATATTAATGGATTGACGAGCGGCCAAGTGACGACGGAGATCTGGCATTGAACCGGATTTGCCTAGAATTAAAAAGTCAATGATTGTTTTTAAATTCGCGTGCCGTTTTTAGCAAACAATTGTTTGACCGATCAAAATATTCATTTAAAACAAGCTTTTCTTAACGAATGAAGTGAATTACCATTATCCGCCAGAAAGCCCTCATTAGTGAAAGCCGGTGCCGCAGTATCGGGGACGTAGTGACTGGCATCGAACTCACTACCGCTCACACCAACGCCAGCACCGTATTCACTTTTCCTGAAATATCGAGAAGGATTTATATAGTAAAAGATGCTTACTGGTGTACTTATTTACTTAAAAAGCATGAAACGAAGTTAAACCTTTTTCTATGGAGTTGTTTAAAAAATCATCAAATTAAGCTAAGCTGTGTAACATGAAAGAATTATTCCGTATAATCAACGCTCGGGTGCCATATTTAAAAAAAAATATCGCTACAACCCCTTGGCCTTAAATTTCTGTATCTGTTTCGTTATTATTTGTTTTTTCTAATAGGCAAGTAGTAGGTCGTCACACCGTCGACTTTTTAACTCTAAAGCAGGATTCCTAGCTATGTTTTCGTTCACCGTTAGTACTGGTGTTAAATGCACGCAGACAGGACGGAAAAGTCCATTGGTTCACAGCCGAGGTTCGAACCTACAAGTCAACGCTGCTCATATCATAAACCAGTCGTAAATCAATATTGGGCAATAATTACATTGTAACTAACATACATCAATTTTTTTGATTACCTCGCTTCTCTAAGTGCATACGCAGACTGTACTAGGACAACTCCACACACAATTGCTGGTAGTCGAGCCACATAGCATGCCAGCTCAGCACCTCCGTACACCCCTTGAAGACCCTGCATAAATTTTATTTTTTTAGAAAAATAGAAGTGTATACAATTATTATTAAGTGTATCGAAGGGTTGTCAAATGATATTTGCAAGAGTGTTAATAACCTTGGAGCCTTTTTATAATTTTTTGTATTTATTACTTTGATGCTATAATTTATTTACCCAATGGCTTATAGACATGTAGAAAACTAGAGCACACTCAGGAATCAGCACCAAGATCACTGATATGAGCCACGCCAGCAGGTATTTGTTGTTTTTCTGAAAATTATAACAAAAAATATAGGGATTTTTTTTTAGTTTTTCTTCGTTTTAGGCTTAGATTTTCATCTATGTTATGAATGTTAAGTATATTTTAGTCAATAATGCTAAAATACTCGACATGCACGACTACGACGTATTACATGCATCTGAAGCTAGGACAGGTCAGGATAAGTTAAGCGCCATCTTTTGGCGATGGGATGAAGCGCTCCTTACATCAAAATTCAAACATTGTAGCGGCATCTATTATCTAGTAGATGCAACATTTATTTAAAATTATATAAAACATTGCAACAATTCTTGAATAAATAATGATTGTTGTCAAGTCATGTAAATAATATCTTCAAGCGTAAAAATTAACAACGCCATTCTTGAAATTTTTGGCCATAGTTTACTAAATTACACTATCTTATGTACTTTTATTAGTTAGAAATTTGTTTTTGTTTATGTATAAAAATGTTTATCAGTGTAAATATCTTTCGAGAGAAATAATCTTTCTTCTTAATTCTTCTATCCTTATAGTCCGGATTCTGATGATTTATATAATCTTCAATAGATTCCGTCTACAGAATCTATTAAGAGTCTTACCAACAAATAACCGTTAGTTAAATAAACTCACAGATATAAGGCCGTGAACCAGCACGACAGTAGCCGCTATAACCACGCAGTAACATATCATAAGCAGAGCGGAAGGTATAGGCAGACCACTCTGAGACTCCACAACCCATACTATCTCATATATTAGGGCGATTGCATAGGACACCTGAAATAAAACACAAAATAGTATAACATTTTCAAAAAAATGCACTTTGATCTTTAAATTACGTAATATTCATTCTGAGACTGTTTAATAATGTTAATTTAGAAGAATAATATACCAAAATTGTGATTAATAAAAGTTGGAATCATGTAAAACTGTCATAAAAAGGAAACCCTTTTTAGGAAATAAAACTTATGGATTAACATATTTTTGGTTCTTCGCACAAATTTTGTCATCCAAGTTCATAATATAAAATAAAAATGAAACAAATGTACATATGTGTAAAGGTGTAACAGTGATCAATCAAATAAACAATGTGTAAAATAGAAGGGATTTGCCGCGTCCATAGACTAAGGCCAAATCCCACGAAGTGACGAAACAACGACCGGAATATTTAAATCTCTTACGAATTATTACGTTAGCGTAACTGGGTATTTGGGTTATGATTTTTAATATTACGTACAAAAATCGCGTGAGAGATTGGTTGATTAAATCATGTCTCTGGTATTCTTTTACACGCTTTATTGTTAAGGTTCTTGTAACTAGATTGTCTATTATAGAGAAGATAAGTATGCTTTCGCCGACGTGAATTGTGTCCAATTTTCTTCAATTTTAACCTCTATGAGTCTAGAGGTAGCTCAAGGCTTGGAGGTTGTAGTAAATCCGGGCCTAACTATAATAGTTACGCCTTGGTGAAGGAGGACAGAAGATAAATCTACTTACCGCACAAAATATGATTCACATGCGCAGTAATTTTCTGTGTCCTTTATAAAACATACTTTCTTAAAACGAATATATATGTTCATATGTTAAGTTGCTTAACATGTAAAACAAAACGATCTTAAATGTCTGATACAAAACACTTACCAGAGCATAAGCAGCAATAAATCCAGAAGCAGCCGTGACGCTGCAGCAGAATATCTTATTAACAGCTGGCTTCATCCTCAGTCTTGGAGATGCATCAGTTTCATCGCTCAAATCATTGCTAGTAGACATTTTGACGTTTATGTAGTCTTAAAAATCCAAAATCATTATTGGTGTAAGGGTACGGTGTAATATTAGTTTCGAACCAACCTACATCTTTTCACGGAGTAAAAGGCTTAAAGGGCGTTTGCCTGATCTGAAAAAAAAAAAAGTTTGTCATTGGAATAAATTCGAATTGTTTTTATAATATCCAGTAACCCTTAATAGGGTATAGTGCAGAGATGTTTCTTTAGACATGCTACATGTAGGTGATCAGTGCGCACATATTCTCTTGACACCTCGTGTTTATGTCTAAGACATACCGTACATACAAGTATTAATTGCTCATAGAGACATAAATCATTAGTGCACAGAACTACGACCTCAGGGTCGCACTCCTAACTTACTAGTAGGTATTATTTATTTACATTTATTACTCAGCTTTGATTTAACTAAATTAACTGGACAGAAGAACATTCGACTATTTTGTTTTGAGAAAAAAGCCGTTTGCCGACAATTTGTTTAGAATATAATTTTATTTATTTATTTATAAAAGCTTGCCAACGCTTGGCACATTAATACATTGACAGAAGAAAAATTAAATACAGTTTTCAATGTGTCAAACACTTACTGGCAAACATAGCATACAAGAAGTAATAAAATTAATTAATCAAAACAATAATAAAATTTAAACAAACACTAAACGAAAATCACTCTCAAAGTCTGAGGTGAGCAACTATGGATGTCCAGATCCAGCTCGTTTAATAAATTGCTCAATCTGGACATCGGTGAATTTCGGCCAAAACGCGTTCTCCGGAAAGGAGGGATAGGATGGATAAGTTGGTTAAAAACATATTATTTTTACATCTCAAGCTTATGGCGTTTGTAGTAACACGGAAATGACCACGTATAATTTAGCTTCTTCCTAGTTATCAACGACATCCTGAGAAAATCGTGTACAATTTTTTTATGTTCGCATGGGAACCACGCATGAGAATCACTTTAGACACAATGCTGTAGAATGTATGCAAATAAAATAATTACTTTTTACAACAGTTTGGTTTGCTTAATTATGTGTATTTAAATATTAACAGTTGTTTAATGTGAGTAAATTAACACATTGAGATTAACTGTAAAGTTTGTACGCATGAATTGTATGACTTTAATTAGCAACTATAATGGTCTTTATGATGAATATACCTTTACTTTTTTTTATAAATGTGTTTTTTTAATTAATTTTATAGCTTTTCGTTCTGAGGACGACGAACTAATATTGCTCAATTAGTTAATATAGCGCCCTCTATTGGTAAGAATTTTTATAATAAATAAAATGACAATTTCACTCTTTGCTTGGATCCTTTAAAAGTCAAAATCTATTCTTCATAATACTATTGTTTGTAAGGAGCTGCAACCATTACACCATGTTCCACATGACATCTTAAGTAATAAATAATAATAAAATAAATTAAAATCAAAGATATTTTGTCCTCTATCAACAGGAGGCGTGGTGAAATAGGAGCGCGCACTTACATTCTCGTGGGAACAACACGCAAATTCATAGTATAAATTAATCAAGCAGATGAGGAAAATTTTATCGATTAAATATCGACTACAATTTTAATGAAACTTAATTTACTCTAGGTGTCTATCAATGAAAAGTTGTGTTTTCCTTATGACTTTGCCTCAGTAATTCTGAAATACCTATTAAATATTAGGCGTATAATTGCATTAATACGCTAATATAGCTTCAAGCAAGTAGGTCAATGTTAATTGAAATTGGAAGTGGCTCCAATCGCAGATAAATTTATTTTTGATTTTTTAAGTAGTCTCTCCTTTTAGGTCAAAACTGTGAAATAAGCCCCACTTTCAAAATAAATACGTAAATATAACACTGTATACAAAAACAAATGTATACAAAAACTTAAAAAGTACCATTTGATTTTTAATATAAAAATAAGTAGGTAATTATAATGTTAATAAATCAAAATAAAATGGCTTAATGGCCGTAGGCAAATTATCAACAGAAACGCATTTTGGTTTGGAAACTGCACTAAGTCCCAGTAAGTATATGACTATATAATATAGGGTAATAGGCATTTGATATAATCAGTGTACCTTATCTTTCCAAACTAAACTAATATAAACTTCTAAAAAGTGCACCTTAATAACGAATTAATTTTCTACTCACTACTCCATTCTCTTAGTATTCAATACATTCGTTCCGTAAAGAAATACTCGTCAATTAATTGCCAAGACAATGAGAGTAAAAGCCTCACAAAATACAAGACAAATCGCTAACTTTCTCGTTACTACCTACTTCCTTTTCGATGCTAGGAAATGTCAAGATCAAATGATTTATTGCAATATAATTTATATAGTTTACATTTTTGTATATATAATATATCATTGGTATAAATTACTACATTATTTACAGTATCACTGAGTCGCAAGAGTATTTTAATGGACTGTGTATTAATCTAAATAAAATAAATGTGATCAAAATATAATAATAGTATTGTATAGTACTGAACTGTCTAGCGACATCTGTTACAGGAAAGTTACACTCGGCGCTTGGAATGTAGTATCGTGACGTCACAAACCGAAAATAACGAATAACATTTTATTTAAGAGTGATATATATATTAAAAATATAAATTCTTGATTTTTGATACTTAAGATACGCATATTAAAAAGTAAAAAAAAGAAAAAGTTAAATCCGTTTAGTATGAAGATCGTATTTCTAAAACGCGCTAACAAAGTTTTTCCGATTCTTAACTATAGATACTGTGCGATCCACAGTATTTGTCGGGGACCTTCTTTATGAGGGAAGCCGGTTGGTAGCCGTGCCGGTCTAAGACGGTTGCGCATTCAGAACTGCATAAGGTTATTCTTTACAGTATACAGACGAGTTGAACAATGATGATGAAGATAATAAACATGTAAAAGGCAAATAAACAGGTTTGGGGTCTGCGTGCCCCGTCAAACCACACATCACCTCTTAGAGAATTTGTTCCCACTTTTGCTTTTCAAAATAAAAAAATTAGATTAAATTACGAAACACTTTAACAATTAAAAAATTTTAACCGTTTTTACTACCTAAAATAAATATTATTAAGTTAAATTATACTACTACGACTATTATTTTAAATCCAAAAAATATGTATAACATGATGTCGGAGTAGATACATAGTAAATTTCAAGAAAGAATTATTAAAGGCTTCTTTCCATTTAAGTTGGTAGCGTCATAACTTGACAAAATTAACCTGGATTTAAATCCTAATTACAAAAACGGTACTGTGCAATGTATATTTTTTACAGTTATTTCCGTGGGCCCACATGGTGTGATACGTGATATGAAAGCAGATGGGTTTGTTTGGTTGGTGACTGTAGCAGTCTAGGGAGTCGGCATGTTTAGCATTACAATATAATAATGGGGTCTCTAAGGTCAAGGGACTTTTAAGCGCTTCTCTCGTAAATGAAACATCAAGAGACAACTTTTAGTTCGTTCTATTCAAATCAAATCAAATCAAAATACGTTAATTCAATTTAGATGCTTCTTAGAGCATGCTTATGAATGTCAACAACGTTTACAAAATTCACGAAAGAGCAAGACTACGCCATCCGTTCGCAAAACTACCAGGAGGCCTTGTTCTGAGAAGAACGGGCAAGAAACTCAGCAAGTTTTGCCCTCCCTTTACATTACAATTATTCAAAGGAAAATGTCATAAACCACAACGTCATTAAAATTACTTAAGTAAAAAAAAATAAAAAATCTGTTCTGTGATTTACCACATTCACCATTACACACATATTCATAACACTTCAAAGATAACCAATCAAATTATAAGAATATAATTAGAACTATTGCCAAGCGTTTTTATCTTCCAGGTAGTCATTGACTGTGTAGTAACCTTTACACATTAAGGTTTTTTTGATGTGTGTTTTGAATTTGTTTAAAGGCAGTTCCAATATTTCACTAGGAATCATGTTATAGCAGCGTATACTTAGGCCCATAAATGAAGTATTTATTTTCTTCAACCTGTAAGACGGCTGGAAAAGTTTTCCCTTATTTCTTGTATTCCTATTGTGAATGTCGCTGTTCTTTAAAAGAGAACTAATATTACTACGCACAAAAACGATACAGTTGTAAATATATTGGGAAGGTACCGTCAAAATATTTTATAATTATTCATATAAAGACCCTGTTCTTGACCTCACTATCACTGTTATCGTTATACGTAATAAATAAAAGTCTCAATTATGAATTTTATCCTGTTTCTTTGTCTGGAATGTGACACAAGAGTAAAGAACCAATTATCCAAAAGCTACTTGAGCTGTATTGCTCGATAACAAGGAGCGTGGTCGCAGAGGTTATTATGTATTGAAACCCCAAACGTAGACAGAGAAACTTGGGAAGATGGAATAAAAGGGATAGCGGGGCAGAACTGGAAAATTGTCGAAATAGAGACAAGTCGAAGAATTTGGAGAAGGCCTTCACTCCGTCGGAGGTCGAGTACTAGTGTAAAACATAATGACATGGGTTTAGGCTATTTTTTATATAAAGTAGTTATAATTATCGACTATGGTAACTTGGCGAGATTATGCGTAAAATAAACCTTCCAAATGTCTCATGATCAATAATTTTACTCCCTCAATGTTTTGTGAAATTTATAGAAAATATCACGATTAAAGAACTGATATTGTGCATATTATTAATTATAAAATGCATTTCATAAAAAAAACAAAGATTAAGATCAGTATTTAGCAAATTGATTATTCTGAACGCAACACACGGAAGCGACCAGTTAGGTAACAGTTCTTGTTTCTATTTTTTTAATCTGGTTACGTTAGGTCACGATATCACAGGTTTCGAGTCACTCATGAATGTAAGATAAATACAGTGATTTATATTAAATTCCTGGGTAGGCCTTTTGAAATAACATTTGAGGCCTGTTAACCAACGGATTTTTCTTCAAAAACATGCAGTTCATTTAGTATGCATTTATTTTATTTATTAAGCGTGTCACTACATGAAACTCGAGATATAAAAAGTTCCGTTTATTCGTCGAACGTATGTGGTAGGAATGATCCTTTTCTCCGCTAAGTACATAATTTATATATATCTTTATATGATTAAAAAAGTTAATTTCAATATAAGTATATATGGTTACATTGGTTGTGTATATCTATGATGGATATTTGCGAGTAAAATAGATGGTTAAGAGCAAATCAAGCTTTACAAAAAACTTTTTAAAATGTTCTTAATAAGTAGGAAACAAAATTGCAAGCATACCTACACTTGAAAATTGTTAAGTGAATTAATAATTCTAATAAGATGCAGGTGGGTGCAGATATTAAACAAGTTAACATGCTTTACAGATACCGGCAAATTAGAAAACGTAATACATAATAGGTATGAGATAGTGGCATGCTGGTATAGGTATACAGCGATATGCACATACGGTACATTACATATACCTACACGCTATTTATGATTAACCAGTTTTAAACACGTCTTTTAATAGGCGCATCCCTCACACAACTTACAGGGGTACGAGAAACTTCAGGCTCATGCTATGAAGCAAAATCATATTATGATATAATCATACAAATGTTCTAGAAAAGAGGGTTACAAAACGCTTTAACAGCTATTTTATTTGCCGATAAATATATCGTATGAGAACCAGAAATATCTTTCCAATGTATTTTAGACAGACATATCAATCTTATGACGCATTACAATAAAATTAATGCGTCATCCTTAATACGATGTATGAGTTATTAAATAATAGTTTAAATAAGATGTTTTGATTCAAGGTGAATTACGTTTAAAAACAGACGCTGCACAAGAATCTTTATTATTATTACTTTATAATTTACGTTAATTAGCAATGCTGCCAGCGTTAAAGGTCACAGGGACCAAACTATTTAAATTAGTTTTGCGTTTCTTTTTATTATTTTTTTAATTATTTTTATTATTGCTTTGTAGGTTAAGAAAATTGTAAATACTAGGTATATTAGCAATAATAATTAATTTTCAGAGTCCTTGATATTTTTTAATTATAGGTAGGTTAACAGATTTCAATAGAACTAATCTTCGACTTTAAATTATTTAAACTATATTATAATTAGGTGATTTATCAAAAAACAGGTAGGATCAATATATTCATGAATACGATCTACGCCACGCGCCATTCCATTTTAGATTTGATTCTAAAATTTAATGTTTTAAAATTTCCTTTTGGTTACTATACCATTTATAATGAAAAAAATACTACTATAACTTAGCTACAAATAATATGTAGTCCGAAAATAATCAACATCGACCAAAACATTCAAAGAAAACTTCTAACAGAGACAGTAAAAACGACATTCCACGACCTACATAGTGTGTTTCGTGTTTTACTCAATGCTAAACATTCTCACAATCGCTATAACTTTACATAAGTGCAATTAAAAACTATTTATCATTGTGGTACTCAAGCGTGTCGAATTGATGTTTCTTAAATATTATGTCAAAGGTTACAAAAGCGTTTAGTGGAGCGTTTACATGTTTGTCTTCCTTTATTTCATTTTATTTTTCTCTTGTTTTGTGGTATTGTGATGTCAATAAAATGTTATTATTATTATAATAAAAACCTAGTGTTTGATCTGCAGTTTTAACTGATTTGAAAAATAATTAAATATCGATGTATTTTTTATTGATGTATGAGTAGTATTTATCTCCGATAGATTTTTAGATTCTCAGCTGTCTTAACCCTGAAAGTAATTTAACAACGAATCTTTAAAGCAAAACTGGCTCAATATATTTCGATATAATTGAATAGAATATAATAAAAATTACAAGACGAAATATAAACTCTTTGTTCCAATAATATCATCAGCTTTCAGAGTACAGAAAATATATCACGATTTCTATTACTTCTCCGAACATACAAATAATTACATAAATAAATACATAAAACAATTACGTGTTATAAATAAATCGTGACACGTGGAGCAAATCGATAAGTGCGCGAGTGTAATCAGAGCAAGTTATTTTACACATTAAATCTGGAATGTGATGCAACTGTGAATTATTTTACACCCCGTTATCGAACTTCGGATTTATTTAAAGAAATACGGTATACGGCCTGATTTTTTTAACAAAACTCACTTAGATATTATGTTTCCGCGAATGAATAAAAAATTTAAACGATTAGTGGCTACTGAAATTATTTATGAAGATTTAATGTTTACCAGATCTAAAACAAAAAGGAAAGTTTGAATATATAATGGTAGGAATTAGTTTTTAAAGATCTTTCACTGCCCTATGCTTCCTTAAATTAAACGAATAGTACCCTGTTTCGTACCTAAGATTCACGGCTCTTTATTAAAATATTGTTTTGTTCTTTATTTAAATAATAAACTCTAAATAACTCTATATTTAAAATTCTCGTGTCACAATGTTCGTTCCCATACTCCTCCGAAACGGCTCGATTTTTATGCATATTCAGAAAGTCTGATAATCGGCTACTATCAATCTTTCAAACCCCTAAGTGAGAAGGGGTGTCCACCCCAATTTTTTTTTTACGACAAAACTTTTTGCTTTTATTTTTTTATGATACATCATACAAAAATACATACAACCCTTAATTTTCACCCCTCTACGATTCCTAGAAATAATATAAATGGCAATATAAACGTTTGCCGAGTCAGCTAGTTTGCTATAAAAATATGAGATAGCTCTCATCTGGGCTTCGAACCCCGACTGGGCACCAATTGACATTCTATGTGCGCATTTGATACTCGCGTGTAGGGCGAAGGAAAATATCGTGAGGAATCCGGCATGCCTAAGACCCAAAAAGTCGACGGCGTGTGTCAGGCGACAGGCATAGAAGACTAGTCTTAGGAAAAAAATGATACAGAAATCTGAGTCCAAGACCTAAACCGGTAGCGCCACTGGATTTCCTTATAAAATTATATTGTTGTAAGTACCTTTTTGTCTATGCCCGAAGCCAAGTAATCTTAAATAATAAATTAACTTAATTTGTTACAATCTCATGCTTTACCCATGTTGATATTACATCGTTATATATTTGGCTACTTTTTATAATACGTTGCATTACGGGTCGGCGTTACTTAACCTAATAACGAAACTCGAAAGCTACAATAAAAACTCACATTAAAAAATAGTTAAAATAATTAAACGTTTCTGAACTTATATATAACAAATAGAGTTTATTTGATTATTTTTATTTACTTTTCAAAGGAATTCACGCGTTGAACTCTTTTCTTTGTATTGTAAAAAACGAAGGAATGTTTTTGCAAATGATTTATAAAGGTAAATCATTTGAAACAAAAGATAAACAAGTACTCAAATGCCCTACACCCCACTGCTGCCAAATAATAGCTAATTTATTCTGTTGAGTCTTGATGAATTATTCGTAAAATCAAATAAAATCGGATCAAAAATATGGATTATTTTCCTTAACATTGAGGAAATAATGTTTCACGATTGACGATATTTATTTATTATTTTATACGAAATTGGCCTGAGCATACAACAATCAAGTTCTGTGAAAAGGTAAGTAGTTTTACCAGTTCAAGGTGATTCATATAAGAAAATCGCATACCTGTGTGGTATATCCTTAATTAAAAGTAAATTATTTTGCAATGAATAATATCATCTTGTTTCACTTAAAGGAAAATGAAACTTTGCTAAAAATATAGAATAAGCTAGGAATATTGTAACTTTTTTGTTTGTATTTTTATGAATGAATGATTGATTATTATTATTAATTGATAAGTGATTATGATTTTCAGTATAATACGACCTAACCATAATTTTAACAGAGTAACTATTTCGATTTTACCTGTGTTAATAAATATTAGTATAATATTAATTAGTCTGAATGTAACTATGTCTTCCCTAAAATACTGAACCCTTTTTAATATATTACTGTTCATATCTTTCATTCTAAATACAAGCAAAAAATAACCTATCCAACCTCTTGTCCCTAACATACCTACATATGCGTAGTACACCAGAACAGTGTAACACATTATCAGTCACTTAAGTTTACATTGAAACTATGTTGTAACGAAGGCTATGTTTTCCTTGAACCACGGTAGCAAATATATTTCGCAAAGACAAGAATTTTGTAAATTACCTCATATAGTAATTTCTCTATAACACTTAAACACAGCACCACACTCTAAATTAATCTTCTGTCATGAATATAGTAGCGGTATTAGTAATATTAAATTCGAAATAAGAATACACTTTTTATCGTACACAATTTAAATTAGAAATAAACAATGCGCGCGCACTCGGCGACTACCGCCGAAATACTGGCATGTGATTGGATAATGAGTCGCGGGAAAGCGATAATGTCAAAGCTAGACCTGCTGAGAGGTCTATTAACTTTGATATTTTTCTTACTTTTTTTATTTTGCATTGCAATTGAAATTTATACCTTTTTAAATATTTAATTAATCTTTTCACACATAATTTATTACTGTTGTATTAGATGCCACGTCTTATGGCATTTATGATTTAAATTCAGAATCAAATCTAATAAAAAATACTAAATAAATATTTAAACCTCGAACTACATTCATAAAAATAAATAAATACAGAACTTTGTGACATTTTACGATATGATAAAGTTCATTTTCACCTGCATATAATTAACACATTTTCCATACAATAGCGCACGATCGCCAACTCTTAGTCATCGGTTCGAATATTAAACAGCTGTGAATACAACTTGTCTCTTTATGGATCTTGTAAACTATAAAGGTTTCTTAAGGTATGAGGAAAAAATAAAACATTGCGACATGTAGGAAATACTTTAAAATCAATCATAAATGATATCGTTAATTTCATGTATATTTTTAACATAAATATAGATAACCGGAATACCGAATGCGATTAAAAGTTTTTTAAACGACCGATTGATATTTGTGAAAAACTTTATCATTACACCGCAAGGTGTGTCAACTGTGCCTTAATAATAATAATAATTCAATGGCCTAACTTTGTATGTATGTTGGCTTCAAATTTGTCAAACCAATCTTCAGTGCGTGATTTTTGGCTCTAAGAAGTTTTTACCGTGATCTTTCACTGAACGTGCAAGTCTTATTGTACGCATAGACAGACAAATACAATTAGTACCCAGCCAGGAATCGAACCCACGACCTTAGAGTTGAAAGCCGCACACTTACAGGCTGATTCGTACCTTACTGTACCACCGTATTAAACAGCCATTGCCGACCTCCTTAAAAAACAGTACCTCCAAATCTCATAAGAATCTGAAACATAAACATTAATGTCCCATCTCATTGTAGGCTGAACCTTGTAAAAACATCGACGTGGGTTTCACGGTGGTGATTGATGCAGCCTCTATTCCTGACCTCGCAGGTCGATGGAATCCGTCTTTGTCTAATTGCAGTGGATAAAATGGAATGGAAGAACCATTGTCGCGTGGGAAAACTAATGAATCATTGAAGATGTTAAGTGGAATCTGTGGTGGGTTTCTTCAAAATAATGTCTCATTCCAAAATACTTTTGTTGTAAAAATTTCACCAATATGTAAAGATTTCATGGCACAGCCCAAGTAAGATATTTCTTTATTTTATAATGCGCGATGTTTGTGTAAGTCTTTGCCTTATACCATACAATTGACTATTTCGATTTTTTATTATTGAATTTACTGTTTTATTTACAATCCTACGCCGATACATCTAAACATATGAGTTAAGTAATAAGTTGTAGCCATTTAAAAAACAATATTGAATTGAATCTACCCAAACTGACTATAGAAATGGGACTCTTTGGAAAACAAAACTTTTTCTTAGTCTGTTAAAAATTGAGATCGAGCGGAACATTTGATATAAGGTCAAAGGAAGTGTGTAGTTGTCTGTCGGAGGCTACAAGACCATAAACTAGGTACCTTTTATTGTCACGTATTGAGCGCATGCGTGCTACCCAGTTAACTTAGCCTGTGCTGGGATTCTATGCTTCGAACATAACTGGTTCCATAAAACCTAGGTCCTAGACTCAATAAAAGATAATGGACCAATGAACTCATTAAAGAGTTGTACAATGTTTTTCACTCTAGAGATTAAGCAGATTAATGTTTGCTCTTTGATAGTCTGATAAATGTTCCAATCTCATAAAATATGATTAACAATAAATCGATGGGCGACGTCTTAACTTAGTGTTACCTTTACCATATATTAGACTTTAGACAGCATAGTTAGATAGAGAGTCTAGTACCTCAATAAGTATGAAGATTTATGTCTATCTGTGTAAATTTCAGAATAATAATGATAGGATATGATATAATGAATTTAATTGTTATACTCTACCCCTATTATACTATTTCACTACTACTGCCACCAGTTTTAAAATAGCGCATTTTTATATATTTTTTAGAACAAGGTATATTTTTGCTACATGTATGTGAGGTATAATCATGCACTTCACCACTGAAGAGCATGATCTGTCGTTTAACACGTTCTTCCAGCGAAGCCATTATTGTGTTATAGCTCAAAAAGAATTTTCGATGAAAGATATGCATTCCTTCCTTTGGAGTTCTCATGAATATATCTTGTAACGTAGACCTCATTATTTTTTCACAAAATCCTATGTCCCTAGTCATTTCAATTAAGATAAATTTGCAAATATAAATCCAAGGTTAAATGTAAAAAAATTAGCAAACGCCTACAGATAATAATTGTGTAACAATTACTTAAACCTTAACCCGTTATGCTAACTTATTGTGGGCGCGTTCTTGCACGTAAGGATGCCCACCTGCGACTTATCACAACGTCAATCATATTAATATTATGACTCATTATTATAATACATATTAAACGTGACGTTAACATTTTTTAGACCCTTCCTTTTTATTTGTAGTTCGTTGTGTTTATGTTTTGACTTTTGTGATATCAGTACATGTGAACGTATTCAGTACCTTTCTATCGGTCTAGTATGGTTTCTTTCTTCTTAGCATCATGGGATATACGTGGGATGTTTAATAAATTGTGATAATGAAATACATTCCCCTTGGAAAGACAATATAATACTGTCAGGCATAGACATTAAATGTACTCGTATAATAAAAATCTCAATTATTTTTTAGTTTTTTTACAATCAAAGAGAATTCATAGACTTTCTTGGTTGTGATCTTAGAAATGTGTAAAATTTAATTTACTTCAGAGCTGGTGAATTAAATCTCGAGAGCGAAATTAAGAGTTTCATGATTCTCCATATTCTACGGTTGCGCATTGGTGTGCTAAGTTCAAGCGAGGAAGAACTCACATTAACGACGACCCGCACGGGACGCCCTACATCGGTAGTGTGTTGCTGTTTCTTTTAAGGCACAAGAAATTATAATTTTTATAGGCAGTGTATATAATATTATACACAATCATGTTGAGTATGAAAAAACGTGTGTGTACCTCTGTACACGCGTTAGAAGTTATACTTCTTTGGCGTAACAAGATAAAAATCTTTTCAAAAATTTTATCTTTCGCCTTAATAAGAAAAAACTACACTAACAATAGAAAAAATTTACTCTTATCGTTTTTCCCTAACGCGGCAAAAGAAGTATAACTTCCAAAATTGTCAGCGATCTGTGTTCCCAGATATCTTTCTGACACACAAGTCCAGAGTCCAGATGGTTACTATTCAACAACTTGGCTTCGACTATAGGAACATCCTCCATTTCCACAAATTCACCTGCCCTTGCTCCTAGTGATTTCTACCTATTTCCCCAATTAAAGAACCATCTCAGGTGCCATAAGTTTGAAGATGACTGAGAATTTTAGCTTCCAAAAAAAATTTTCCAATGTTTTTTTTTGCCCCAAAGGGGGAGGCCAAAAAAAAAAATTTTTTTTTCCTAAATTTTTTTTTTTCCCCCCCTTCCCCCAACAAAACCCCCCCCCCCCCCCCACAAAAAACGTCAGCGCAAGTTTAAAAAAATTTATGTACACATGACTTTTTGTGTGTAGTTTTTTAAAAAAAAATTTTACCAAAATATAAAGTGTGGGTCAGGAGGTAGCCAATCTAAAATTTTTTTAATTTAACGAAAAACTTTTTAACCGTTATTTTTTCTAAAAGAAAATTTTAGCTTTCGAAAAAAGATATACAAAGTGTATAGTGTAACCCGAAAGGTGAAGTCGAAAAATAAAATAACATTTTCAAAAGATAATTGCGTTATACTTAATATCACTTTTTATTAAACACTACGAGTGATAGGGCTTTTTTTTTTTGGAACTAAACCTGTCATTGTCATAAGCCACCGTCTTGTGTCTTAAAATGTCATCATGAAATAAAACTCTTTTTAATATTCATGAATATTTTATTACTTGAATACATATAACTTTACTAAATAGAATACCTTATAAAGAAATGTTATAATAATTGGTAAGTACAGGTCAGATATTATTTTCAAAATTACTTTTTCGTTGGATTAAAAAATATGTATGATATCAGGGTGTGGTATAATATGGTATTAGGGTGTGGCCAAAAAAATAAAAGCTATTAAGTTTGATTGTAAAAAAAATATAATAGGTACGGACTACGCATACATGATGAGTATAATCTCTATCTTGATAAATTGTCTATATTTGAATTTATTTTGTCTATCATATGACGTGTATGCTTTTATTTTTCTGACCAATACTTTTTATATTAAACATATAATACCAGTATCATTACTTTGATTACATATTACGTTAAACATCAAGATAATTGTCTTTTACTCTAATTATTTTTACCTGACGCTTTGATGCCTGTAAGATAAGACTTTCACAAGATGAAATGAATATACAGACAAAACATAAATAGCCACTTATATATGGTATAGTATACTATACTTGTCTTGGGAATAATTTTGCTTTATATTTCATGAAAACACATCAAAGCGCCGAGTTAAAAATTTATTTATTATAATTATCTAGACATACATTTTTATAAATATTTTCGCCTAAAATTGAGATTTTAAGTAAGTCAACAAACGCGTTTAGGTTCATATATTATATCTGTATAGTTAATAGAATTGTATAAATTATAAGTATGTAACTAAATCTTTAGTGAAATGAGATAAATCCTTTGATTTACAATTGATCATATATATGAATGATATGAAAAAAAAATATTTAATTTCTCATTTGTTGACTCATCTTAAATAGACAATTTATCTAAAAAAGCCTGACAGCGTGTCACATTATCTACGTTAGTTAATAAATGCGTAAATCTAGTTCAATCATAAAAACCTGTTTCTATTTTAAAATTTTACATTGAAATAATACTTGAATTAGGTTTTTTTAATATGAGAATATTTTAAAATACATTTTTGCGCACTTTCTTACTACAAGTTTTGAATCGAAAATGTTATAATTTACATAATATTCACGAATTTATTTCCGTATAAATTACGACCCGATTTTGAATGAACTAGATTCCGCTATTTCTACAAGTACGTACTTGAGCGTACCTTTATACGATTTCTATTCTATTAATGATTCAAATACACATGGCACATTTGTTACAATTTAATCCGAATAATCAACTGACAAATAACTTGCATATGTGTAGTGTAACCTTCAATCATATATTTCAAATATAGCACTGCTTAAAAAATTACGCTCAATTTGAATAACTAAGAGATTCGATGGAACTCCTTAAAACTGGATTTGAGTTGGTCAATTTTCACACCAAATACTTTTTTAATTTCATTTAAATTACGCTCAAGTAAATGTGTAATATTTAAAATACTGTCTTTTATATACTTTTTAATAGATATAGAGACGTTATATAAATGCTTTAAATATATTATTACAACAGTGAAACAGAATATGGACGCTACACACTTGTTTCAATTAGCTTAGTACTTTTAGTACTTTTCACGCTGTTGCGTCTAAGCTTGTATTGGCATGTGTGTAGCGAGCTTAAGTGACTGATTAACAACATACACGAATATTTAAATCTACATCTTAAGTAGAAGTAAGATAAACACTGATTAATAAAGATTATCATACACTTACATCACGTAAGTTATACATAAACAAACTATCACATACGAAAAAATAAATTAAAACAATAAGATACTACAATAACAGAGTCCACTCTTTTTCTAATGATTCATTTTGTTTTTGTTTTAAAGAGCGAAACAAAACTTGATGAAGCATAGACAATGATAGTGGACCAAACACAACGATTGTTAAACATCCCTCCGTCAATCCTAACATTCCCTTTAAAATCTATAGATGGATAAGTACAACAATTTTCTAGGCGATTCGGTTCAGCATTAAATTTTGAGCTGGTTTCAATCATTACTATACCGTTTATTTCAAAAAATCTTTCCGGCATATAAAACTGTATTTTAACTTCAGCTGGAAATTTGTATTTAAATTAAATTTAAAGTTAATAAACGACTTTTTTATGCTTTTCAAGTTATTTAAATAAAAAGGGTAAGATAAAATGCTAATTGAATGATTGAAACCGACCTTTTAATGAACTATTTAACAGCGAAAATCATTTCAAACAGAATGATATCGCACTGACTCTGGTGCGGTATTCATAATAATTATACTCTGATTTTTAATTCCGTAGAATTCTGACACCTATCATTTTTTGACATGTCAGAGATGGCAATCCTTTTTGGCCAAGCACATATTTTTTCAATTCCAATACGAGTTTGAACATCTGAGTCTATCTATACATTTTATTTGTTAGTGAATGTATTCATTTTATTAAGTGCGATGCTTCACATTAAAAGTGATTTAACGGCGAGTGATAATTACGTCCCTTTTCATCACAAACAGTAAAAAACGCACGAGAAAAGATTTTATTTATTTTAACTTATGTAACTTTAATGAAGTTGTGGTTTATGACATTTGCCTTTGAATAATTGTAATGAAGAGGGAGGGTAAAACTTGCTGGGTTTCTTGCCCGTTCTTCTCAGAACAGGGCCTCCTGGTAGTTTTGCGAACGGATGGCGAAGTCTTGCTCTTTCGCGAATTTTGTAAATGTTTTTGACATTCATAAGCATGCCCTAAGACGCATCTAAATTGATTAAACGTATTTTGATTGATTAATTGATTGCACAAGTTAAGATAGCATTTTATTTTATTAAAAAGGTTTACTAAATCTGGAATTAGTAGGCAGTGATGCCACCAGCTAAAGAATAAAATAAAGTAATTAAAGTTAATTCGATATATTGTTCGTGATATTGAAATATTTATTATTTTTGGATTTGGTCACTTGAATAAGTAAATATTTAGATTTACCTTTTTGTAGGTAAAACATAAAAATACGTTTTATTTTACGACATTTTATTTTTTATTTCCCTCAAATGGGTGAAATTTGTCCCTTTTTCGGTGGATAACTTTTTTAGTAGCAACACTAATGAAATGTCAGAATTCTACGGAATGAAAAATCGGAGTATAGCTGAGATCACAACAACTAATCTGTAATCACAGTGAAACAAATACTGCTTTTTTGGCAAAGTGCATGTAAATCTCTTGAGCAATAGACTAGTATAATTCTATCATCAGGTAACAAAAATGGCGGAAACATGCACAATGCTTAGGAATGGTTTAAAATAGTTACCTTCTGTTATTGTATAAAAATATTTGTTAACTGATTTTAACCAAACCTCTGTAGCCAAACCGAATTCGTGTTGTTTCACAGCCTTTTTAAAGTCTTGGTGGTAGGTATCCTCTGTCCTATTTTACCTCTTTGGTATAATTAAAATTCTTTTACCACGTTTTAATAATTTATATTTTTTCTAAATCTTTTAACGTCCTTAAAGTGTTAGGTGTGGTAAATGCCAAGATAGGACAGAGAAAATAACAATATAAGAGGCGGGAATGATGTCAATAAGCCTACATAATATGATGTCATTTTACAGTTAAAATAATAATTGAGGATCTGAATAGAACCATATGAAACTATTCATTGTAAAAGATCAGCGCACCTGCTTCGTTCATGATAAACATGCATTTGTTTACAGAAAACAGTTAACGATATTGCCAAATCTCCTGTTGGTTTATAAGATATCTATATGTGAACTGTATATGTATTTATTGTTATATACATATAGTTAATCAACAGAAAAACTGAGTTTACAACGTTTATATGGTTATATCCGATCCTCTTTCTTGTATTTAGTAAAGCTATGGGTCAAAAGTATTTTGAATGGATTTTAATAAACTTGAGATCGCTTTCCCTTTTCATAAAAATAAATACAGCATCATATTGTAAAGTTATTGTTTCAATAAAAAACAAAGCTACGTCATAATTTGTCGTAAATAATTCTGAAAATTCTGAAATACTTCTGACCCAGCTTTACGAAAATATATAACGTCGTAGGGCATTCAGTCTCAGGGAATGTATGGTGGTAAGTCTCTTAGTTGCCTTACAATACATCGCACGTTATAAACATTTTTTAAAATATTTAAAAGAAAACATTTATACGAGTACTTAGTACTACTTGAAGCGTTATACTTATTTTTTATTCGATTGATGTCTATCGTGTATTGTTTGTACACTATTTCAAGGCGTGTATCATTGTGCGTGACATCATTTTTGATCGCCTAGCACCTTGCATTCGATAGGAAAATTCTGCACTTGTAATAGTAACGCGTAAAATTAAAAGACACCATCTCTTCATTTCTTGAATGTAGCATTTTATTCATAAAACATGGAAATGGCTTACTTGGGTTATTGCGAGACAATATATCCGAATTTTTTGTCAAGAAAAGTATTTTCCAAACCTCATGGAACGGTAAAAGGCCTACCTCAGCCAGGAAAATTTTACGCGTTATCATCACAATTTTTTACAAAAACATGATTTGGGGACGGATCGGAGTATATCCAGAACAATGTTTACACAAGGTGCTTTTTACAATACAATTGTATGCAGTTCGATTACCTATATCGTCGATAAGTTAATTCAAGCGAAAGTTGAGATGACGATAACAATTCTTTTGCACATCAGGTTTCATTTTAACTTTAACACTTGGGTTTCAGTACAAATTTGTTTTTATTTTGGTTTATAATTGGTTTTCGAAAACTAATGAAATTCTTCTTCACGCAATCTTAGCTCCTGCAAAACCCTAACTTATCAACTCTCGAAATCCCTTTTATCGTTATTCTATACGTTCTTTAGTGGCAGATAACCGTATTTGATACAGTCAAGATTTCTTAAAACTATAGTGTTGATATTAGATTATAATATGTATCCGTAATACTTGGTTAGTTTGTGCTTCGTTGCCGCGGGCGCACGCGTCGATTGGCTATCCTTTTCACGACACGAGGAGAATAGAGAGATAAAAATAAGATAAATAAGATGAATTCGCTATAAAACTTAGATGTTTTTATAATTTAAATTTTGCTAATTACGTTAGAATTTTATAGAACGCATAGAGAAACTTAAGTTTAATTTAAACATAAGTTTGAAGAGATACCTCCAAGTGTCGTTAAAGTTTAGCCTGTATTTACAAAGCCCTACAATTTGACTAGATGTTTTGTCGTACTTCGCAACGCCAATGTTGATATTTACAAATAGACGGCTTTATTATTTACAGATTTAAATGAATTACGTTTGTCGTCCAACAACATTTGTATTACAAATATCTCTTTCTAAATTCATCAAAGTTAAATATAAATATTTCGCAAAAGTTAGGTATATTAGATAAAAACGTCCATTAATATTTCAAATAAAATGTTTGAAAAGAATTCGTTTTAATGAGTTTGGTGAAAATATTTACCTTTTCGTTCTGTATCAAAATATGTAATACTGGTGCGGTTACTGATACACGCTGTTTCATTTCTAATCTATTTTAAAAACGTAACTTTCCTCGTAACTAAATCGAGATAAAAGATTTTTAAGAAGCTTTTTGTAATACAAAATGTCTGAATCGCATACTGATCTTAACATATGGATAACATTTATGCGATATCATTGACGCGCGAAGCAATCATTAACATTCTCTAAGATATTGACTCGTCTACGCGATAAATTCGTGATGTGAGATGTTGCCAGTAAACATATCATTCGGCGTTTCTCAATATTTCCTATACATATTATAGAACACTAAAGAAATATTTGTATCTGTATTCACAAAATGAAGCGTGTTTTGCGTCAATGAATTTATTAGTTATTATTTAAAAACGTAATAAAATTCAAAACCACAATATGTACAGGATATACTAGCATATTTATCTATCTGTTGTACAAATATAAATTAAAAATGGCGCCACTTTGTGAATACAGATTATAAACCGGTTTGACAATTGACATGAAATTGCAAATTTGCCTAAAGTGCAAAACCTTTGTGATATATAAAGGATCTTCTAAGCTATTATACAGGCATATATAAATTGCATCTAATGGCTCGTTACTTTTTAAATCCTATCAATAACGAACAATTTATCGAAAGCTTATATTGAATTCAATCCGTTATTGGTACAAACGAATGTAGGAACACTAAGTGCTTTAATTAATGTTGAAAATGTTTTATTTCAAATCAGGAACTTTGTAGAAATAATGTTTTGAGTTTAGGCCTATCAAGTATTGGTTTTAAAACATATTGGTAACCTAATACTCCGTTGACTATATATTTTTCACGAATTTTTTTTATTTTTTTATTTAAATCTAACCGACACCCTTGTAATACACTAAAACGCTTTAAAAATTAAAATTTAAAGGTGTACGTACAACAAAACCCCTAAAATAGCTAATTTTACAAATTTCCCAATACAAAGTATATTTGCTATGTTTATGTTTATTAACTCATTCTACTATGCGTGTAAATATGCTATTGCAATAGCTTAAGGATCATATGTATTTTATTTGAAATATTGTAGTAGAACAATATAAAAGTTGTACTACGGGATTTTCGTTATACGCACGTTAAATAGCTATAGTTTACACCAATTCAACATATCACGATATATACGCATATTAACGATTATACTTTAAAAAAAACATTAAGCTTTATAACACCGGCGTTATCTACAAGTCACAATCTGACAAGCACTGTCAAATGTCAAACCTTGATAGAAAAATAGTTTGACAGATCGTAAAACTCGACGTCCTTTTAGCATTTGGTACACGGAAACTCAAGCTCTGTATACTTGTTCCTATTTCACAAAATTACCGTTTTTATAACAAAGTATATAGCAAATAATTTAAAAATACATAATTCTATAAACACTTAATAGTGTACATTCAAGTTGCAGAAGTTAGCTAATACTTCTGATGTCATCGAATCAATTAAATATACTTTTGACGTGTATGGTATTTTAATATCGCTGTCTCTTAGTTTTGGCGCGAGACGTCAACTCTTAAAATTTAACATTTAGATTTGTTTTAAAATTTATATATTGTAGTTTTGATTTGATCTTAAGGTTGGGTGTGTCCTGAAAAAAACATTTATTTTATTTAACCGCATTTAATTAATTGAAGTAGACTACACTTTATCTTGAAAGAATTATGTTAAATTAATTCATATTTTTCATATATATAGACTATGTCTAGATATAAAATTTTAACTAATTCTACTTAGGACCCTTCAAGAAAAGATTGTACCAACTCATAAAAAGCCGGCAACGCACTTGAGTGCCCATGGGCGGCAGAATGACTTATCATCTGATGAGCCACTTGCCCCTTAGTAGTCGTAGTAATTACCTGTATACTTTTGAATTCATAATTTTTAGGGGAAAATTTCATGGCTTTAAGCAATCCCTATCTGATCTGTATACTCACTGTATTTATATGGAGGTTTCACGCATGTAGTAATCAGCCCGATCTTTGGAAGTAGCATTGAGCTTGAGTGCTGGCGGCAAAGCCTCATATGTTGTTGGCGCCCATTTAAATTGTGTATGCTCATTGATTTTCTAAAAAAAAAAATGTGTGCGTGTACTAGGTGGTACACACGTAAGAAGTGAAACTTCTTTATGATCTTATTTTTCGAAAAATGATCTACTATATGCAACTTTACAGAAATTGGTTAAATAAAGTTTAACAAAAGGCTTTTATTATCATAGACATGAATACAAATACAATTATTTCATTTTACCTTATTACTACTAAGATTATTACAGAATTTCATTAATTGTAATAGAATTATTACTATCATTGTTATCGTTATTATATATTTTTGTTATTAATGGCTTCGAATCTCTTCGGATCAACCGTGGTAGGGACAAGAAAAAGATGGCGCGTAACCGATAAATGTGACGGTAATTTTTTTTCCAACGCCGATAAAGAAGTTTGACTTCAAAAAGCAACATGGCGCGTAACCGAAAAACGTGACGATTTGCTACAAAATTTTTCCCATACGTCGATAAAGAAGTTTCACTTCAAAAATCGTAACACTATTAAATACGCAAAAAAATGTAACTACCTACTATTAAGTCTGAGCCATAGCAGACCACGAGCTTGAGAAAAATTCACAATTATCGAATTTGTTTGAAACAGGTCACGTGACAAAGCGCGAGCTAATGTAATTTCCCCTCAACTTCACAAATGTTTATTAGCATAGTATACAATAATTCTTAGCCAATATTAGACAAAGAATTTCGGGACAACCTTTGAAGGGTTATGTAAGAGAAACAGTGTATTTATATATTTTCTTTGGAGTTTCGAACCGATTTTTTTCTCGGACATAATGGGTATTGCATAGACAAGTGGATATCCTAAAGGATGGTTCTCACAAGCCAATACATACCTCAATATATTGAGCTTCCAAGATATCCAAGTCGTCATTTGCTAAAACTCTTAGTATGCGATTATCACCCGTACCGAAGTGGTTCTGCTGGCTGTACACTGCTGATAATTCAAGGCGTTCCAACGAGCTGCGCAGGCGCACAATACCCAGCACGTCGTATTGCCAGAGCCAGTAGCCTATAAAAATGTAGATTGAAGGTTCAATATCTGTTCTCCTTATTCAATATGACATAAACAAACAATTAAAACAAATTTATTAGCACTTTGCATAAATTTTTGAAACATTGAAAAATTGTCTCCGTCTTGGACACGTATGCGTAATTTACGTTCGTGTACGTGTTATTTTACCAACCTATATCTAAAATGTATCAAGAAATAGACATAATTAAAAAATGCCTAATACGTGACCATAGATATCCATAGATTTTTTTCCTAACAAAGTTATTGAAACAACTTACCATGAATAACGAGTCTACGTAGTTGTACACACTGCCAGCACATCAGTAGAATGTGATTCACGCAAACATCGTACTGAAATTGTATAGTATAACACTTAATTTATATCCCAATAACACATAACAGGAGAATAATAAAATAAAAAAAGACAAACTATGTAAATGGATTTCTTCCAGGTATATATATATTTTTGTAATGATAAACTTTATCACAAAGAAATTTTGTTCTAAGACAAATTGTATTATAGGCACAGAACGCGAGAAAAATTACTAAGTTACACGTGAATATTTGACATTGACTTCAACTCATTCGGATTAATACAAAAACTTATACTTTACTTCCTTTAAAAATCGACCATCACTCTAATCTTAATATATATAAATTACGTGTCACGTTGTTTGTCCGCTATGGACTCATAAACTACCGAAACCGATATCAATCAAATTTGCACACCGTGTGCAGTTTGATCCAACTTAAAAGATAGGATAGCTTACATCTCAATTTATACCCGCAATATTATTTTATTGCAAAATATTTGTTTATTATTTGACACAATTCTAACAGATGGCGCTGTGTTGAAAGTACCAACGTTTCACATAAGTTACATTTTAGTGGCATAACCACCAAAGAAGCATGGTGGTCCCCATGACTGGTGTTCTTCTACCGTTTCCCTTGAATAGTTTACTACTATGTAATATAACAAAAACCTTAGCCACAGCAACGCTTGGCAGAGTCTGCTAGTTGATTATATTTTCAAATGTCACGCCAATACATACCGGTTCAGGCTTGACAACCCTGTAAAATGGCGTGGTAGACATGCAGGGGGCGTCCACCCACACAAACTCTTGCAGCGTGGACTTATACAAACGAGACAAGTGCGATAACAGTGGCACATGGAACTGTAAAATATATTATTTATAAATCATGTACTAATTATTAGTACCTCAACCCTGAGGTTGTGAGCTACATTTCTACATGCACTTGCTGTTAAGATGACGTTATTTTGAGGAAACTAAGGCAGGCCCTAAAGCTACGGCTTCCTAGAAAAGCGGTTCTGTTGCTTTAGACCGAAATATCGTCTACACGAGGAAAAGAAGTTTGATCACCTACTTTAAAGATAATGATCATAGAAACAAATGTAATCTGAGGGCTATCCCAGATAGGGTTGTAACGCTACTGGATTATTATTATTACAAGTATACTTGTTAGTTTTACCTAAGGAATATAGGTAAATAAGGGAGTAAGATCAATGTGGACAAAGTGTGTAGTAATCCAAGTAATAAATCACAAATCATATAAAAATACTTCTCGTACTGTCGTGTCTTAAATTCAAAATGCTTAGTACGAAAGTCCTACATTTGATTCCCAGGAACATAATCATTGTTTCGGTTTAGAAGGCACATGGCCTTAAATTGCTTATTATAAAAGCCGCAATTCTTTATACTGTAATAGCAGGAAATAAAGCAATATTTAGCTAGAAATAAACGTTTTTGTAACTACAAAGCTACTATTAAAACTATTATAACTCACAGTTTTACAGAACATGACTTTCAGTGAAACCAGGAGTAGCCCACGAACAAATACATGTTCTATAATATCGTTGAAGCGGTGCAATGGTACCGCAATCTGAAATATATGAGGTAGATACTATTAAAAAATGCACTGCAATGCACTATGTATGCAAAATATCACAAGTGTATTGTCCATATCGGAAACCAAAAATAATATCAAGATAACTTTTTTTTTAATGGCTCCGATACGATTTGTTCATTAGCCAGCGTCAAGTATAGGATTTTTTATAATTCGTGTTTGTCTTTGGAAATTCGACCATGTCCTCCATGTACGGTTTAAGCACTCACTCGGTACCGCACAACCCTCCCAAAGGCCGAGAACAAATTTTAAATTAAATTAAAACTTGCCCTCGAACCGGGAATCGAACCCGGTACCCCTCACCTAGCTGCCACTTAATAAGACCGCTAGGCTATGAGGCCCCTAGATAACCTTTTAAATGGAGGTTGTCATTGAAATCAAGTATATTCCAACCTAGGAAACAGTCCAATAGTAGGTTCAGTGTAAATTAAAATGAATTTGGTGATTAGCCTTTATTCATTAAGACTTAGTCCTATTACACTTAAAGTACGCATTCGTCTCTTTCTCTCGATTGTGTTTCTTTTGTGGTGGAAAAAGACAAAACAGTGTATTTAGTTTTTATGAAAAAGGAGGTTTTGTTATTACGGGAATACTTTACAACACACTTTACTATTTTTCACTTTTATTTTACGTATTTTGACAAACATACTTACAACGTTAATAGCGACGTTCAATGTCTCGGGCGGCCATTCGAATCTCGGCAACGACAGAGGGCGCTTGTGTCCGATGTTCAAAGTGAGCAGCGACAATGCCGGTAGACGACTCAGTGTGTTTACGGTAGCTGAGCTTAAGTACTCGTAGTCTATCACGATGGACTGTGGACGGGGGTTTATATTAACCTGTCTTATCCTGGCAACATTTCGTGGATAAAATGCATGTAATTTTGCTTTATCTAACTATATATTTACTAGTAGAGATAGACATAGAGGCGTAATACAGATATGTATTAGCTACATTAGCGTACGCCATTCGGTGTGCAGCTCTATGCAGTATTGGAGCTATAAGCTAGGAAAACGATAATTTTAATAAATAAATTTCTTTTTTAAAAATTTCGAAATAAAATATTGAAATAATATAGTTTTGCACCACGCATTTTTAAATATCGATAATTTTTGTTTTCATATTGATAAATAACCAGTGTTTAATCCTTTTTTATAAATTAGATGACAAAAGGAGATATATTGATACTTATTTTTTTTTAAATAAATTTTGGGTGTTTAATTTGGGAAAAAAAACATGGTAACAGATTTTTTTTCACTTTTGTAGAATACATATTATGGTATATGGGGATTTAAATTATCACAAATAGTCACCCCCACCCTGCTAACGGGAATACGTCAAATTACAAATAACCCTGTATTTCTATTTAATTTATCCATTTTAGATTTTATTCGGATAACATTGTTTCAATGACGAAATATTGTATCGATATTCAGTTCTCTATAGAACAGAAAATGGTTCATATGTTAAGAATGGTTTATTAAATGAAAGTTAATCGTTTTAAAATATCTTTTTTTTTCATATTGAATCTGAAAATTTATAATTATTACAAATTGTTATCGTAATTGAAAAAGTTCGCGATTGTGCAATTCCAACTTCAAATAAATAATATATTATGCCCGCCGATAGAAAGGGCCTTAGTCAAGTCAACTTTTCGACACGAACTATAATTTCCATACAAATTAAGTTTTCGACTTTCTACATACACTACTGTTAAGGCATCTTGACTAAGGCCCAGGATTATTGAATATATTAAGGTGTCAAATATAATCTGTTAAATTGGCCCCACTGTAGTCTATGATCAAAATATATAACATTACCTGTAGCTTAGAGAACATCATCAATCCCACGTTGCTCCTAGATAGTATGGTGTCATCCAGGCAACGCTTAGTGCTGAACGTCAGCGGCCGCGAATAATACTCCACATTCTTGTGCTAAACAGAATATTACATTTTAATTTTCATTGTTTCATTTTATACGTCCATAACTTATAGAAGTTAAACATGTAGATAACGTTTAAGATTATTGTGAATAATCCATGTTTTTTTTTTCAAAGAGACCGTATATCCTATTGTGTCCAATGTTCTAACATTTCATCGCTAGAAATATATAATTTTTTTAAATCTTAGATCAAGACCAATTCAATACTAGATTTGTATTTAATGCGGAATCAAATTTAAAAAAAATCCACGTAATGCGTTTTCTCGACTTATGTAGGTCTTATATTTAAGATAATTCGCAAAGGTATTATGTAACAGAACAAGACTTACTACATATCTATCATTTTCATTTTTAGGTGTTGCCATCTCACAGCCTGTTAAAAGAAGCCTCTGTAGACTATGTAGGTTCTTGAAGACGAGAGTCTCCACTATTATTCTGAAAAGAATATTAGAAGCAAATTATTAGATACAGTACTAGCTGCCTCCGCGAACTTCGTTTCTCTTTAATGTGATTTTACTAAGCCTACCATTTTAGTACCTACCAACATGGAACATTTTGCTATGCTACCCCAGAGACTGTTCGGTTTTTTGGAATGAAATTTTGTTAGGTTTTTCTGTGAATTTTTCTCTATCTAAACCTCAGAGTTCAAGTCATAAGATTTTAATTAACAAATAAAAAATAGGGGTTGATTGTAGAGGGGTGAAAATTAATGATTGTATGTATATTTGTATGCTGTATCATAAAAAGAAAACAAAAATTTTTGTCTAATAAATAAAAAGAAAATTTTTGGGGTGAACACTCCTTAACACTTAGCGGTTTGAAAGAGAGATAGTAGCCGATTGTCAGATTTACTGAATATGCATAAAAAATTCATAAGAATCGGTCGAGCCGTTTCGGAGGAGTATGGGAACGAACATTGTGACACGAGAATTTTATATATTATATAGAGATATATTTGTTATAATTATATGCCAAGCAATGTATTTTTATATCTTCAATTTCGACTATAAAATCTTCATATTTTCACTTATGTCATAAATACATAAGAACAAAACATGCACGTAGAGAGACATTTAAGACATGATGACATAAGATGGAACACCTACCTTTGCAGTTGTGGTATTGGCACATTTGGATTCTTAAGAATGTAACTTGGACCGAGGAATGCCAGTTCGTTTAGATTTATTGTTTCGAAGTATCTGAAAACAAAATCTCGAATTAAAGTCTTTCTTCAATATAGCAAAAAAAGCTTAGAAGATTTAGCCTGAATTATTTTAACTTGGAATATAACTTGTATCCTATATATATAAATATATATATAAGGTTCAATATAGGAATGGATACATTGTACACAATAGTTACACGAGTCCAATAGAAAACTAAAGCTTATACTTTTTATTTATATATATTGTACCTATTGTTATTACACTCAAGCTAACATAGATTACACTCACACAAGCATAAGTAACTTCTCATATATTTTATTTATGTATCCCTTTATATATAAAAGGGATAGGAAGTACATAGGAATGTTCCTATCCATATATCCTCAATGGTCTCACTGGAAATCAGTGCTGCGGTCGCAAGGCTTGCCCGAGTGTCCACAGCGAGGGTACAGATACCGGCAAACATCTTGAACAAATGTCCTTGCCTGCGCAGAAGCGATTTTTAGGTATCACTGGAAGGGGGAACGGCGGGAGAGTGACGTGTCGATCGCGTGATTGGTAAATCAGTTGACGTTTGTGTCCCACGCTGCGATACGATGCGCAAACTTTCCCACACTCCCCTATTTTTATCTTGCAAAAACGTGCTATTAGGTCAATTTATTGCTTGAAACCAGGCACTTCACTTAGAAATTTGTTCAAGGAAATCGACATTTTGACGGTACCTTCCCAATATATTTACAACTGTATCGTTTTTGTGCGTAGTAATATTAGTTCTCTTTTAAAGAACAGCGACATTCACAATAGGAATACAAGAAATAAGGGAAAACTTTTCCAGCCGTCTTACAGGTTGCAGAAAATAAATACTTCATTTATGGGCCTAAGTATACGCTGCTATAACATGATTCCTAGTGAAATATTGGAACTGCCTTTAAACAGATTCAAAACACACATCAAAAAAACCTTAATGTGTAAAGGTTACTACACAGTCAATGACTACCTGGAAGATAAAAACGCTTGGCAATAGTTCTAATTATATTCTTATAATTTGATTTGTTATCTTTGAAGTGTTATGAATATGTGTGTAATGGTGAATGTGGTAAATCACAGAACAGATTTTTTATTTTTTTTTACTTATGTAATTTTAATGACGTTGTGGTTTATGACATTTTCCTTTGAATAATTGTAATGTAAAGGGAGGGCAAACTTGCTGAGTTTCTTGCCCGTTCTTCTCAGAACAAGGCCTCCTGGTAGTTTTGCGAACGGATGGCGTAGTCTTGCTCTTTCGTGAATTTTGTAAACGTTGTTGACATTCATAAGCATGCTCTAAGAAGCATCTAAATTGAATAAACGTATTTTGATGTGATTTGATTTGAATGCTCAAGAAGTTTGCCGGTATCTGTACTGAATGAGGCCAAATTATCACTGTGTACTTCTATATCTTTTTTTTCGTTATATTGAGTTTGATGTTTCTTTCTTAACGTGTAAATTTGTTAATAAATGTTTACATCTTTCTGATTTGATTGAGTTTCCCTGACATCGACAAATATATAGAAAAAAAATAAAATGCGTGTTGAAAAGGAAGTATTAATCAGTCTTGTTTATATGGCTGACTTCCGCATAAGCAACTTTTTGTGTACATAAACTAAACTGTCGTTATACTGATGTGAAATTCAGCGTATCACTTCTTGGTATAGATTAAATTGTGGGACAAATTTTTTATCATTACCATTCCAATGAATTCGGCTAAGACTATTTATAAACAGCCATATTCAGATCGTCTATTAAGTATTAACGGTTATCTAAGTATTATTTTTAATACATAAGACCCCTTTATAATAGGTGTGGTGGGCTTGGCGTCTCCCGCCGGGCCCGGGCACAACTACTCCGGAAATATCCTTATGATATTTAAGGGCGAGTCCAAGCCCGCTGGCCGGCAGGACCCGCGTTATCTCTTGTGCATATGTTCTAATCAAATGAGTTATAAACAAGTGTTTATAGAAATTATGGTAGTTCAATGTATGTATATCATTTTTGCACGTACAATATTTTACATCTTACACAATCGTTTATGTTATGAATTGAACGGATAGTAGCAATATAAACAAGCAATCGAAAGGTAAATGTTTTTGTATGCTTTCTTTTATCGGTAACTGCACTATGGCCAGCATCGCCATGAAACTTCATTATCACATATTTTATTGTCAAACATAGAAATTGAAAGTAATCACCATAATTGGTATTTAAGTAACATCATTAATGTCATTATTTTGTTTCTATCAAAACGTTTAATAGATTTTACCTCAACTATCATAGACAATTAGAAAAGTATTTGAATGTAGCGTCATAGTCTAGTTTAGCTACCAGTGAAAGTGCCGCCAACCTCATAGCCTAGCGGCCTTATTAAGTGGCAGCTAGGTGAGCGGTACCGATTCCCGGTTCGAGGGCAAGTTTTAATTTAATTTAAAATTTGTTCTCGGCCTTTGAGAGGGTTGTGCGGTACCGGGCGAGTGCTTAAACCGTACATAGAGGACACGGTCGAATTTCTAAAGACAAGCACGAATTATAAAAAGTCCTATACTTGACGCTGGCTAATGCACAAATCGTGCCAGAGCCATAAAAAAAAAAAAAAAAGTGCCGCCAAGGGTATCGACATTACGTGTTTTGTTACATCGAGATCATATATCTTGAGGCGTAAAGGTACATCCTTACAAGAGTAGGTTTCATTGCTATTTGAACTTTGAAGGCTATTTCGTCTGCACAATATGTTTACGGTAGTGTGATTAAATAGAGGATTTTTAAAAATTCCGTCAATGATATAGTTACTCGACATTTATTTAATCAGGAAACAAATATATAGCCTATGTTACTCAGGTATAATGAAATCGGTCTATCAGTAGTATTTTAATTTATTATTATGGAAAGTTATGATATAGAGAGATTATGGTAAGATAATATAATATTAGATTTAAGTGATTAAAGTTTTATTTAAATTTGCAACGTATTTATAAGTTTGGAACGCGTCGTAAGATTTTACATATACGAATATAAATTATAGCCACAAAATGCTTTCTTTACACATTAAGTAGATAAACCAATATTGGTTTTATTAGACACGTTTAAAGTACATTATGAAACGACGTAAGCATGATTAACCGTAACAATGTTACGACATAATATTATGGTTATGTGCTCGAAAGTGAATTTATTCAAATATATGTACATACTTGGGAAGTGTATGTTAGAATTCATATGTAAAGCGGGTCATAAGATAAGTATTTCCGGTATAAAAAAATTCTATTACTATTTACAACTGGAAACCTATGTGGTGAATGTAGGTAAAGTTTATCGTTAAAATTTTAGACAATCGAATATGATAGCCACCTACACATACATATCTTTACCTTAAACAAAGTATTAGCATATTCGACAAAACATATATTCCCATTTAATAAGAACCTTAACTCGACTTTCTCTTTTAAAAGAAATAGATTTCTACCGCATTTTTGATCGAAGTTTTATCCATTTGAAATTTTCATCGATCTTGGTTGTTGCATTTAACAGAGAATATTTAATTTGAAAAATACAATACTCATATGGAGATATTTACAAAACATTACGAATATATGCAGCTCCGCAACTCCTATGTGAAACATCTATATAAAAATGATCAATCGAAAGCAATGTCTCGATGGACATCGATGTATAAGCTGGACCTCCGAGTAATAAGTCAATTGCGTTAATCACTGAGACACGTAAGCAGTTAACATAACGATAATCTGTTGTACAAGTAATATGTTATATAGTATATTAAAAATAATGCTTATAAAACAAGCCTTTGTATTAGATAAACAGTGTCGCTTTTAATCGTATCTTAGTAATCGCGTTATCGTCAATGAGCCTATTTGTAATACTATTACATCACTGTTGCTGTTTTTGATTGCTCCAACACTCCATGTAATTGAAATTTTCTATTTTTTTTTCAATAATATTTCATAACTGCTTGACAAGCACCCATTTTTGACACGCTTATGGAAGATGAATCCGTAGTGCTCAAACCCAACCCACGTTACAAATATTTACATATTATATTTTACTTCGTTGATCATTCTAGGTCTCGTTATGATCTAATCAATACAAGAGAATCCTGTGCGGGGATACAATTCGATCGATTGCGCTCGGCCTAAATAAAGCTACAAGCCTGGGAAAGTTCAAGGTCATCTGCTCGTCGTACCGTTCTGCAGATATATAATCTGCAGAACTATAAAATGGTTGAATAAAAATCTGTCTAACAATAGTAAGATAATATTTTGTGTAAAATAAGTCACTTGTAAAAGCATCGAAAAACACGAAATTTTATTCGACGACGTAATACTTAATGGATGATTGACACAACATATTCGGCAACTCAAATACTTGCTGTTGTAACTTTTTACAAAGGATAACAATTTATTTTTCCGCGTTTCTAAGTTTTTGTTACAAAAAAATTATAGGGTATGAAACTGTTTAGTAATTCTTTTGATTTAGTATTATCACCATATTTCGTATTTAAGATGAATGTGGGAACAAGTACAGAACCTTTACATCCAACATAACAATTACCAACTTCTAAGTAAGACAAGTACAAGTTTGATTTGGTAATAGAATGTTATTTTGTAATGCTTAAGGCTTGTGGACAATTAGCTTTGCTTATTATTCTGCGCTGGCTACTGTGCAAATTTCTAGTAATATTAGGAAAAGTAAAAGAAAAATATAAATACTTACAATGGCAAAATATAGTTCATAAAGGACACCAATTCTTCTACAACTGTTGTGTCAATGTAAATGTGCAAGTGTTTAGTGTACTTTTTAAATATACGAGTCAGGAACATGCTCTTCTCTATGTTCTTTACACTTAATTTAATTACGTCTCTGCAAAAAAAATATGGGCATAAAACACATAGATATTGAAAGATTTTTTAAGCAAAAATAATTATGAGTAAGGCGCTTAAGTTTTTGTGACTTTGAAAAATGTATTCTTATTTAAAATTTATTGTTTTGATCATGTTTTTTTCTTCAAATCATCAGGAACAGCTTATTAAGGCAGAATATGTAACATGTCTTACTTGCGTCCTTCATATAATTGTATGGCACTGCGCCAGTGTTGGCAAGTTGATGTGGCTGCAAGTGCATCGTTTGCACTCAGGTGTTCAAGGATACACCTCAGTGGAAGGATAGGCAGGTTAGCCCAACCTACAGACATCTATAAAAAACACTCAGCTATTATAAAATTTATAAGCATACATAAAAAGTAACATAATTCAATACAATTTGTGTGTATTTCTTATATTTTTTAATAGATTTTTTGTTTTACTTTGGAATGTTTTCCCTTGAGGTGGAAATTAAGGGCAATATTGAAATGAAATATTTTCCGCTCATGATAAATCGATCTACCGTTAAACATTCCATGACCTTCGTTATTATTCCACATTTACATAAAGCGTCAGTATACGTACGCATATAAGCAAATAATAACAAGTGACGACACAGCTGGTTTGCGGGAAAAAGGTGTGACGGTATAACAGCTGTTTTCGAGAAAGTAGGCTAGCCCTTCATACAAGAAACTGCGCATATTCCCTAAACGCCTATATTTTCGATGAAAGTTCTTCTTATATGTTCTATTGCAATATTTCTAGGGAATACTTAAAAAGATATTATAATTTAACACAACGAAGAATGTATAACAATTAAAAATAAAAAATAACTCACCTTTTCCTCTAAATATTTTTCTTATAAGATTATTAGATTTTATTTCTTTGCTATTAAAAACTTGGCTATTTTGACTAACGCTTAAACAACTTTAGTAATAAAATTATTACACGTCCATTATCTCTTTTATTATCGTGTAAAATAATGAAAGGATGAAATAAATCACATCATTACCACATAAAACTTTGACATGAACTATAGTTTCAATTTTCTATTTGGTCGTTGACTGTTGAGTGTGTCTGGATTACACAAAAAGCTTGACAGTGACTGGTCTAATAAAATTGGTGACAGATATCATATTAAAATTGTCTATGGCTTGGTATAAAATGAAAATATCTTAGTCAAACTATTCATAGATGAGATATGGCGTACGGCAGAGGTGTTTATGTAAAAATGTTTACATAAACACCTCTGCTTTACAGTTATGAAGGGTAGGTATGTACTTTTTCCTAATTATTTGTTGATTGCTTTAATTTCTCATAGGTTTATTATATATACTCATTATTGAAACCAACGACGCAAACTTAGGATTAAATTCATATTTTATAATCAAAACTTTAGTTTTTGATTTCTTTAAACATAATTTAATTGTTTCACTGATGTTTAAATACTATAGAACATGCTCGGAAACACAACAGGGCGTCTAGCTATACTACTACCGAAAAGTATTCTACATACACTACCGCTTTTGCGTCATTATTGACGAAAACGCTTCGACCGCAAAGTCGACAGCGTAGCTCCGAGATGCTGTTAGTACAACATTATTTCGTCATATTGTCCCTGGATTAAACGTATTCCCAATGTCACATTTATAAACCTAATAAAAGTCAAAACTACACAATTTATTTAAAAAAAAATAGCAAGTAGCAAAATGGACATTTAAAGAATGCGAGCAAGATCGGAACAGTTTTTTATTTTAGTGGAATTTATGGAAAGGAAAGTGGCGTAATATATTAAATTTAATTAAATGTTAAGGATAAAACTTGATATCTTGTTTGAAAAAACTTGGGCAAAAACTACAACTCTAAACTTGAAAAATATTAACTCTACTTTAGATCATTATAATTTTACGAGAACGTTTAAAACAGCAAGATGAAATTAAAAATTCAATTATTTAATAAGATTAAAAAAACTTTTCGTTAAAACATCCAAAATATTACATGTATTTAAAACGGTAGCCATTTAAGTTGGTGATAGCGGTCCCCGAATTATATTTCTATAATTTGGGGACCGCTATCACAGCAGCTTTTGAAATCACGCAAAAACATGGCGGATAAACGCTGTATTTTCTACACTGCCGAAACATTAATTGGCCGTTGACTACCGAAAAGCGTGAGCGTTAATGTGTATCTTTTCGTTGCACTGTCATGGCGTCGCTTATTATATCCCGACTCACGCCTTTTGGGCCTAGACTACCGACTGTCTACACGAGCTACCATTTTTACAATTTTACATACAAATTTAGTTTTCGACTTTCTACATACACTACTGTTAAGGCATCTTGTCTAAGCCCCCAGCTCTAGAATTCGGTTCCATCTCTTTCCTTCATAGATTTCCTTCCACTACGGGGCTGACAGGTTTACTACTACTTTTTTGGCTGAATTGGACCTTTTTTACACGCTTTATATTAGCTTCACCTGTATGTATGTATGTATGTAACCGACTCCTTCGGACTCGATTTTGACCCACTTTAAACGGACAGATTTAATTCAAACTTTGTACACTTATAAAGAATCAGCGACAATATAATAATTTCATAGGTTTATCTCGAAAAAACAATGAATTTTTTTTTAAGTCCACAAAGCAATACTATTAAATTGTGACAACACGTATTGCTGCTAGGACTAAAAAGTGGAAAATAAATATAGTTTAAAAAAACTATAAAACACGCTTTTAAAGCACATCAAACTAAAAAGTGAAATAATTCCTAATTTAGGCTGAAAATGGTAATGAACAAAAAATAATACTGGTATTATTGTGAAAAAGCGTGGGGCCAGGGGCGCTCTGTGCCATATTTTTCGTCTATCGAGCAACCCACGCTTTTTCACAATAATACCAGTATTTTTTTTGTTTAAATTTTACTCACTATGAATAAAACTCTATTATAAAATAATTCAATATTTTTTGTAAATAATATTATTAAACATCCGCAGCGTGCATCGTCATAGCTATAATCTATATATTTTATTAATGGCAACTAACTTAGTAGCGGCTAAAATTCTATGGCCTAAAAATCAATTTTGACAGTTTGCTTCAAGTTCACAGTTCTTAGTTACGTTTTAAAAAATTAAAAATAAAAGCTTAATTTAAATTTTATAACTAGATAAAGATGTAACTATAACAACTTGCAGAACAAAGAAAAACTTGTAGTCATTTTTTTGTTAGCTTTAAAGCATTATTTTTAGGTTGTTAGTCCGGTCTGGCTTAATTTTCTTTTTATTAGCTATTATAATCGATGATGTAAGATCATTGAAGGTCTACTACAGTGCGATCATAGTTAATCATCGTTTTCGTGATTTCATAATGGAAAGTGACAATAAGGCTTCTGGAAATTACGATAAATATGAAAACGAAAGCAGTTCTCATTCGACACCAGGCGAACATAAGTCTTTTGCTGAATTTGCAAAAGATAAGCTGGATAGTGGTAATTTCACGTTTTATTTTTTTACTCTTTTAATTTAATTTAAAGGTCTTCTTCATTCATGTATTCTACGCAAAAATAAGTACACCTTTGTAACTGTGTCGCATTTTTAGAGAAGTTATTGGTTTTAAACAAATTGTGTTTTATTTTAAAGGAAATTTAACATACTTTTATTTTAACTATTACTTTTTATAGTTCCATTTCAAAAAAATTGTATGATTTAAAACTTGGCGATTGAAAAGAGTGGCGGAAAGTTTCTTGCCAGTTCTCACCCACTCTACACTTGACTTGCGAACTGGTAGTAAATGTAAATTTACAATTAATTTAACTTCTTTTTGACGTTCATAAGTGTACTTGTTGGCCTATATGAATAAAGATATTTTGAGTTTGAGTTATATTACATACTGAAAAAAAATTTTTTCATACTTAAGAGCAGTGACCAATTTGAAAGACCATTTTACTCAGCTGGCAGAGAATTGCGGAGACGACTACCCATAGCTGGTCAAATAGGGGCACACCTTATGCACCCTCGCAGACTGTTACTACATTCTACTCCGACACAACAAACCGATGTGGTTCTCATCTTCCCTAAAGGTACAATTATTATAGGACTTGTTAATAATATATATTATTAACTGTAGTAACAAAATTTCCATACAATTTTATAGTTAATTTGCTTTTAGCATTGGGTATTATCTTATAACTGATACTTTTGTGAAGCTATACTACATAAAGATTTAGTGAAAATAGTAAATACCAACTTTGACTATTAATTAATTCAGCAAGCATTCTCTTGCTGACCATGATTGCTGAAAAGCATACAATATTTAGTATATGTTTATAATAATTTCACTTATATTATGTACATATGTACAATATTCAATCAGTACAAAAAAAATATAATATATTTTTAAAAAATGTATAAAGCTCAAAAGTATAGCCAGATGTAGGCACTTTCTTCAACTGTTACATTGCATTCAGTTGTTTCATAGCAATTAACCGAATCATGGGAGTTACGCCCTGAGAGTAGTAACCGTACACCTAAAGATTCTTTCATAAAGATGATATTAAATTTTACATAAATAAATATGTTATTCAATTTTAGTGCACAATTTTAGCAAAATAATTATCACGTTACCATGCACGCATTTATGATGTCTCAACTTAACAAGGGTAAAACCATATAAATAAAAAAAACATGTTACCTTTGTTAAATTCTAATAAAGTATGAACTAAATTATTGGAATGTACCTTAGATATAGAATATCATGTACAGAGGACTAAGAAAGTTAAATTGGCGGACGTCCAGAAAACCGTCACTTTTTGGCACAATCATTTTCATAAAAGAATAACGGATTGTGAATTGAAGTAGGCCACAGCAAAAGAGTATCTTTGGTAACAATATCCACAGTGATACTCAGAAATCAGTCTGACATCTGACATATACATCTTTTTTCTAATATTATAAAATTAACTGTTTGCTCCATACTACTTGCTTCATATGGCTACCACAGGATTAATTAAAATATATTTTAAGCCCTGGATGATGAATCTTTTTGTTCGTGATGCGTACACCAAGTATATCAGATGCCGACAAATTGTTTAAAAGATATACACAAATCAGAATCCCACATTGTTAGTGTTAAGCTGGCCATAGACGGACCGCATGTTGCAGTCAAGACCGTCTGCTGTAGAGCATAATACAGTCGACTACGACTGCTTGGAGCAGTTGTGTTCGACCGCAAAATAATACTGATGCGAGTTCATTTATTAGATGGATTTTGATGAAGAAACACTGCTTCTTGTACTACTATTACGCAAGCGTAGGCGTAGAAGACACCGTAGTATGTGGGTGCGTCCAATACTACAATCAAGAGAACAGCATGGAATATTTCATACTTTGTATCACCAACTGAGAGAAGACACTAAAAAGTTTGTCAACTACTTTAGAATGTCCGTGGTTTCATTTGATGAATTAGTTAGTATTTTATTTGAGGGAGTGGCGCGCGGTCGGCAGCAACCGCTTGTAGCGGTCCGTGTATGGTGGGTCCGGCAGCTCTAAGCAGTCGACCGCACGGCGAAACTCGACCGCAGAGCGACTGCTCCGACCGCTCAGGAACTGCTCGAGCGGTCCGTGTATTGCGGATATGAATTTAGTATGGAAACTGCAGATCGCCGTGCGGCGACCGCTTAGAGCAGTCGGTATCGGCTGCAACATGCGGTCCGTCTATGGCCAGCGTTATAAGCATTGTGTATATAATGTTTAGCATACTTTATTGCACAGGTATCCCAGACAGCATGCTTCTATGGCTATTACAAAAATTACGTGGTAGTCGTCCAAGGCTCCGTGTGTGCGTGCGACAACACGCCTCCTCACAATGCTCTGCCTTCTATATAACAGCTGACGACGATGTGTGAGTGTCCAGAAAATGTGTGTTACAAAATATATATTTATTTATAGTGAATCAAGTGTTAGGTTGACAGAAAAATATTGCGCTGACCAAAAATTCTAAGAGAATAATCATATTACTTTTACAATGTTTTCAAGTATCCGACGCGATCCTTGCGACAGACATTAGAATTACTTTTTCTGGGTCTCTGTGGATCGAACCCGGGATTCAGGTTATAAACTAATTACAATATTAAACGCAATTGCGTGATTGTATAGCATTAAAGTACTTAGACCTAAAGTAAATGTATAACAGAAAAGACCGTATCAATTCTTAACAGGGCGGCAACGCACTCGCGAGCTCTCTGGCGTTTAGTCTCCGTGGGCGGCGGTATTACTTAACATCAGATAAGCCTTCTGCCTGTTTGGGTGTTCTATAAAAACACAAAAAAAAATTGTCAATTTGCCAAATAATATGTAATGTTGTAGACTCTTGCAAACAGCTGAGGAGATCCACTTGCCAAAACAACTTAAACCAGAGTTTGGAGGAGGGTATAAAGAGTTCACTGTTCGTGATATGCATTGTTTTCAAAAGGTATATTTTTATTGATTATGTTTTTTTTGTACTTTGTATACACTTTATCTTATATACGTACTCTTCATATAGTATTATTATTTTATTAACAAAAGCTTGTCAAATCTCGTAACACTAAAATTGGTAAATAAGGAACAATGATGTAGAAGATTTAACGCGACAAGCACTTATAGGCAAACATAAATAAAAAAAGTTTTTTTCAAAAAAAAAAACTATGGATATTTCTTATCATCCAATATTATTACCTCAATTAATATTTTATTTACTGTTGACCGCTGTTAATGTTAATTTTTACGTGTGTTTTTTTATAAGAAACTTAAGAATTAGATTATTTTTAACTTAAAATTATGGTTTTCGTTTATTTTACGCTTCGAATCCGATCGATGTCTCTATAAAAATAGCTATCTATAAATATAATATCTACAACTAAATAATAAAAATGACTAATGAAAAACAACTTATGGTAGCATTAGGCTATTTTAAATCCTATACATACCTAAATATAAATCGATATGAACACGAAACACTTGTTCCAATTCTTGCAACCTATTCCACCAATATATTACTGGCATTATTCAAATGCCACTATCAGGGATATTGGTAACAACGGAATCGTTGAATTATTTATACAAGGCACGAAACCGTATCAAGTTTGAGGATTCTTATAAACGTACCAACTATTATTGGCGCGGTAAATTATGTATCTATGTATTTTATTTATACCTAAGACATTTTGGCTAAGGCAATGCAGGGAGCGTTAACTCGTAAGTTTAAGATACATATTGTTTAGACTGTATAAGATATATCCTACAAGAAAAAAGCGTATTTGCAATTCTTAAAAGGCCAGCAACGCACTCACGAACTATCTGACATTGAGAGTGCCCATGGGCGGTATCACTTAACATTAGGTGAGCCTGCCTGTTTGCCCCCTTTTCTATAAACAAAAGATGCCTAATTTGTTATTGCACGTAAATATAGCAAATGATGATATTACATAGGGATCTTCAGCATCAGAACTCCTTAGTTCCCAAGAAAGAGGCGAGCTCGTTAAACACGTGCTAGAAGCAGCTAGAGCAGAGCCAGGAGATGAACTAGCTTTAGAACCGGCGTTAACATTACGACCAGGACAAAGCATTGGTAAGTGGTTTTATAAAAAAACATGTCGTTTTGCAAATTAAATTAATTAGGTTTAAATATTTGTGTTGATTACCGAAACACGGCGAAGGATTTCTGTTTTGTGTTGATAAACACACAAGGGATCATCTACCGTAATAGTGAGATTAACATAGACAATTATTGTACCCATGTACTGTACATAGGACGTAATTGGGTGACATGTTTATAACAGAAAATCAAGGATATATTAGTTTTGTTTTCCTTTGTAATATTCCGTAATGATTAATGAATATTTACGAATGTGAATAAGAATGTTCCCGAATAAAGTTTCATAGTTGAGGGTCAACAAGGTCAACAATAAAGGCATTGTTAACATTAAGGGTGATTTTATTTTCTTAAATTCTAGGTCTATAATCTAAATACCTTCTGACATTGCTTCGAGTTTATTTTATTTTAATTAAAAGTACTAGAAAATAAAAATATATAATTTCGTAAATATGTAATTTTAGTTCCGGCATGCGTTAGCCGTGGTGTTATAGGGAGTATGTTTCCGCTTCACGAGCGAAATGAATTGGAGAGTTTAAGGAAGAAATGGGTCAAGACGTTCTTCTCGCCACAACCTTTAGGTAATTACGTTTATTTTTATGAAACTCGCATTTTTTACTTAACTAAAAATATAATGAAAAATACAAGATCACTATTTACGTATATTATATTTATTGTCTCTTTAGTTAACGCGATTACTAAATAAAGTTTTAGTTAGTCGATACTCTTCCATACAAAAACCAATTTGATTTAACTATTGTTTGAATAAGCAGTGCAGTGTTGGCCTAGTGGCTTCAGCCCTGAGGTCGTAGGTTCGATCCCCGGCTGTGCAGCTTTCGACTGTCTTTCTATATGCGCATTTAATTTCGCTGGAACGGTGAAGGAAAACATCGTGAGGAAACCGGCTTGCCTTAGACCCCAAAAAGGACGGCGTGTGACAGTCACATGAGGCTGATCACCTACTTGCCAAACACCTTTTAGATTGAAAAATGATCATGAAACAGATAGAGAAATCTGTGCCCCAGACCTAAAAAACCTTTTAGTCGCCTAATTGTATTAATACAAGTACGTGAAAATGTTTCATAATTTTATGTTCAATCCAAATATCCATCTACCACTTTAATCTTTGCTGCTAATGTGCAAAGTTATATCATATTATGAAAATGTAGAAGAGCCTGTAAATTTAGACTTATGTAATTGACTTTATGTGCTGTTTTTAGATGAGATTAGCGAATACTTCGGGGTGAAGATAGCTATGTACTTCGCATGGCTGGGGCATTATACACGCTCGCTCACTGTACCCGCCGTCGTCGGCTTCGTGTTTTGGGTAAGATACTTTAAACCATTCTTATTTATAAAAACTTAATGCAAACCTGGTATATAAGATAGAAAATTTTAATGGATGCGTAAAAAAAGTACTATGTACAATATGTATTAGCCTAAAAATTAATGTGTTTCTTAATAAGTCTTTTATTAACATAACTTTTATACATTTAAAGAAAACACTTTTTTACCGGATTAAAGTTATGTATTATAAACTTATAATTATTTTACATAATTAAAAAACAATCCGACGTTTCGCGTATGTATTATTATAAGTTTATAATAATACATAACTTCAATCCGGTAAAAAAGTGTTTTCTTTAAAGTCTTTATAATTCCTTGATTATTGAAGTGAAACTTCTTTATCGAGGTTGGAAAAAAATTTAGTGTAACATTTTTTCGTTACGCGTCACATTTTTCGGTTACGCGCCATGTTGCTTTTTGAAGTCAAACTTCTTTATCGACGTATGGGAGAAATTTTGTAGCAACTCGTCACGTTTTTCAATGATAGTAATAATTCTATTACAATTAATGAAATTATATAATAATCTTCGTAGTAATAAGGTAAAATGAAATATTTGTATTCATGTCTATGATAATAAAAGCCTTTTGTTAAACTTTATCTAATTTAACGAATTTCTGTAAAGTTGCATATACCTAGTAGATCATTTTTCGAAAAATAAGATCATAAAGAACTTCACTTCTTACGTGTGTACACCTAGCACGCACACATTTTTTTTGGTGTAAGGGTTTCACAGGTGATACAAAATATATTTGCTTAGAGCTCCGATAACTGCGGTAACCTTCCGTAGCAACTAATAAAAGCCTTTGCAGTGAGTTAAATATTTTTTTAGTGAAGCTTTTATTTCTAGGTTTGGCTGGGTACAGCGAGTGACAACTGGAAAGATATAGCTCACGTTTTGTTTTCCTTGTTCAACGTATTATGGGCGTGTGTTTATTTGGAGACGTGGAAAAGGTAATTTTTGAAGTTATACTTCTTTAGGCGCGTTATGAAAACTTGATGAGAGTGTAATTTTACGATGCGCGCGCACCGTGACACAAAATTAACAGAATGAAGTTGCCCACGGAAGATGCTACGGCTTTGGACATAATTTAAAAACAACATTCGAATAATAATAGAATTTATGTTACACTTAATGTAAGAGAATAATAATAAATATTTATTTATTTAATTTTTCAAATGTAAACTGAACTTGATTGGCTATTATGACTCCTTTTCCAGTCTTTGATTATTTAATTGTAATTAATTATTTGCATGCAATCAAAAACTATTTTTAATAATGCCAAAGAAGTATATCTTCTTACGCGCGTACATAAGTACACGCACCCTTTTTTATGTTTGTATTATATGGTTGACTTTAATTGTTTGTATTTACAAAGCAAATTTGAGGTTACTGTTTTACTTTTTTCTTTTACTTTTATTTGTGGAACTTATTCTAGGCTGTTGCATAATTAATATTATAAGTAATATTATATATCGTATACGCAAGCAACGACAGTGCAATAAAATATTTGTGGAATTTTAGGTATTCCAACGTGTTAGCGTATAAATGGGGCACGTTGGATCAGAGAGATGACTTGCTCCTGGAACCAAGACCTCTGTTTCAGGTAACCTATTTAATACTATATATTTATGAATTTAAGATTGTATTTTAATTGATTTCTTTAAAAAAATATGATTCTCACAAACTACCTGAAAGGCAGAACTGCCTCCTTTAAAAAAAATATATTCGTAGTCGTCTTCAAAAATGTAAAGTCGCTTTTAAGAAAGATACTACTAGAGCTGCCCTAACATTTATGTCAACCTTATAAAACTATACGATCACAGAGTAAAGTGATTAGAAAGCAGATTCAATAAATAGCTACTAAATATTTTATCTTATTGTGTAGTAAATAAATGATCTTGAAAAAATATTTCAGAGGTTATTTGTATTTTTTTAGGGTGAGATGAGTATAAGCCCGGTAACGGGTCGCCCCGAGCCGCAGTATGCGGCTTGGCGACGCCGCGTTTGGCGTCACTGCGTCTCCTTCCCCGTCATGCTGTTGTGTCTAGGTGTTGCTGGAGTCGCCACTTTCGCGTTATTATTAGCTCAGGTATAACATTTTAAAAATGCTACGGTATGTTCTTTGGTTAAAGGGAGACATGGTCAATCTTCTATAGACGTCACTCACTAACGCCAAACGAATTTGTATGAAAACGGTCACGTGACAAAGCGTGAACTAATGTCATTCCTTTACAAATTCGCCACATATTATAGTGCTTAATGTATCAAATGAAACGCATAGTGGCCTATAGAATTGTTGTAAAATGTTCTATCCTTAGGATTCAAAAATTATATTTTGGGATGACAGTCAAATGTGATTAATCGTAGGTAGAATTACCTACGAATACATTAAAACTATTTCATTTTTAAAAAGACCCTTAGGCCTTTTCTCCACTGCTCCGGTCCGGCAAACTTTAATTACCGATCCGATTTAGAAACTCAACAGTACTTACGTACTTCTCCACTACTCCGGCATTCGGTTTTTAAAGATCCGATAATTTGCTAGATCGGAACGTGGTGTTTTATCGGTCCGAAGTGATTGACTGTGATGCCAAATTGGGTGCTTTACCCCCAAATTTAGGGGGAAACAAGATGTCCAAGGCTTTTTAGAGGGGGTACATTTATTTAGGGGGGTTTTGATTCTATACAATTTATTTTAAGATTCGAACGCAATCAACAAACTAAACCAAATATACACTCCAAGCCTGGCTACAGCTTAAATATCGAAAAACAATAATTTAATCCGAACGAATAATGGCTAAATAATGTATGAAAAGAAAATGACGATAAGGCAAAAAAATTTCTGCCAAGAAACGTAAACGTTAAGAAAAACTGAATTCGAAGAAAGAAAAGTTAAGAAAGAAAAAATAAGAATCGTTTCATCTCATTGTTATTATTATTCGGTAATTGAATCGTAAAGCCGAGGAATTTTAATAAAGCACTGTGTTACGTCCGTTGCGACGGGTGACTTATTTTTACTGATCGATGATTGTCGGATAAAGTGGAGAAGCACAATCCGGCCTTCCGATATTTTTCTAATGACTGATTCCGGTTTCCGACGCCGGACCGGAGCAGTGGAGAAAGGGCCTTAACGTGGAAAACAGAAATATCGTTTTTCGTATGTGTGGAGGAGTGTTAACAACCTGTAACCAGACAGCTATCGTACCTTAAATAATTGTATATTATAGATCAAAATTAACATATTAATGTCCAGTTTTATATACCTATTTACTATTTTACGTCATCCCTGGTCCGGACAAGTCTTGAAATTTGTATTGATTTTGAACTCTAGGATTGGTGGGAACACAGAATAGGCTACTTTAATTGGATACCACGTGCCGCTTTGGCTATTATTATAGCTTTGGAAGAGGAGGCATACTCAAGGATAGCCAGATGGCTCAATGACAAAGGTACATTATATTTTTATATATTTATTAATTTGCTAGATTTTTTATTACTAACTAGAGTGTGAATAAATACAAAGAAGTTAAATATAGAACTGTCGTAGTATTAAATTGAAATTGCCATAAATATGTTTTAGAAATATAAATAGTTTAAAGTTAACTGTAGTTTAGAACTATCTCGTTAGGTTTTTGGCGAACTTTTTTGTGATGTTATAATAAACCTAGCATGATTTAAATCCTGCCAAATCTATAATTAGACATAGAAAACCATAGACTAAATCTATTTTTTAATCTATGGTAGTAAATTTTGTTTTCTCTTTACCGCTTACCAAAATGGGAATGGACAACGTACATGGTAACATCGATATTTAAATAGAAAATTATCGGCTTGAGACAAAGTATGAGAACCATCTGATTGTGAAAATTGCATTGGTTTGTATTGAACTGCAAATGGCTTTAGCTTAATTTTGGGGTTGCCATCTAGAAACAGCAATATATATATTTTCATCACCATTTTCGTTGCTGTTCAATATTAAGATAACATGACTCATAGTTGTTTCTTCAAAACATTCGTGGAAACATTTTTTTTTAAATTTGCATGGCAACCCAATACATCTATATACCTTCTACAAATGTATTTTCTATTAACATGGCACGGCATTCTGAGCATATGCATGGTACTTAATTTTAACACTCAATTAATTTCAATAGCTTCATCAATTAGCGATAAAATAAATCTTTTTTTTTACTATCTAACCTACTAAATTGAATATTAAAAACAAAACACGAGATTTATTAATATTTTTCTAGTCAGTATTACCACTTCACATTTTATCAATGACGCCTCCTTATCGAGTAGAACTACTTCAAGTTGAATCCAATACTAAATATTGCAGTTCTAGTCTTAAATGCTAAACACTTCAAAAAAATTAAATATCAAAGGTACATTTCTATATATTTGATAGGATATATGTAGGTAAGTTTTTAATATTATCTCAACTTATAGAGGACTTCCAATATAAAAAAATCACGAAACTTCGCATTCGTCGATCTTACTCAAGATTAAATCCAATACCAGATCTATCAAAATGTTTTAGTAGTGTGTTAGAATATGGAATATGTTCATTAGTACCAATTGTCTTGTCTTTGAAAATAGATAATTCTGTATACAATTTTAAACTTACTGCGAAATTATGATTTTGTTTGTTCAGTTTCAGTTCGTAAACTCCTTTATGAGTTTGTTCTACATCGCATTCTATCTTCAGGATATGGATAAGTTGAAAGAGGTAAGAGTTCGTAAGAACGTCATAATAAAATCCTTATCCATTTAAAATAATCTTACAATTAAAAAAAAGTCTAATTTAATGCGTTTTAAATAATAAAAGTGCATTTTTGTAGCAACTAGCAGTTCTCCTTATAACGAGACAGATAATTGGTAATCTGAAGGAATCTGCGCTGCCGTATCTTATTGAGAATTTGAGATTGGCCAAAATCTGTTTTGACGTGTTTGGAGCTTTGAGCCCTACTAAAGGTAAGTAACATGTTGTCGTAAAGGAAACATATTGTTTAATATATTTTATTCCAAATATCTGCTGCTATTGGCCATATCTGTGTGCGTACTTGTCCCGGCTTTATACAACTGAGCATTTTTTTACATTTTGGAAATAAAAATAGCCTATGTTACTCGGCGATAATGTAACATTCTATGAGTTTGTCAGTTACAAAAATCTTTATAATATTAGTATATTATATCTAAATTCATATGTTTATGTCGGTTTCCTCAACGCGCTTTGTACATTTTTTTTTAATGGCTCTGGCACGTTTTGTGCATTAGCCAGCGTCTAGTATAGGATTTTTTATAATTCGTGCTTGTCTTTAGAAATTCGACCGTGTCCTTTATGTACGGTTTAAGCACTCGCCCGGTACCGCACAACCCTCCCAAAGGCCGAGAACAAATTTAAATTAAATTAAAACTTGCCCTCGAATCGGGAATCGAACCCGGTACCCCTCACCTAGCTGCCACTTAATAAGACCGCTAGGCTATGAGGCCCCTCTTTTGTACATTTTAACCCCAATTGTTGTAAAAATAATAACCACAGACAAAATAATACTAAGTAAAAGTGAAATAAGGTCTTATTCATAAAAAATAACATTTTACTAGACATTTTATGGCATTTTTTTCATTTTGATTTGGTTTTGTGTATATAAGCTAAGATTCTCGTTTAGGTAAACAAAACACAATTTAGTGCTTATACAAGTAAAATATTTCAGTTCAAACGTCAGAACAGCTAGCTGAACTATTTGAAAAGGAAAAAATCTCATCTAGTGGCGAACCACCGGAGTTATTATTGAACGGCACAGACAAAGACAGACGTGATTCAGAACCTGTCGTGGGACAAAAGGTCATACATCAGGCTGAGCTGGAGTCACAATTGTTTAAGGTAAATGCTATTTTGAACAGAAATATTACATTTATTGAATTATAAAGAATAAAGCTAGTGTAACTCGTGCCCTTTGGTCATTAAATAAACAATCTATGAACAAAAACACTTTGTGTTTCTCACTCTCTCGTCAATTAAATAATAATAATATTGTCGTTAATTTCCAATTTTTACAAATGTTGAATATACAGTTTAGATTTGTTATATACATTTTTTTTATCGTTACTCGATATCCTAACATCCATTTGATCAGAACCCCTTCACGAGTAAAGTCCTCCTCTAGCTTTTTCAAATATCTCTATTCATAGGAATACTCGTCAAATTAATTGACATGACAAAATATTGAGATACAATATGTGATTCTACTATAATGAAATTTTAGTTTGAGATACGAATTGGACCTTTAGTATTTAAGAATTTATGTTTTATTTCTGTTGTATTTTTTAATTGATGATAAATTAATGAAGCCATAAACGTTTAATTTCAGTACGAAGGCACATTCGCTGAATACCTGGAGATGTTGACTCAACTAGGTCACGTGGTATTGTTCTCCACTGCGTTCCCTCTAGCGGCGTTATGTGCTCTACTGAATAACGCATGTGAGATACGAGCGGATGCCTTCAAGCTGTGTCATGTAGCCCAGCGACCCTTTGGAGAGAGGGTTAATAGTGTTGGGAGCTGGCAGGTGATACATTTGCTTTTTTTTTTATAATATAGTCTGTAAGCAAAAGCAAACTGTCGATGTGACAGCAGCGAACACGTTTCTGCATTACTTATTTTTCTAACCTGCCAGTAGGGTTCTCTGAACACAATAAATATCTAAATAGGATATTTGCATTATACGCACTGAACTAACAATTTTCACACAATACTTTGTTTCGCAAGACGAAGATTATTTGTTTATAGTAATTATGAATTATATTACCTGCTTTATAATTGCGTTACAGTATAGTATCGAATGCACAATTATTTTGGCGGTGCATTATCAACTAAATAGCTAAAGTAAATATATAATATATATTAGATTTGTTACTACTAAGTACTGTTTATTTCATTATCACGCATGTATTAACAAGAGTCGAATTTACTTACCATTTCAGTTACTAAAAAGGTTAAGGTTTTCTAAGTTTTAACTTTTTTTTAACGATTATGGTGTTATCTTTCGATTAGTAATAAATTAATTTAGAAAAGGAAAATAAAGAGATTTATAAAATTACTAGTACTTAATGTATGTCGTAATTTTAGCACGCAATGGAAGCGATGGTAGCAGTATCTGTATTAGTTAACTGCGCGTTGATTGGTCTATCTGGTCCCGTACATCGATTGTTGCCTGACGCGACTCCTGCTCAGACTGTTCTACTCATTGTGGCTTTAGAGGTAAGAAAATGACAATTTGTTGTTGTTGCTTAACCTGCATAATTATAACTTTGCGTCTGTTTTTGTAACCTCGGAACAATTCACCACAGTTTTTTTTAATAAGATAATTTCACGATTATATAGGATTAAGATATGTTTATTTTTTTATTAAGACGCAAAGAATCTTACAAACAAAGATAAAATTGAATATAACAAAAAAAGATTTAGTCGTGCTCAGTGATCGCCTCACTCGCTACTTCTCGCTCGTACGCTCGCTGTGAACACTCGGCAAGCCTTGTGACCGCAGCACTGTACGGCGACACAATTATGTACGGCCCTAAGATATAGAAGTCTAAAACGTGCTTTATGGTGATAGAAAAAGATTTATCTTTAGTTATAATCATAAATAATAAAAAATATTTAATAATTACACATTCACCCATAGTATTGATGAGTATATATAGTTAAATAAAAAATGTTATAGCACGTGGTATTGGTGACGGTACTGGCTCTACGCGTGGCGATTCCTGAGATTCCGGCATGGCTTGCTACTGAAATGGCGAAGGTGGAGTTTCAAAGACGGGAGGCTATCAATTCTGCGCACGCGCCGCTATTGGTAACACCAAAAGATTTAGTTTTAAAATTACGTTATTGTCAAAATTTGTTACGAGTAAGAATGGAGTATTTTAAAGGACCGGCAACGAATTTGCGACCCCTCTAGCAATGTGAGTGTCTATTAGTGGTGGGTATCACTTAACATCAGATGACCCCCCTGCTATATAATAAAAAAACCTATTTCATTTATAATTTTTAAATTCTAGTGAACACGTACTGTCTGAATTGTTCAAACATGAACATTTAGAGCTAAATTTGTTAGTTATTTAACAAATTATTTTTCTAGTCGGAATTTCCTAGTCAAGATGACATACGTCCCTCTCGCACTCCACGAACATTGACACCAACCACTCCGAAGCTCGAAAAACCAGTGGAAAAAAAGAAAATTAATATTGGGAAAATTTCTGAAATTCCACCATTTAGGTGAGTATTGCCACGAAATATTTTTCTTTAAACTATTCCAAAGTAACTTAATCTACTTTTAAATGTTCTGACACGTTTAGTAATTGTAAACTGATAAGGACAAAAGATTCAGATTTAGTAGTATGTTTAAAAAGTTCTAAAGCTTATTAGAGAAATGTTAATGATTGATTTCTATACTATTTGTATGTAAAATGCCTTGAAATAAATATCGAAATTGAGATAAATTCCAGTAATTTAATTTTAAAAATATAGGGAGGTCTGAAAGTAACTGGAATGACATCATTTATATGAAATAGAATCATTTCATATGCATGAAAGAGTTCTTGGAGCCACTGCTCCGTATTTTAGTGTGGTGCTCAAGTTCCAAGTTAACTAGTAAAAAATATTATCTGTGGCACCCAGTATTCTTTTTCTCATATAGATAGTAGATTACAAATGCTATAGTGTTTATTAGGCGGGGTACTAATAACTTTTTGCAACAAAACTATTGCGCAATTTTAAGAATTTTATGTATAATTTATGGCTCTCTGCAAATCAGATAAATTACACGTCCGGGCAATCAATATCTCTTGTTAATCTTGGCTTCTAAGACTCTTACATTACACATAAAATTTAAAACAAAATATTGCAACACTACCAACATAAAAATGAAATTGAAAAATTATTTCTATGCATTTTGTCGCGTTCCTAAACAAGACTGCTATGGTTACAATTATACAAACAACAGCGGTTTTCTAATGTAACACATTATGATTTTATTGTATTATTCTGTAATACAAATAATAAAAAATAATCAAATCAGATTGACCCCAATACCTCGTACATTAGTTAAATTTAACACAAGAAAGCCATTAATTATTCAGAATACGGAATCTGCAATTTATTTTATTGTTGCAAAATGTTGCCAGTACAAAATGGCAATATAGATTATAAATTAGTTTCATTCTGTTTGTTTTCAGTTAATTTGACACATTACAGCGATGGGTGTGTAGTTAACGAGTTAAATATTCCATGATATTATCTGTACCATATATGCTTTTTGTACGTTGTGTATTTTGTTTTTTATTATTTATTTGCAAATAAATTTTGATCTCTCTATTGTAGTTTTTATTAATCCTTCAAATGATACGTCCATAAAGGTAATTTCATTTTATTATGTAATCTATACATGCACTCATGTCATTTATATCCTAAAGGCTAGCGTACATCTAAAAATCTTGCTTCAAAATTCCTATTACATTTATAAAAGTTTTACTGTTGATCTTTTGATATTCTAACATTTTGGTATAAAAAAATGTAAATAGTAATCGAATTTTATATTTCTCTCTCCCCTCACGTTCCTAGCTTTCTAGACCATTCTCTAAACTCGCTATACTTCTTTCGCAAGGGTTGGTTTTGAAGTTTCGTAAACGTACTTTTTAACCCTGCTTGGGCATTCGCACATTTAAAACTTGAAGCCTCACAGTCTTCCGATTGCTTGAGAATTATCAGTAATTATATTTTCTAAAAACTCGGCTAAAGGGTTGAAATTTCCAGGCCTAAAGCAGCTTCTATAGATCCAGCAGTGACTACCGGTTCGCTGCAAATGTTGCAAGATGTCAGTCCTACTAAGCCTATATTACGGAAGGTAAGAAGAATTAAATCAAATTTATGTACTTTAATTTTCTCTAAATATATATTAGTTGTCTTTCAATTTGCTTTTCCCCTTTCTCTAATTAATTTTAATATGTTCTATAAATAAAATACCATAAGAGAATAAGATGGTTACATAAATACATATTAACCCAATCCAAAGTAATGTGGAAATTTGTTTCGTAAAATACGTTAACACGTCATAAATCTTTTACTATTTTTTTATAGGAAGCCAATCCAGGTGCACCGTTGTCCCTTCTCGGCGTGCGAGGGTTAAGAGATGAACCACTACACCGGTCTGCGCATTGTATTCCACACCCTACTCACCACAGGCCTCTTGTCAACCCTACGCTGCAGGTATTCTCTTGCTTTCCACAACTGCTATAAAGCATTTGAAACGTTGAGTTAAGTAATTAAAACATCAGTCATCAATTAGACATCGGTATTTAACCTTGAGTAAATTTATATCAAAATGTGCAGTGAAATGCAAAAAGATGTTCCAAAACTAAAATTCTCTACTTACTGTAGTCAGTGTCTGTTTGTGCGAAAATCTTAGATGGGTGGAATCTAAATAAAATTTATAAAAATAGCATTTGAAGAAAATATCAGCTACATTTTTTTACACAAATATATATATGTTTTTTTAACTTGTTAGCACCGAATATTAAAAGAAATACGACACAAATAAAGATAACAAGATAAAATAATGATAAGAAACAACAACAATCAATAATAAATAGAAGAACACACACCAATCTATAATTTATTGTCAGAATAAGCACGCCAAATATCTCATAAAGGCGCCCACTGTATTGGCATTTGTAATCGACGCAGGCTGGCTATTAAATAGTTGCGCTCTCTCAAACGTCAGCGTACTCTTGCCGTTAATTCGTGCGATTTTTTGGTATTTAAATGGTATTTAAACAATTTTTGGATGTCAAGTGGACCGTCACAAACTATTATTGCTGTTTGTGGTCTATCTAATTATAATAGTATTTAAATAGTAAAGGCTTTCCTTGATATTTTAGGAATTATCGGGCAGTGTTAGCGCTGGAGGATCAGAGCCGGATTTGAATGCTGTTCCGTCTCCTACTTCTCTAGACACCAGCGCCACTTCCAGTGAAGACGACAAGCCTAAAGACAAGGACAAGAGCAGTAAGTATTGGTTTCAACTTCCAAAATATAAGAGTACAAATATATAGAGGTACGTGCCAGAACCAATATTCTGCGGGCCTCTTTACGGACTGTGTTCTTTACTCGATACTAACCTATGTTACACACTCCTCTTTTGCTTCATTTAAAAAACAATTGTTATACTTCATCAGCTTTGTATATTTTTTATTGTTATAATTATTTGTATTTTTGTCGTCTTTTTATGTGTAATTTTCTAAATATTGTAGTCTACTTGGCTTTACCGTCTACAGTCTCAGTTCTTGTTCTTTTTTCTGTCAAATAAATTGTCGGATAAATTCAATACTCTAGCTTTAAATTTGATTTGTCTTTTTGCTGCGATGATCTTTTTCATATGTATCAGGGGGCAAAGGGGCGGGAGGCTCACCTGACGTTATGTGATACCGAAGCCCATAAACACTCACTATGCCAGCCTTTTAAGAATTAGTACGCTCTTCTCTAGAAGGAACCTAAGTCGAATTAGTTCGGAAATATTTCAGTGGGCAACTGGTTCCACATAGTGGAGGTGCGCGGCAAAAACTGCCTTAAAAAACGCTCCATTGTGGAACTTTGGACGTCAGATGTTGTATGAGGAAGTAACCAATAAGCTCTCTGTGGTAATAGTAAAGGTTAATAGTTGAGACCTAGGACAATCTTATGTTACGTTATATTAATAAATGCTATTTTGTTTGATGTCATCTTAAATTAAATAATCACAGGTCGTTCCCGCGCACGTGCCGCTCTAGTGAAACGCGTCCGATCAGTGGCAGTATTTTCTCTGGGACTGCGTAAAGCACGTGAAGCTGCGCAGGCGCACGACAAACACTCGCCACACACACCAGAGCGACCGCTGACTACGCCGGTAAACTATTATCTGAATATTTGTAGTCTTCCGAATTTTATTAAAAATACGATCAGAATTACAAGTAAAATCATCATCAACAATCATTTATATCACAATCATCAATCAATCAAATCATCATTGCTGTGCAAATTTGGATGGGTTTGGATGGATAAGCGAAAGAAATACAGAATTCATTTAAACTCTTTGTTTGGTCTTTTGCTATTTGGATATAAATCATGATTTTTTCAGGGTCATCCGGCGCCAATATTAGGTGGCGAATTATCCCTAATCCCCATAGAACAGCTGATCCAGGTGGATGATGTCAAACCAAGGCCGTCAACGTAATCTTCCGTAGTTTATGGAAACTCGTATTAAGTTATTAGGAATACAGTTTTGTATGGTTATTGCTTCGTGTTATGGTCGAATACTTGTTGAAGTAAACTTAAACCTAACAACCCCCTAATATTTGTAGTCATTTATTGGATTTTTTTTAAAGTATCATTTTCTATAGTCTAGGAAAATGATAATATGAAATAGATGATTACGTCAACAGTAATTATTTACTTTTTTACACATATTACCCACACATTGTCTATGCTTGAAAACGAAATGCATTTTCGAGGATTCCTACAAAAATTATGTAACTTTATGTACTATTAGGATTAGGAGGGGGGGCATATATTGAAGTAAATGACAACATAAATATTTGACCATAACTTGTTTATTTAATAATTAATATAATAATTTAACATTTTATATGTAGATTATGAGTAACTTAGGTGTCCCTGGTAAGTAATTTATATTAATTTGTAATACCTTGTATAATTGTTAATATATTGTTATTGACAATTTTATTGTTAAATTCATTTAGTAACTAGTCATCTCGATAAAGTATTATTTAATCATGATTATGAAAAGGTGTGAATGTGCTACTAACGCGACTTTAGCAAAAAAAGTTAATCAAAAAGTAATTAATTTTTTTTTCGGAATTTAATTAAGTCAATTATTTTTGCTCATTAAAATGTTTGAAAAGGCCATAGATAATGCTAATCCTGGTTCTAAATTTGAAATTGGTCATAGATTAAAAACTTATCAAGTACAAAAAGTCAGAATGAATTATTAGTACCAACGAGATATTTGTGATATTGCTGTGAATGTGTGTTGTTAAACGGCTTTTTTTAGCATTTTTAACATTTTGAAAGTTTTTCGATGTTGTTCATACTATGTTTGTTAATTCAGAGATAAGCTTTGGGCAGATCTGACATGTGTCATTTTACCTTTTTCAATCACTTTATATATTTCTCTTTGTTCTTTCCTATATATAACTTCTTAGGAACTATGGAGAGTAGGATAATCTTCGTTTGTCAGATCTGACTCGTCAACTTATAAGCAATCTTCTGACAATAATGGCTGTTATTTCAAATATTTATATCTTCCTTCTGTACTTCAACTTAATTTTTTTTTGTGTGTGTCCGTGTTATATCTTCTTTATAAGGACTTACAAAGATATGATGAATATTCTCTTAGAAGTGACTTAGCTCCTTTAAGGCATTTATTAACATTCAAATTTTTTGTCAATTATGTGTCTACTGCATAAACTATAATCTTTCCCTTTTTACAGTACAAGAATTTTATAGAACTTAGGAATAAGTGTTAGTAAATGGTAAGATAATTATTACAAATATTTTTAATTGAATTGAAGTTCGTTCTAGTAGTATATTTTTAGATTATACTTATTTTATTACAGTAACAAAAAAAACAAATATTTTTATTTCTTTGCAATTTATTTGTCTTTCTTCGAATATTGTATGAAAATAGCTTTTCACTATCATTAAGGCATAGTAAAGTAAGTTAGGAGTTGCTTAGCTTAGTTGGAGCTTAAATTGCCTGTCATGGGATACAATTTTTTGCTTCGCCAAATTGGTCTATTATGTAGTATTGTAATGAAATCTTTGGGAGTATTGTTTATTAGCTATTTATTTACGAATTTAAAGTGGCAGCTAATATTTTAATTTTACATACGTTCGGAATTACTCTAGGGCCTGAGACGAAATCATTCTGCGACAGGCGTGACCCACGAACGAATTTGTATGAAAACGGTCACGCCACAAAGCGCGAGCTAGTGCCCCAAGTGGGTTATGAGTGTCGAATTGTGATTTTGTCTATGTTCTCTAAATACAGAGGTAATATCCCAAGTAACAGACAATTACAATCTACGCTTACAATAAACTCACATTTATTGTTATTTGCTAATACTGTTTAAAAATAGTACATTTATATTACCTCACATACAGGTTAGTCACGTCCCGTTGATGTATTATTATTGTTATATTTAGCGACACAAATCGTGAATTTGTTAGTGATATATAGAAATGCTTTATTCTTAAATAGTGTTGCGCGCCGTAGCTAAACAAAGTATTTGTTATTGTAATTATTTTTATACGGACTATTGATAAATGTTGCAATTTTAGTGTAATAAATAAATTACGTTTGCAATTTACAAATTTTTGTTTTATTCTCGTTACCATTTTCAATTATCTTTATATTTATCTTATACAGTCAAAACCGGTTATAACGACATTGAAGGGACCGTATAGTTGCCGACGTTATATCCGATAGTCGTTGTAAGCAATGTCATGTACACAAGTACAGTACATATGTATGTACATAGTTATCGATCTAGAATAGGTAGGTATGGGTTATAATATGGTATGTTAATATTATAATATGTAAACGAGTCAAAAAAGAAACAAAAATATTTATTACGAAATAATTAGGTACAAAAGTAATCAGTCAGTCTGTTTTTTTTAGCCCAGTCTCAAATATTTTTTGCATTTTACGTTTCATACTCCTCAAGGTATGAGTATCACCAGTATCAAACTGTTCGTTAAAGGCAACAAATTTTTGCAAAATCGTTACAGCGTTAAGAGCCTCGGAAATCGTTGTTGGCTGAAACTGTTCGTTGGGAGAAAGTGCGTAGGTAATAATATGCCTAAATATTCATTCAATGCTTATAAATAAAATTTAAAATCGTTTGTATTGTTTTGTTTTACTGAGACAAGAAGCGGTTGGTCGTTATATCCGATGAATATCGATAAACTTTCGTCGTTGTAAGCGATATGTCGCTGTATCCGATGTTGTTATAAGCGGTTTCTTTACTGAATAGTTTACTAGGGATTCGGACGGGACCATACAATCTGGTTGTAATAACCGATAGGTCGTTGTAAACGATGTCGTTATAAACGGTTTTGACTGTATAAAGATAATTAATATATTTATTTATCTTTGTTAGAGAAAGTGCAGCTAGGATTATTAAATGAAAACTCTTTTACAGAAAATTACCTCAAATCCAATTTCTATTACCCAAAAACAATAATCTATATGGGAAAAAAAATATTAGACTATCTTATTCCAAATATAACAAGAAACAATATTAAAGTAAAATTTAAAAAAAAAATACATAAATCAAACAATTATAAATTATGCATAACAAAAGATCATGCTAATCAGACATCATCTTCATTAAATTGTTATTAGAATATAGGAAAACACCCTGTATTCGAATGAGGTTTCTCGCATCGTCTATGTATGGAGCGTCAACGTTTCAACGGATTTGTGACGTTTTACGTGCAATTTAATGGTTATGATGTGTATGTCATTAGCCTTAGTAGGTAGGTATATAAGTTAATTATTTAAATCTGTTCGACGTCCTAGTGGACAGAAAAACTGTGTCCAGTTTGTGTTTCCACCACACCAACATCTTTTCTATTTCAGATTATGTATACAATAAATAAATTTAAACCTTATGGAATGAATTAATGAACATAGGACTCCGATCCACAGAGACACAAAAAGACGAAGGTTTTGAGATGTGGTGTTGCCGTCGCATGCAAAAGGTGAGGAATGAAAGAGTTTTTCAACTAAACTAAAAAACTAACAACGAACGACACGACAGTTTATGCAGGCTGTTAAAATACGGAAAGTCCATATCACGTACACGTTTTGTTTACAAACGAGTTGTTGCAGCTTATAATGATGGGTAAAATTGGAGACAAGAGACGGGCTGGGAAGAAGTCGCGGTTGCGGAGGTACGGGAGTGAACCGGCACCACATCCGCCGAGGAGCTTATTGGGCAAGCGTAAAGCCCGGGTTATGCTAGAGCCACGCCGCGTGTCGCAACGCGTGGGATTGCGATCGGTTACATACATTTAGTATGAACGTGGTTACATTAACCCAGCCCCGCGTGTCGCCGAGTGAGCTGACGCCACGCAGATCGCTCGATTTCGATCGGCGTGGGCTCGGTACTGGGGGAAGTGTCCCGTTGGCTCGCTCTGCGCTAGTATAATCGCCACGTGGCTACGCGCATTTGCGCATTCCGTCGTGTTGACGTGCAAGCAAGCAGACATCTACCACATTTTGATTTTAAAATTTGGTATAAACGAAATTTGGTATGAATCTTTTTAACATCTTTTTCAATCAAAGAATGTACGTAGTCAAATTGTGTTTTTGTCATCCTGAAATATTGGTGAAATCTAGTGTCGTCGCTTTTTAGTTCATTCACCAATAAATGATATTCACTTCGAGTTCCTCTTGATGCATTAACTGGGTGCACCCAGTATCTCCTCTTCTTTCTTTTCTTCTTGAGTTGGCTTAACATAAATAGGCAGGCAATATCTTCTTCAAGATCCGTATCTGAGTCGGAAGAGAACATTGTAAATAGATGCGGACGTTTACGCGGTCACCACTGAACTGACACAAAAATGAATCAGCACGCGTGGCGACACGACACTGTAGTATAATCACCAGCCCGTGCGTCAGGCAGCGTTGCGACACGCGGCGTGGCTGTAGTATAACCCTAGCTTTAGATGCTCGGTAATACAAGATGCTAACAGCCAACCTTTAGTAATAAAGTGGCTCTGATGAAGAAGATAAAAATAATAATTATGTTGCTAACTTCGGGTTTCATCACTGTCAAATGGCAATGTAATTTATTTATTTATTAATACTTCGTGGCATAAACATACAAAAAATTGTACATAATTAAATGAAAAGGAGGGCAACTGGCGGCCTTATCGCCTTCAAGCGATCTCTTTCAGGCAACCATTTACCTCTTTTACCCGACTTGATTGCCGAGATGATACGTTATTACGATTTGTTACGTTATCATAGCATACTACTCGAACATATCTGCAAGTGGTTTATTTAAGTATACCGCGCATTGCACTTACGATATTTCTTTTATCGTGACAATTTGACTTGATTGATGTTTTGTAAAGATTTTGATGTATCTACGTACATTCATTAGTTTAGGAAAAAAATTGAAGAATATTTCATTTATAAAAAACCAAATCTATAATCCATTTATTTATGCTTGTAAATTGTTTACGAGTTGTGCTGTGCACTATAGTGTTGCCCGTTTTAGACATCCAACCAAATGAAAAATTTTATACAAGCCAATCAACTGTTAGAGATCTTTTCGTAAATCTAAAAACGCCAATACAAAATCAAAACGATGTTCCATAAAAACAAGCGCCAATCATAGAAAGACTAATAATTTCAGGCAAATTGACAAGTACGAAGCGCTGAAATAATTTTCGGATTTATTTATTTACTTCTCATTTAAAAACAATAATTTCAATTCGCATTTCTTCCGCAATTTAAGACGACAAGTGTTAAAGGGACACGTTATATTTCTAAGTATTAAATTAATAGTTATTGCGTCATTAAAATCCTTCATTGTTGTTTACAAAAGCGTGTACGATTACTTCAAATTATATCTATTATCTAACGATCAAAGAAATTGCGTTTTATAAAAATGATACCAGATAACGTGACCCTGATTGTGAAGGCTCCGAACCAGCAAATAGAAGACCAAAATATCGAGTGTCAAACCTCTTGGACTGTCCGTCAGCTAAAAGGCCACTTATCTGAAGTTTATCCTAGTAAACCGGTAAGAAAATGTATTTTTACCATTATATAATTATAATATCATAATTACTATGCCTGCTGACCATGTCATTTCATCAGTTCATTGTCATAGGAAGTTGAAGAAGATTGTCTTCAAAAGAAAAGCTAGGTGTAAACTATGTGCAAAGCTATGGCCCCTAGTTAATTTATAACTGTATTTAGAACATGTATAAGATTAACAGCAGAAACTTTAGATTTTAATTTATTGCTTTACTACAAAATAATTAAATATAAAATCAGCATATTTTTAATTGGTATTAAAGTTCTTATCAAATCAAAACAATTTTACTTGTTATTTAAAATAACAATGGTTAACTACTTTGTTATCAAAACTAAACTAGATTTTTTTAGTTAAAACTAATTGGTTGCATTATATTATTAAAGTTTTGTTGAAACAAGGTGCTCAAGTTAAGTATTAGATTTAGAAATACTAAAAAAGCTGCATAGCATAATAATTATAGTTTATTACCATAAGTATATTTGCGTAGGTAGCAATTGTTGATAACATTATCTTTTTGTTCAATGTCATTCAATTTTTTTTGTAGATTTTACACTTATGTAAATAATATTTTTGAAGATATTAGATTGATGATGTCATCTTTTTTGTGTATAAAATATAATTGAGGCTCTTGTTCATATACTTTATAATAGAACCTTTGTAGTTATAATGTATATGAGATAATAATGTTTTGTTAAGGATTTGTGTAATTTAAATTTGAAAGGATGATAAGTAATAAAAAAAGTATAATATGTTGATGCTAATAAGTTATCTACAGGAGTATTTTAAACAATGGCCTGTATTTTTTATGGCTATATTCTATGATATCTAAATTCCTCCAATTAGTAATTTCAAATAATATTTTTAATTAAGTAACCTGTCATAAATTATAACTTATTACATATGCAGTAAAAGAAGATATCTTTCCAGAAAACTGAAGAACAGAAAATAATTTATTCTGGCCAGTTATTAGAAGACAACTCATTATTAAAGGATGTTCTGCGAAACTATGAATACCCGATACCTCATACTATGCATCTAGTCTGCACTTCTAAGAACAAAATGGACACACCAGAGCCTAATACAGATGGTCTTCGAAATAGAAATGGGGAGCGTGCAAATGAGACAGCTCCACCAGAAATGAGACAGAATGATCAGAACCACACTGTGGAAATGCAGAATTATTTAAGTTCCTTTGTTAATAATTATGGGAGGGTGCCACCATACCAGAATTATAACTTCAACGATAGATATCTACCAATGCAGCAAGCGTATATGCAGTATATGCAACAGTATGCTAATTTGTAAGTTTACAAATTAATGTTAGATTAAAATTATTTTAAATAATTTAAAAGCTAATAATTTTATTTTTATAAGCTAAAATGAACTATCTCATTAACTCTATAACTGTGTGTTATATTATGTATTGCGTTTATTTTGTAGTTTCAAAAACAGGATGGACATATAATCTTCAATTCCTTGATATAAAGTCTGTAAACAACTTGGCATAAAGAATAAGCCCCTTATTCATAAAAACCAAATCAGACTAAATGCCCTACTAACTAATCTTAACTCATGTATATACTATTTTGTCTTATTCTGTCAAATTGGGTGTGACATATATGACTACTTGAAATAATGCAATGAGGCTGATTTAGATTTTATGAATAAGGTGTTAAAGTTCTTTAAAACCTGTCAAAGCACCAAATTGGATAAGAAGTAGTTAGCTATTTCTGATTATAAAAAACTCAAAAACTGAAGAGTATTCTAATACAATAAATTTATGTAACTTCAGATGGCAAGCCTACGCAGTTAACACAATGCCCCCCCAAGAAGTTCCCCAAGCACCAGCGCCCCCTCCGGCCCCAGCTCCACAGCCGATGCCCGAAGAAGGCCGCGACTGGCTCGACAACTTGTACATGGCGTCGCGTATCGCCGTATTAATCTCGCTACTCTACTTTTATGGTAGTCCAGCGAGACTATTTCTGGTCTTCATACTTGTTGTTACTGGATATCTGTAAGTATTCTTCATACATACCAAATTAATCCATTTGTAAGTATAGCAGCTGGAAACTATTTTTATCTAACTATATTATCTATTCAGTAACGTCTCTATCAATATCTAGTACCTGGATAGTTCAGAAGAGTTAGATTTTGTATATATTGTACCAAATATTGCATGTTACATTTAGAAGTGTACTATGGAAATATTTACTAATTCTTACAAACTTAAAGTAAGTAAATAATTATTCTTATTTCAGACACCAGATTGGCTTCTTCCGCGACCTGCTGGTCAATCCTAATAACAACTTACAACAAAATGATAGAAATCGAGCGAATCAACCCCCTCAAGCGCAGGAGGGTGATCCAGCGCCGCAGGGGGCACAACAGACCCCACCAGAAGGCCCAGAAACGCCAGACCCCTCAAACAACCAAAACCCTCCAGATGATGATCAATCACTGCTAGCGGTAACTTGGACTATTTTTACCACATTTTTCGCTTCTTTAATACCGGAAGCTAATTGATTTTAAAGTTCTAATGTTTACTTTGGTTTGAATTGATTTTTAGATGGTTGGTTTATAGCTTAAAAATTTGTCAAAGGCAATTTTTAAAAAGGAAAGTTAAATTTTGAGTTATTTTTTACGAAGTATCAATTGCTACTTTGCACCAATTGAATTTCGTATCTACACCTAACTGGCCTACTTTGGTGATGATCAGCTGTTATATTTTTGTGAATATATATTTCAATTAAACTGCTTAGAAATAGTCCGTAATTTGTGTTTTTAAAAACTTTAGTACTAAACTATTTGTTGATGCAAGATGTTATTTTAACAACTTACATAATCAAACTAACTTTCAATCAGTCCTACAATTATGCTGTTGTTCTGTAGTATTGTTGTGTATTATGCAAAATATTTCGGCAATCAAAGGGTCAAAAAAATTGTAAATTATTATGTAATTACATAGTATAGTATTTTATTGTTATACAAGTAGCCATTATCTATTGAATAGGTATATACATTTTCAATGGTTAAGATGTATAAAATTATTATTGTTATCCTTTTTTTAAATGGAACAAAACAATTTTAATGCAATTTCTCTAATATATATAGCTTGTTTTGTAATAAATATTAGAAGTTGTCTTCGTTAAATTATAAAGTAAATTGGCATTTAAAATAATGAGTATATTTTAATGTACTGATCCAAAACCAAATATTTAATGTAAATATTTAAATTAGGATTAATTAGTTAATAATTTCGTAATATGAATTTTGGGAATTTCTATATTTAGAATAATAACTAAGAAATGCATGTAAAATTGTTCATTGGTTTTGTATATTATACAATTCTAAAGTGTACCGCTTTCTTGTATCTAATATCTTGGCAGCACATATTGCATATAAATCAGGGATCATGAGTAGGGTTCCTGGCGAAAACATTGGTGGGTATTGAAAGTTGATCATACTTGCATATAAATAATGGAACATGTAGAAATGTGTTCTCCCATTTGATTCTTACTGTACATTGTAATGTGTAAGGTAAACATCATCATCAATATTATTGGTTAAAAGATAATTTTATTTTTCAAATACCTTAATCTCGCTATAAAAGACATTGTTCACTTTCTAGTTATATGAATGCCATAACTTGTCATGACCTTGGTGCTTTAGCTGAATGGCAATTAGTTCTCGGTAATCTGGTACGTGGGCAATGTTAAGGCACGTTGCCAAGATTACAGCGGCTTCGTAGCAAACGGTATATTGGCATCTTTAATCTGAGTCGTTGTGAAAATGCCACACCATTTTTATTTATGCAGAAATAAAAATTTCTGCGTTACATGTTATTTATTCACATCATTATACAAAGATCATCTTGCATTTGTAGCATAAGGTTATTTAAAGTTTATTTTCAACCATCGTGTACTGTGATAAGTATTTTCGTTTGAAATAATGTAATAAATTTTTCGAAATTTAATATTTGTTTATATTTATTGCTCCAGCGAAATTAAGAACGCTATCCTATCCCTATCGCTGTTTGTCAAACGTCGAGAGAAAAATATAACCATACAAATTTTACAAGCACTCAATCAATAAATAACATTAGAACATAAAACTAAAAATAATTTCGCTTTAATTGTCTATTAAAGATCAATTTCAGTTAGTAACCTAAGCCATTCCATGAAATATTTAACTTCTTCAAGTATATTATGAAATTATCTCTTACGCGTCGCTCTAACTTACTTTTGTTTATGGTTTACTTTATACATATTCTTTTTTAGCCTGATACATATGCAATACAATTATTTTTTCACCCGAACATTTTAATTTATTATTAAAAGTCTTCACTAAAATCTACATCCATTAATTCCTCATTTTGTTCATTAACATTAGTTCTACCCTCGTTTTCTGAGCTATTGACGCCATGATTATTTAAATCGCGTTCCAAGTTTATATTATTATCATTTTCTACCAATCCTTGTATTGTACTTTGTATAATACTATTTTCTAAAACTACATCTCTAATGTCTAATCCACTACTACTATTTGATTCATTGTGCTTAGATCCATCATTAAACTTAATTGATTCTATTGTTGCCTCAGAAACATTATTTTTAAGACTAATTCTTGGATTGTCATCACTGATTTGTTCATTAATATTTTCCTTTTCAAAAGAAATACCAGTTTGATCATGGTTTTCGTCATCTGAACTATCCAAAAATTTAGCTTTACGCTGTTTTCCTTGTGATTTAGCTGTTTTCTTATTTAAGTTATCATCTTTAGAGCTTTTATTGAGTGCATTAATTTCATTATCCGACATTTCATCAGAACTGTCTAGAGCAGTCCGCTGACCCTTTTTTTGAAGTGAAACATTTTCTGTTAAATTTTTATTAGGTTCTATTTCTTCATTTTTATGTGCCTGCCCTTCTGTTCTAATTTCATCAGTGTTTTCTTCATCTGAACTAGCTTCCTTTGTTTTATCCTGTATATCATTATTTACCTCACATACATTTGTAATATTAGAATTGTTAGGAGTAGTGCTACTGGAATTATTCAGTTTAGCATGTCGTCTTTCTTCAGCTAGTTTTCGATTGTGAAGCATTCTTTCCTTCTGCTCCTCACTTATTGACAGCGATGATGTAGCCTTAGGCCCCGCCGCCAGTGATCTGTTATCAAACAATATAAGATGAAAAGCATAAGGAGTAACTTTTTAACTTTTATTTACAATTTGTGAAACTTTAAGTGAAATAGTACTGCTAATTGCTATTTCACAATATGTTTATTGATATTTTTAAAATCAAAACAATACAATGATTTAGTCAATTCATTCACAATAAGAAAATATCTATTGCTTATTATATTTTTTAATTTGTGCTGTGGCTACGCACGAGAATATTTTGGGTCTGTCTACACTACAACCAGTCTGTGTGATGCTTTTAACTGTAAAAGATGTTATATTTTGCCAGTAAATATGCAAGTCATACCGATTTTCAACAGAAGTATCAACGCTTCTATTAGCAGGAGCAGGGGTGGCTCTAGCCAACTCTATTTGCTGTTGTAAGAGCTTATCAAATTCATCTGGCTCTGGTTCAGCTGTCTCTTCATCACTGGAGTCCTTCTGTACTACAAGCTCATCAGATACAAATTGATCCGATCTGATCTTTTGGAGATGTACCTGCAATATATTAGGTTACAGGTTGAATTTTACAACTGAGGATTCTTTAGAAAAAAAGACACCTATTCTGTAGAAGTCAAAAAGTAAACATATTACAAAAACTACTGAATACATATTAATCATAAATACCAACATCAAAGTCAGGGAAACACTTCAAAATAAAAAAATCTTATTTATGTTATAGGTACACAACTATAGTATACTGAAAATGTATCTTGGAATGGAATATGTAGTATTATATCATGATATAAATGTACAAATTATTTATTCATTTTGAATTAAATATGTCTTTAAATTATCCAACAAGCCTCAGGTGAGCAAGAACTTTACATTTACATATAAGTAAGACTTACCATAACAGGGCGTTTCTTTCCTAATGTCTCTATTTTCTTTAAGCAGTCCTCAAACTTAAATTTAGGATACAATCTGTATGCCCAGTGCTCTAGTTTTTTTAAAACAAGATCTAAATCTTCCTTTTCATGACCTTTACCTAGATATTTCATTTAAATGAAAACATATATAAAAACTCAGTAGTATAGCTCTATTAACAATTACTGCATAACAAATTCAAGAGTAGGAATATTCCTTGCATATCACTGACCTTTGAATTTAAAATCTTTGAAATGTTCAGGAATTACTTGTATTCCTCTGGGACCAGTAAGTCGGGCAGGATTTAGTATAAACCTTGGGTTTTTTACTACTCTCTTAATTTTAGTAGATCCAGGATCCACACGCCTTTTATCTTCTTCTGTAAATAATAAGCAACTCTATTTTCAATTGGAAGATACGAAGATTGGAAGTTTTGAAGACATTGTTTTTCTAATCTAATTATTACTCACATTACTATAATACTAGTTAGCATTAAATATTACTAGTACCTGCTTCGTCTTCTTTCTCACTATTATCATCGCTATTGGAAACAACCCTCTCTTCATAATCACCACCTTCAATAACTCTTTCTAATTCTTGGGCTTCATTTGCCTCATCTTGCAGAAAAACGTCTTCAAGTAACGACATTGATAAAGTATGAGAAAGCTGGGATATAAAAAAAATTGAATATATAAACAAAAACAAATTTCATGGCCTTATAAGAATATTGCTCTCCTGTTGGCTGTTACTGTTAAGAATCAAAATCATATATTAAAAAAACACAATTTAATCATTACTATTATTATAAATTGTAATAATTACTAACCAATAATAAAATTTGAAAAATTACTTGAAATTGTGCTTAGTGCTATGCAGTATGCTCAGTTGAAAATATCGAAATATCGACCAATCACAAAGTATATAAATTTTATCGAATTTTAACACTACAGAATATCTTATGCCAACCACAGTACACAAGCTGTATGGATAGGTTCGGTATCATGACAAAATATGCTAAGCTAAGTAAGTAAACCGTACTACGGTAGTCACCCTAAGTGCTAAGTGTTGTTTCTGAATCTCAACCGTAACGCTAAGTCTGCCTCCCTACTTTCGTACGTCATAAATGTATTGGACTGTGAAATATTAAAGCCATAGTTCGCTTAAGTCTCATTCCTAAACCTATTAACCCTTTGTTTTGTGTAAGGCGAAACTACAGCCTCGACTATGAAGAGACTACCGTAGTGTAAGAAAATGCAACGCAAATTTCTATAAAATTTATTGTATTTCAATTTGCATGCCTGATCAACTATCATCACAGCTGACAAACAATCAAGCGGAACTCTGAGGACTTAGGGTAAGGTTCAGAAACTATACTTCGCACTGTGATTCCCGTACAATACATTTAGTATTGGTTTTTGACATACGGGAGTCATCGTTCGCGCAAGAGTAGGGTTCGCATCCTGGGTTTGGACCTCTCTATATTTTAATCCGTAGAATAAAAATTTACTGAAAAGGGTAAAACTATTATTTGACGTGTCAAACCTGTATTTCTATTGAATCTTCCTATTATGACCAAAAACAGCTAGAATAATAAAAATCTTCATAGAAATAAAATTACTCCAAGAACTTACCATTAACACCGATAATTTATACTATTATAATTTAAGGTTGAAAACTGTTAATACGTTTACTAGAAATGTACATTTAAATCCTTACATCGTAAACATTATTCATCATTAACGCTTTTTCTTCTATAGTTCCTGTATTTAGTATTATATTATTTAGTTGTGTTTTACTAATAACACTGGCCATTCGTTGAATCGTAACTAATGAACAACTTTTATTAAAGATTTTGAGGTACATCCCTAGCAAAGTCACGTGATCAGCTTGCGTTTGAGAGCGCATTTCACAGGTATGGAAATTCGCAAATTTTATTGAAAACCGTGTAATAATCCAATTAAATAGCTACCCAAAAGGTAAAAATATATAGCAAAGCATTAGAAGTGTAACGATGTGATTGTTAGTTATTTGTGAGTTGTGGCGAACAAGGATATTTCCTCAACAAAGACTGTCATTTTGATACCAAGAAAGGTGCTTCAGGAATGGCGTCCCCCACATGTGCCGCCTATTATATTTCGTCTTGGTTCAATGTCTTTGAAATTGATGACGTTTGCTTTTGCTTTACGTGAGAACTTTTCGTTTGCATAAATCTGAATGCAATTCCCTTGTAATCTTCGAGTTTTTAATTGGTGTCGGCTCGATGCCCGATAGTTTAAAATGATTCATTGTGCAGTTTTTCTCAAATTCTATCAAAGCAGGTCTTTTCGAGTTATATCAAAGCATTATGATATCATAAATCTGGTTATCAACGGAAGATAGTGCATACATATCACCATTTGTTTTTTACTCAAATGTTTTGTTTACCAATCAAGCTTGTTTCTTAAGTTTGCGCGTCTAATAATTATTCATTTAACTATTTTCTATTTTATATAGTAACTAACAATATCAACTGTATATTTTACAGTTTATTGACTTTTTACTTTATGGTATCTTAATTGTTTCCATTGTAGATAAACAAAAATATCACTAATTATTGTGCAAATATTATGGTTTAAAATAGATTACTCATTTTCTGAAGTATCTTTAAAATTATTAATTAAAGTTATAATTTAAAAAAAGTAATTTTTAACATTTGGAAACGACTATAATATTATTATTTACCCTAACATTGAGAAATTCATAAAGTAATAATAGTTGGCCTAATAAGAAAAAGCCAATTTTTTGTAATGAAGCTTGGTCTTAAGTCATAATTTCACTTATCAGATATTTTTCTGAAGCTCCTAGAATACATACATACATAGAATATTAGTAGTATACCTATATAGTAGCTTTGAATGTAGACAGCCTTCTTGCATAAAATGCATTCCTTTGGCTGAAGAACAATACAATGATCAGTATTACTAAATTATCATGCAGTTTAAGAGTATAATCTCCCTTAATGCATGCATCATTTATATTATGCTGAAGTAAGGTAATATGAAACCAGAATCAGAGCTGTATACATTCAACCTACTTTTCTAATGCAATAACACTGCTTTGTAGACTGTTTCTTAGTACACATTCTGCATTTATCATTTATGACTCAACTGTTTCTTAGAACTTGGTGTTTCAAAAATAAAGGTTATAGTTTAAATTAATCACTATCAATCAATAAAAATATTATATTCACAATTATTTCACTTTTAATATTGTTTCAGCTGCTTGTAAATAGAGGCTGTATATATAAGATAGGTCATAATGAGTTTGGGTGCGCGCGCCACCAAGGGTGGTGCAAAGGGAAAGGAGGGAAAGCAACAGGAAAAAGGGAAGCCAACAGATAAGCAACATCCAAAAGAAAAGGCAAAGCCACAGGTCAGTCATAAGTTTTTTCTTTTATATCATATGTTATGTGTGTCATATCACATCATTGGTACTTTCTTAAATTCACTCTCAAATATTTTGTCTGAACCATTAAAACTATATATATGTAAACATAATGATTTGTAGTTAGCATGAAAAATTTTATAAAAAGAATAGAAGCATGTGTATAGTATAGTGTATTTTGTATTTATCAGTCGGTAAGATTTAACTCATTACAACTGAGATTCAGTCCATGTCCAAAGAGTAATTTAACCAGGCTTTAAAAAAGCAGTAGTATATTTATAATATTTATTTCCAAATTTTGTTGTAGTTTTAAAAAAAATTACCCACATGAATACAGAATAAAATATTTGTAATTGCCTTTGAAATAAATAGTTAAAAATTGATTGAAACAGCCTTTAGCAAAAGTATAATTCTATAATAAAGTATGTATAAATTACAGGCAACCACAGAACAACTCCGTCTTGCAAACATAGTTGACCGTAAAGGCGAGGAAGCTGATGTTCGCAGAATGGTAAGGCATATCTATATATTTTAATAGTAAACAATTATCATGTATTAAACAACACTAAATACTTCATGTATCAACAATGCAATGGCTTCCTTAATACTAATGCCTCAAAAGATAGAGACTGCATCAGAGAATCCTCTGACGCAATTACAATGTAATCTTGTGTGCAAATATGCCACAGGAGAAAAGCAACAGCTACATGTGCCAAAGTTGCCGATCTGAGTTTGGGCCATTGGTTGTGTTAATGTCAATCCGACACCAATGGAAAAATAAAGGTGTAATCACCAAAACCACTGAAAGTGTCTAGTCGGCTGCGTTGGTCTTACCTACTGTATCCCTTTGACCCACAAGCTTTTTAAAGAGTTATAAAATTACATTTATCTCAATTCTTATCATAATCATTTTACTTTTATTGTCTTTGTGTGTTTGTATACATTAATTAATAGAAATAAGATAATTTTTATAAGTAGTCAAAATTGAGTCCTGCATTTAAATTTCGTTTCAAATTGCAACTGCTATTAAATGCAGTAATGCTTACCTTGCATACCAAATTTCAAGCTGAAATTTGTCAAAAAGCAAAAAGTAATTTAAACAGTTACAATTTGGTTTATATCTGCCCTTGACATGTTACAACTTGACGTAATAGTGCACTACAGTGAAGGGTAAAATCAATACTCACTATTTGTATGTACTTATGTTTGTCTGATTACAAACATAAGTGGATTATTGGAGCACCATCAATTTAAAAAGATGCACTTTTGTAACCTTTGCTGATATTCGTAACTCTTTTAACATTGTCTCACATCTTTATATGTATTTTGTAGGGGTGTCAATAGGTAAAGTAAGCTATCCTAGATAGCTTTAGTGCGGATATTGGTTAACATATTAAATGAAGAATTTGTATGTTACGCCAGAAATTGTGTGATACATACTGCAAAATAATTAAGTAATGACAGCAAAAGAACTTTTAGTACGGTACATAGGTTTTAAATTTCTACTTACACAAAAGTAGATTTTTTTAAAATGATATATTATATAAGTTTGTCTAGTTATGGTTATCAAGTTATGTAATGTATGACTAACATTGATATTGATTAGTGTATAAATAAATGCTTATTAAATTAGTTTTCAATCCTCATTAAATTTTCATACTTTTACAAAAGTTGGAACTGCAAATTGTTCCCATTGCAGGTGACAGAGCTGATGGAGATGACATGCAAATCTGAAGAAGAGGTGTGTTCTGCTCTGCACGACACTGATAACGACATGGATGCCGCCTGTAACTTGTTGTTAGAAGAGAGTGCCAGGATACAGGTAAAAATATCGTTAAAGTTTGACTAGAATTATCACTTTAGCAGGGCATTACTTACTATTTACTGCAGGCATTTTTGTTTCTATTAATGATTAAAGAGAATAATCATAAGAAGGGTAGAGAGTAATCATCATCCAACATATTTCTTGTTCTTCAAAATAATTCTAATAAACAATATTCATAAGTATTAAACATAGGCATGTTATAATATTTTAAGAAAGCACGCTCTTTATCAAAATTTTCTAGGTATATATATATATAACTAGACATACTCTGAAAGACTTGAAATTACCAATTGACCTATTTAGCTGCTGTAGCACTTGCAAATTTAAAGTTATTTAATTTATTTGCGGATACAGAGTGAATGGCAGACAAATGAGAAGAAGAAGAAAAAGCCACCAGCCCCATCCGGCAACGGCGAAGTGGAAGTTGTGAAGGAAGGACGCGAGCCCCGTGACGCCAGGGATCCAAGGGGCCGCTCTGGACCTAGACCACGTTAGTATAATATTAGAAAGAAAAATATTCTGGGTTATTGCTGTATATTTTCTCTTAACAGTGCAGTTGTTTGGCCCGTGGTCTACCTTACATACCATTTAATAAATAGTTGAACTTGATTTTATATAAACTATTATGTACTTTACATGTCTGAAAATTTTAAATCACAAATGTTCTTTATATATTTTTTTAGAATTCGTTTCTCCATAATTAAATAGATATAGATTGTTATTTAGGTAATAATATTTAGATTTAACTTTAATAAAGTTTGATAGTTACGCCATGTACGGCAGAGTTGTTTTTGATGTGAAATATCAGTACAAATCACGCAGGTAATCACGCATATTTATTTATTTATACTTTATTACCTTATACAAAAACATACACATATAAAAAAAAAGCAGGTTACATAAGTTATTAGGCAACGGGCGGCCTTATCGCTAACAAGCGATTTCTCCCAGGCAACCCTGATAACAAACTCAGAACAAACAAACAAAACCACTCATAATGATAATAAAATAAAAATGATCATGACAGGTCGTGGTGAAGGCGAAGGCATCCGCGGCCGGGGCTCTGGTCGCGGGCGGGGAGTGGCTCGGGGAGGCCGAGGGGGCAGAGGGGGCAGACGCGGAGGCGGAAGGGGTGGAAGAGACAGGGGGGAGAACTGGAACAACGGTGATAATGGTAAAGTTTTTAATTAATGCATTTGATTAGAGAGTTGCTTAACGGGAGACATGATTTCATATGTAAAGTCGGTGAAAAGAAAATAAATAAAAAATATTTAAATTTAAATTACTTTTACATTTTGTTTTGACGAATTGACTTATATTATGTTAAATACTTTCAGGTGGCAACATGGGTGATTCGTTCCCGACGACAGAAGACTGGGACAACGAAGAATGGTCTGGTTCTCTATCAGATACAAAGGTCGGTATATTATTATGATGATTTGATGAAATGTAGCTTCTCAAAGTTATGTCTAAAATATAAAGTTAAAAACAGATTCAAATAATATATTAATAATCATATACAACAAAATATAAAAAAATAATTATCTTTTAGTTACTAATTTAACTTTGTTACGGTGTGAATTGATGATTTATTTAGCCCATAAAAATTTTGAGAGTGGGAATGTAAAACAATGAATGAATGGTGTTTTCTTTGTTCCTGTAAATGTTTTTGATTGGACTAGAGGTGTTATCTCAGAATCAAACAAATAGCATCTTGAATTTGTCTTACGTTTTCACTCTTGTTTTGTTTATTCAAGCCATAGAAGTGAAATTTCATTGATATACACATTCATCTATTTGAGAAATAGTATTTAAACGTCTCACGTTTTATTTGGTTGTGCTTTGTTGAAACTTCGCTTTAGACTTGGCTATGGCTTTTTATTAAAATTAACCCTGTATAGGCACTGACAATTCGGTTATATGCATGGACAGAATGGATTGAGCAATCTTTACATAACTATTATTTCTTACAATAATCACAATTATTTTACATTCGAATTTTCAGTGGGTTTGTCATTGTGGCAACATACAAGAAACGGCATGATAGTGTTTTGTTCTGTTGCCTCAATGACGCCCATTGATACTTTGAAATGTAAAATAATAGTAATTATTGGCATAAGTAAATAGTTGATTCTAACAAAAGCTTAGAAAAGGAAGACAGCTAATTATGATGGTTGTCTCTTTCTAATATCACCTTATCAAACAGTTGATAAATTATAATGTATCTATTGGGATTGGGCTTGTTTTTATTCCTCATATCAGTTGTAATTGCAATGAGTGGTAGATGTCCAATAAAAAATTACTGCTGTCAGTTGACACACAACAGAAAACAATGGTGTGTTTTTATAGAAAAATCAAGAGCGCAAGAAGTAATTACTAATTAAAATTTGATTAACAATTTGGCAATTAGCTTTGCTCAATCGATTTTCTGTCTATGGTTATATGTGACTGTACTGAGTAGTGTCTGTACGTAGGTGTTCACTCCGAGTTCCTTGGCACAGAATGCAGCTGACGGCAACGGAGCGCCTGCGCAGGTCACGGCTAATGTGAGTTCTTTTCTTAAAAAAAGTTTCGTGTTTGGCAATAACAGTACAAATACTTCATGTTTGTATGTAGCATCTTAAATAAGTTCTGAATATCTCGTGTCACAAATGAAATCTTTTATCGTTATTCAATTGTCGTTGGTTGTTTAATGCAATTAATTATTAGCTTCTAAAGACAAAAGATATCTTACAACCGATGAAAGATATCAACATCAACCTTTAAAGAGAAAGCAAAGTAGTTAACAATTTTTAAGAGGCGGTTTAAGTGATCGGTTTTCTCAATGCGCATCGTTGGAACCAATAAACGTTTTGGTTGAATGCAGCAAACTCACGCGCTTATTATTAGATTAGATTATTAATGAGACAGTGCACTGGTTCTCTGTATTAGAGATGACAAAATCCCTTACTTACCAGTCTTCTGTTTGCAGGAGGATTGGGAGGTCCCAGAATCGAATGGTCCCACAGAGGGCCATATCCCTACATACACGTATCATAACACCCAGCAACAGCACTCCAATATAATCGAGGTGAATTATTTTACGGTTAAATATCCAAAAAATAAAATATACGTCTTGACTCTTGCCAACCTTGCCAAAGTATTGCATAGAGGGAGAATGTTAGTGTCACTCTTTAAAATCTAACGACTCCTACGAACTTTTGTTGAGATCTTATTCTGAAAGTGCCATATTACTTTGTTTTTTCAAAATTGTTAATGGGTCCATATCGCCTTATAAATAAAAAAATTGAATACTTAAGTTGTCAAAAATGATAGTTGGGATTTAATGTTAAAATTTTGTTTTGTTTTGTTTCTTTTGCTGTATATTTAATATTTCATTGTTTTATACGAGACATCAGCGCCGTCATGGTTTTCTAATTGGCTTTACCCCAATGCAAAGGGTTTTTAAGCAAGTCTGATTCTATAAGTTAATTATACCTATAATTTACCATTACAAAAATTGTATCAATAAAACATTGAATTTTTGTTATGGGATCTCTATTGTTTTGTCTTCATCTGTACCAATAACGACTAGAGTCTGGCTAATGAAAGAAGATAACGAAAAAGCGCGGCAAATTAAAAAAAAATAGTATGGTATCCCTAATAGTTTGATATATTTTTTGGATTAAACTTACTTGATACTTGATTTTATTATTTTTTACATTGATAGTAACTGTATTTCTATGAAATTAAATACTATACGTTTTAGTCTTTTACTATTGATACTTAAAATGACTAGCAACTGCATGGAAAACTAAAACTATATTTTTTTTGATTTGAATAATCAAATCCTGCGAAAAAAACGAAATATTCTATAAATACATAATAAATAACTAAAAAAAAATTAGGCTACCTGTTGACTATTCTGAAAAAATATATAATAGAAATAAAACCTGAGTAATTGCATGAAGTATCAAGACTAAGAATAAATCATACTAACCTAAGAAATTCAATGACATTCTGTGTTGCCATCCGAAAATTTACAAATAATTCAATTATATTCTTTTATTAGCCAGACTTTACTTATTTATTTCGGTTAAAATTCACATAATTCTATGTCAATTGAGTGTTCGAGTTGAACATGGGAATATGTTTTGTGACTCGAGACTAAATTAAAGTGAATTTCAGCAACAAATGGTGTCCGTCCCCGGTGGTGTACCAGCGACGGGTGGTCCGGTGAACGTGCAACCAGCGCCACCTGTTGCTGCAGAACCGGTCGATACTTACCACCATCATCAGGTAAAGTATATATTACTCTTATATACTTCTATCTTCCCACGTACAAAATAAGCTTATACGTTGTATCCTGTAGTACTGGGAGGAGATTTTCTATAAAATAAAGAATGTATAACCGAAGTCGATAGATATTTTTAAGAATGTTTGACTTTATGTTATTACTAGCAGACCGGCCAAGCGTTGCTGTGGCTAAGGTTTTTGTTATATTACATGGGAGCAAACTATTCAAGGGAAACGGTAGGAGAACACCAGTCATGGGGACCATGCTTTTTTGGTGGTTATGCCATTAAATTGTAGTTTATGTGAAACGTTGGTACTTTCAACACTGCGCCAATAAATAATATTACGGGTATAAATTGGGATGTAAGCTATCCTATCTTTCTATATCCGGACAAACAACGTGACACGTAATTTATATATATTAAGATAGTTATATGGAAGATATGTATTTAAAAAGTCAATTTTATTCTGTTTGAAGTTTCCGAGTTTATTCTAGGCATAGATACTTTACCTACTGGCTAAACTTTAAATTACATTGCTTTTTTTAACCAACTTTTAAAGTCCCAATAGGCATAAGGATAAGAATTCAAAGTTAAGAATTGAGGTAGCTTCTTGAGGCTAGTACGCGAAAAAAATATGCTGAAAAATCATAAATATTTTATTAAATTTTGATTTAAATTCCTATTCAGAATCATGACAGCATTGCCGATTTTCATTTTCAGTAGCGGTGTTAAGGTACCCGGAGTTATTAAAATTTATAGAGTACTTGCAATTAGTAGGAAATTAGAAATATATTTTTTTTCAGCCAATGGGAATGTCTGGCAGTTTGAGCGCGGCGCAGTCGCAGTACTTATCGCAACTGACTCATCAGGCTCAGAGGCATGAAAACAGTATGTATACTTATGTAATTAATAACTTATAATGAAGCAATGTAAATAAAGTATCCTTGAAATGGAGATATTAAGAAAATAAATATGTTTGTACTATAGTATTAAGTTTTTTCAGTCTTAAATCAAAATATCTTACTGAAAAAAAGTATTTTACTTTTACTCTATAGTTTTATTTCAAAGATCATGGAATTAAAAATATAGTTGAGCACCAAAAAATAAAATTACAGTTTATTAGTATCTTTATTTTTTAAGTTATGTTAAATATGTGTACTATATTTTCTTTGATGAGTCTCCTAACTTATTAAACTTGAAAATAAATCATAGCATAATCTATTTATTTAGATATACTGGTATATTGAGGCGGTGATCAGGGCTGGAATATTTTTGTTAACTTATGAATAAATGATCGTAATATTGTACTTGTGTAGGTGTGTACGCAAGCAACTACGGTGTGTATGGGTCAGCTGATTTGGCCAGTCAGAGGAAACCGCAGAGAGCAAGGGTGCCTCCGCCTTCTAAGGTAATAATTATTAATAATATACAATACGTAGAAACTTTAGTAACTAGACAGTAAAATATAGTGCTTAATATTAAAGTTGGGAAAAGGTAGTCTCTAAACTCAAATGTCCTCCCCGCCTGGATACTATCTCTCCTATCCGGGATACAAATGGGAACATTACTATGTGCTGCGGGCTGGAGCTTGCGTGTACATCAGGAAGTATATTTGTTCTCGCGGCCTGAGGACGCTTGAAGGTTTGGATTTATCTATCCTCTGGCTACGCGTAGACTGCGATGACCATCAGGGTTCGCCTACCTGCATAGGTCCCATAGCCGAAATCGTGATACATGGCGACTTTAAAACCCACCATGCCTACTGGCTCGGCTCTGATACCACCGATCAGGCTGGTAGGTCTTTTCATGACTGCCTTGTCATATGACCTGAAACAAATGGTTCCCGTAATTACTTAATTATTATTTTTATTAAACTAAATGAAGGTAGAATCTATTTAAGTTGTTGCAATTTGTTAGACCGTAGTAAGTGTGAACTTCGAAAATTTTTAAGTCTAGTTTTCAATTTCATCATATTTTTGAGTTTTTAGCCATTCTACTAGTTTTATTTTACATTCATAGATATTATAATAATAATAATAATAATATAGCCTTTAAATTCCGAAACTCTGTAATTTTATATATCTGAACTTTAATATATTTTCACTCCAGTATATCTCGGAGTTCGGTGTGCCTCTTGGCAAAGGCCTCCTCTAACCCTTTACACTGTTTTCTATCTTTTGCGACTCTTTTTAGTGATTCGCTGTTCTTAAAGTCCTAATATTGAGGGATGCTATATATATATTATGTTTTTTTGTTAGAGGGTGGTGGTCTGATCTTCCCGCGGCGACCAACCGTGGTGGGAAGGCTTCTTGATTAGGTTGTTTTAGAATGTGTTTCTTCCATATTTGTTTTGCTTTTCCGGTTTTAGTTGTTGTTGTTTTGGTTTTGATAGGTTGCTCGCGTGTGTTTGTTAGTTTTTTTGAAATGTCGGAGGTCGAAAACGATCTATCTCTTCCTATATATTGTAGTATGTTTGGTTGTAATATTTCTTTTTGTTCTGCATTGTTAGTTTTAGTCGATGTGTTTTCAAACTTGTTAGATGTGTTCTGTTTTTTCTGTGTAGACAAGTTGGGAGATACAGCTTTATCTCTCTTCCTTTTTTCGCGCTGGTTATCCTGCAGTTTTTTAATCACCAATTGGTCTCCTCTCAAAAAAGATTTGTTTCCCATTTTCCATTCTTCCTCTGTTTTTGGCTGTAGTTGTTTTCTAGTTTCTAGTACCTTCTTGGTGGGGTTCTCTTTTTCAAATGTGCCATTTAATACTATAAGTTTGTCGTATCTTATAAAAGCAGTATAGCCTTTCTCCTTTTCTTTCTGTAACTGGACTTGGAGTTCCTTCCGCCTGTTAAGGACTTCAATCGGATAATCCTCCTTAATGTAGTACTGAGTATTTTCTAGACAGGATTTGTTTTTCAGAATATGTAACTTGTAACTCATGCTGTTAAACGTTATAACAACCGGTCTTATGTTATCACCTTTCTTTCCCAACCTTCTGACAAGTTCAATGTTATTTTTGTCACATTGAAATTCAAAGAACATGTTTATTATATTTACTATAATATTCTGTAATTCAAAATAAGTATTCTCACTCTCTTCTACTCCGAACATGACTAGGTTCTTTCGTCGTGAATGCCTTTCTAAGTTATTTAATTTGACTTTTTGTTCTTCAATAGTTTTTCTAATTGTTCGTTTTTCAATTCAAGGTTTACAAATTTCTCGTGAATGTTGTTAATTATTATGTTTTTTAAATCCTCTTTCATGTCCAACATATCTTGTTTTTGTTGTTTGATGTCTTGCTGTAAGTTCAGTAACATTTGATGAATTTTTTTCATAGTGTATCAGTGCCCTCTATCCGAAGAAATATGAATTTTTCAACGAAGTTAAAATTATTATCGATAAATTTATATTTTCCTAATTCTAGAAATTTTACTAGATGGGGGCGTTTTGACGTATTTGTCTTACAATATTTGTTTTGCAGGAGCAAATAAAATCCATAAATAGTGTAAGTCAGATTATTCGAACTTGGACCGCTTATCACTTAGTCGATACCCTTATATAAGTGGCTATCTGAGATTATGATGAACTGAACCAATGTTTGGTATAGTAGATAATTTTGTAACCAGTTCATATGGATGACTAATATCTGTTTAATATTTGTATTTCGTTTTGCACTAAGATTTTTCAGAAGACAATTTAGTCACTTTTAGCACAAGACGTCACAACCTCACACAAATGCAACAGTGTCATGAATCCGTTTGATTGTTGAAAGCGTGGCACGTCAGTTGAAGCCTCGTTAAAACACTTTAAAAACCTGATGTGTTTCGTTCTCTTGAGCACTGACTATACATTTATCTATTACTTTGTAGTATTATTAGACGTTTTAACACTTATTAAAGTCGCATTGATCACAAGTAGTATTTTTTTAAAAGAAAGACAGCACGGAGCCTATGTAGGTAGTTGCGCCGCGAGCAACCGTCACGCGAGTACTCCATTCATAGATATTAAAGGGATAAATATTCAGGATTTTATTCAGCTTATTGTACAATGATCTTATAGCTTGCAAAGCCATAAATTAATAATAAACATTATAGATACCATCATCAGCGGTAGAAATGCCAGGAGGTGGCGAAAGCGGTGGCGGTATATTCCTCGATGTACAATTTGGTGCTCTGGAACCTGACACCCTGGACACGCCCCAACACACGCCACAGTCACAAGTGGGCCAGCAGGTCGCTCAAGTCCAACAGGCGCCCACGGCACACACGCCGCCACAGCCCACGCAGCCCACACAGCCCAGCGTACAGTCCATGAACGCGCAGCCCGCGCAACAGCCCCACACGCCGGTGCAGCAGAGACCCAAGCAGGTAGATATTTAATCATGTTTTCTTTTCTTTTTCGGTTACAACAAAAGAGTAGGATCAATGTGCCTATCCATAACATGACGATAAAAATAATCTAAAAATTATTAGGAAATTTTAATTACTGGACTCTAAACTATGATTTTGATTTTAACAGATTTTTATGCTATTTTCGTTTGACACACAAACTTAGTCGATAATATGAAAAAGTCTAAAGTTATATTATATCGTTACGCGAGTCGTGAAAATTTTTACCACCTTAGTATTCCATCTATAAATCATCCCTATAAGGTTATTTCCATATGTTACAAGACAGTAAAAATTAAAAAAAAAATAGAAATATAAATAAAAATTCAAGTGTTGTAACATAGGAAATTTCTTAATGCCACACAAACACGTAACTCGGTATTATTGCTGACCATAACGCAAAACATAAAATCTAAAAAACCAATTAGGCCGACCACAATAATAGGAAAAATAATAAATTGTATTGTACATAAATATTTTTATATATACTGTTGTATCTATGTTACAATAATGTATGATAGTACGCCTCGCAGGTGACGTCACAAGCGGAGCAGCCGGTCGCGACTAGTCACGACACGGTTTCTGAGGCGTCTACACCCACATATCCCAATTCTAATGCTATGGTGAGATATGGCTTTAGTTTTGCTAATCTTTACCTTAGTTTTATTTAAGCGCGTTAGCTTTTAGGCCGTGTGACATCGTGTAGGTTTGAGCGAAATTAGAATATTTTTATTTAAATTGTAAGAAAAGTTAATTTAACAATATGTTACAATGCGATAGATGGTATAGCGAAATATTACATTTATTGTTGTACGTTGATCACAAGGTTCAGATTTTTGAGCCCATTTTGAGAGTACATTCAGTATTTTTTTATTATGTTTAAATACATTTTTGTTTAATATTTCACTTTTTATTTACACTATAGTTACAATATTATTTCAGTTAAATGAAAGCCTAAATGCTGTGGATTCAACAAACATAAGTCAGCCAACCACTGCCGAACCTGTCGTATCCAATACTACATGTAAGTTAATCTATAATATTGTTGTTGTTTTGACACCATACCCCTACATAATGGAAAATTAAAATTATCTAAACCTGATTATTTTTTCTTTACACACATTTTAGTGTTTCATTTCAATATTTAATTTACATAGAGTTAATAAAAGATAGAATTTTGAATGACTCGGTCTTAATGTATATATCTTAAGAGATGTGGTGCAACTTATAAGTTGTTATAAGTTATTAAATTACTCTGATACGGCTTTAATTTGATGTGTATGCGGTTTCCAGCCATAGAAAAGCTGTCAGCGTCCCTAGCAGCGGCGGTGGTAGCGGACACAAGTGCGAGTAGCGCAGCGCAGTCCATGCAACACCACCATCAGCACTATGCGCATCACAACCATCGGACGAAGGTAATGAGGGTAGATTTTGCATATTGTATGAAATTTAAAAAAAAAATTAAATCTTGTCATAGCAGTAATTATTTGATAATAATAGAATTCGTTGATACTTTGAATAGTCAGGATAACTTCATACTTTCATTAGGAGTTTGTGTGTTGTGTATCAGCGCTACGAATATTAAGAGAACTTTATGGAAATTCTATACTTAAACGTCGTTTTCGCTGTTAGAGTTACAAAGTGCCGATGCCGGTTTTTGAGTTTCACCGAAGCGTGTTTTCATTAGCTGTTGACTCATTTTAGTGATGGATATAAAACAGGTTTTTCTGTTTATGTGTGGAGGGTTTTGTCTAGTTAATACTTAAGAACAAATCCTACCCTAAAAAGACATCCTAACAACAAATTAACACAGTAAATATAAAGGACTACTAGACTAAACTCTATTTTTAACTAATATAACAAAAACACAAAATAAACTTCCATTATTTTAATTGTAGAACAGGGCTATTTTCCAACTGAGAGACTGGTGATCTGACTGGTCAAAACTCCCCCCTTATTAGTTTCGTAATCATAAATTTGATAGTTATTGTTATTTCGTATTTCGCAGCCGGTGACGGGAGCTGCGACCGTATATCCAAGCGGCGGTGTATCGCATCATCCATATGGCTCAGCATTATATGCGCCACAGGTATTATATCATTATAAGCTTCCAAATATTATTAGCTTTTATTAATGGTAACCTTTCTCGAAAAACAAAATTATTTAAGTTGGAGCAACTATTGGTGGGTTGGACGCCATCTTTAATTTAAAAACTATTATAATATTATTATATCAATTATTATGTAATTAGTTAATATTGGGTTTTACACTACACTATTTTTGAAGTTATAGTTCATTAGGCGCGTTATGAAAAATTGATGAGAGTGAAATTTTACGATGCGCGCGCACCGTGACACAAAATTAGGAGTGTGATTATAGCGTGCGCGAGCGAGATAGGAATAAGACAATCTACAAGTAAAAAGAAATAGAATATGCGTGAAGTTCGTATGCCAAGAATTTTGAATGACCATAATGACATTTGTCATTTACCTTTTAAACAAATAAAGGAGTTTTAATTATTTTTTCAAAGAAATTTAGCAATGCTTTTTGAATTATATATAATCAGAAGTGATTTAAATTGAATATTTAAACCAATACTAATTAATATTTGTGAAAAAACTGTGCTCATCAACCTTCCTAAGTGCTTCATTACAATTGAGGTTAATTATCAGTTTGTATTATTGTTACCACATTGTTTAATCAAAACATGTAAATTTTCTGATTTTATCTAGCAAATATAAGGACAAGAGACAAAAAACAATTGATGAATCAGTGTAAGTGCACTAAATTGAATACAAAAAAAGAGTTGTCATCTTATCGCTGTGAAACATCAAAAACTGGAGGTGGAACAAAGCCAAACTATTTTTAATAATGCCAAAGAAGTATAACTTCTTACGCGCGTACATAAGTACACGCACCCCTTTTTTTTTAAATAAAATCTATAAGAAAAAAGGCTGCTGTGATTGCCCTGTTAGAAAAGTACTACCTATGGTTTTAATATAGAAACCGGTCGATAACTTATTTAGCCTTGCATTTATTTCAGCTTGTCTTTTCCATTGCATCTTGTGTACTATCATAATGAAAAGTAAGCGGTGACATCAAAGATTTTTTTAATACGTTTATTTTATTTTAGGTAAACTCAAGCTCAGGATCTCTAGCGGGAGCGGTAGCAGGCGCTGGCGTGGCGGGCGTTGCGGCGGGCGTGGGAGCGTCTCATGCGGCGCCTATCAACCCTGCCCCATACCCGTCTAGTGTCACGCTCACTACGTACCAGCCAATAATGAACTCTTATCAGGTACAAGGTTCATCTATAATCTACCTAAGTTAATAATATTGGTAGCTCAGTTATTGACCGTATTCGCTCACAATGATATTAAGATTGTGGGAAATGTACCGAATGTGTATGTAATGTATCCGCTTGGGAAATAATAGTTAAGATTTTTCATAGAGAAAAAAATTCGTTGAAACTTCTATATAGAGTGGGGTATAGTTTTTTAAACCTTTAATAAGGAGTTTGGTTTTTATTTTTGTTCTCTTACTTAATGTAGGAACATTGAACATTGTAATATACGTATAATTTTATTTCGTTAATTGTTCAATCGTAGTTGGACTCGTAGGTGTACCAAGCTTGTGGTAACTTTGTATTTAAATGTGTTGTATCTGTCAGATTTTTAAATTATAATCTATCCTTATTTCAGCAAACGTCCTCAACTGCGGGAGTGTATGGTGGAAGTGCTCTATACACTGCGGCGCCTTACACGCCTTACCAACCTTCGCAGTTGCCGACCAAACACAAGGAACAAACACAGGTACGATAGACGTTTTGTGAAGTCTTGGTGTAAATTTCCTAATAATTCAATTTGCAGTTCTTCTATATGCAATGTTTACTTACTTCAAATTCAGGATAAAATATTTACATAAACTGGTATTTGACTATGATGTTGTAGTCAAAAGAAGGTAAAAGTCACATAGATTCGATTTTAATCATTAATATAATATTGACAAGTATAATTAAAAATAATAATCGGTTTATTTTTTCTTAATTATGTTTTATCTGCTGTGCTTTATGTAAATCTCGCCTAATATGAAAATTAATGTTCTTTTGTCTATATGAAATCGTATTAACTGGGTCTTAATTCAAGAATTATTTATCTAAGAATTCATTTATTTTCAACAATTTTAATTTTCAGTACGACAACTCAGTTGCGTCAAGTAACAGTTTAACGAACGCGGCAACGACGCAACAGTCGTCCACTGCCAAAGTTGTTACAACTACGGGTGAGTTAAATTATCTTTTCCATTTTGAAGTTTCTTGTATTTTATAAGATTTATTTTACCAATAGTAACATGTACCGTTACCTTTAGTAACTAAGTCCCAAATAACTCGCCGTGGAGGGTATACATAACATAGCCACACTAAAAAAAAGTTATTTTTATTAGCGTAATGCTTCTTTTCTCACTCATTTTAGTTTATTGTACCGGTTATAAGTAGCAAATAAGAAAATATTAAAAACTCCAAGGGACAATTGTATGTTGTATGTATGTTTTACAAACAGATGTTAAGAAGTCTCTATGCCCTTTTCTGAGCGTGTATGAGTAGCTGAAAGTTTGTTGTGTTCAATGTAAATTTTTGTTAGTTACTCGTTATCTTAAAGGTAACTTTAGTTGCAGAAATATGTTTAATAATAGTAGTGTACGGTTTCTGGGTCATCAGGGGTTCGAAATAATAGAATAATTTTAACTTACTCTATATTTATCACTCGCGTAATACAATAGAATATGAGCGAAATAATAATTATGTTAATTGCTATATAATGAGTGCAATCTAACAAACAGAGAGAGTGCCGACGTCTGGCTATGCTCCCGGGGTGAAACTCCCATGATACAGTTAATTGTAATGATACGAATGACTGCTGTAACAGTCGAAGAGAGTGCCTGCGTCGGGCTATACTCTCGGGGCGTGACTCCGACGATTTAGGAAATCGTCATGCTTATAAGTGATCAAACTGTACAGCCAGGGCACGTACATACATAGGAAATAGTTATGCTTGTAGATGATCGGAATTTACGAGCCTTGGCACGTACATAGGGAATAATCACGATTATAAAACTAAGGAAGCCTGAGTGGGCAAAATGTACAGCCTTGGCTCGTACAAGTAGTTTATGCAACTGTCATATAATAGAGGGTATTAAAACATGAGTGTAGTTTTCAAAATAAGATTACACGAGTGTTTTAATACCTAATTATATACAGTTGCATACACTACTTTATTTAATCTCATGGCTATAGGTACATTAAATAAAATGCAATATGAAAGAAACAAAAGTCTATTATTGGTCTATACTCTATTGGCTCGGAATCAGCGCGTTGCGTGCGCAGCGTGCTCACCACAGATAATGTGTACTTAAATTGAATTGAAACCTCCTTGGTAGGGACACATTGTACTTTAATAATTAAAAATTGTTTTAAAGCATTGTTTTGTTAGGAGAATAATGCTTTAATTTAATGTTTTAATTTTCTTAAATAAGTATGTAAATAAAATATGCCAATAAAAGTCTGTATTTCATTTCATAATTAGAATATTATCGAATGAGATTATATAAAAGTTATTAATTGTTTATTTAGTTGGTGAGTCTATATTAATAAATAAATTATTTGCAGCAAGTGCAGCAGTGAACAGTGGCGTGTCGTCGACATCAGGCAGCAGTGCGGGCGCAGGTGCAGGCGCTGGCTACGCGGGCGGAGCCTTATACGGAGGGGCCTATTACGACGAACAACTCTGCCGGGGCACGCTGCCACATCATATGGTGAGTTTTATACATTGTGACATTTCTCCGAACCATAATTGTATCATTATCTCTTTTTGTTAAGGTGTTTTTTATAACCCACTAAAAGTTTATTAAAAAACAATAGAGAGTGAGATGTAATTAAACTTATTTATTTTTGTAAATAATTGTTAGAAACTAGACATATATTTAGAATGGGGTACCTAGGTAACACTGAAAATGTTTAGAAAATGAAAAACGGCTTTATGTAGAAAGTTGCCAATACTTTTATTGTTTTTCGAAGTAATCTTCGTTCCTCTTCGACTACGACGTACCACGACTACACGTCGTCGCATGCTCGTAAAGCGAATACCTCAAATTTTATCTTTAGTTTTGGGTTCGTAGCAATATATCCAGCTTTCATCACCAGTGACGATGTCAAATACAGCATTTGAGTCACCGCCGTTGAACTTATCTAACATTTGGCGACACCAGTCCATGCGAAGGTGTTTCTGATCGTCGGTTAAAGTATGGGGAATCCATCTGGTACAAAGCTTCCTGACACCTAAATGTGTAATATTTTTTTAACTAGACTCATACCAATGCCTAGGCTTGCCCGCATCTGCTGGTAGGTCACTCTCTTTTCTTCCTCTATCATGCATCGCGCAGCACTGATGTTATCTTCAGTAGTCGCTGTTAAAGGACGTCCCTCACGCGGATCACCATTGAGATTAGCTACGTCCACGCTTTAACGGGTACCAAATTAGAAGAGCTTCAATTGGAATGTCTAAGACATCCTCCGTACTCCCCGGACCTTGCTCCAACAGATTACCATTTTTTTCGAAATTTGGACAACTTCCTCCAAGGGAAAAAATTTAACTCTGATGGGGCAGTCCAAATCGCCTTCACAGATTTTATTGATTCCCGTCCGACTGGTTTTTTTAGTAAAGGGATCAATGAACTACCTATGAGATAGCAAAAGTGCATAGAAAACAATGGTTCATACTTTGATTAATTAAATATATTATATTTAAAAATATTCGACTTTTTGTTCCTCCCATACAAAACGCCAATTTCATATGTAAGGACCTAATATTAAAATGCACTTAAACAATAATATTTTTCAATAAACATTGCATATTAAAAATTATGTTTAGCTTTAACCATAGCTATTGTATCGCAGGGTGGATACTACGAAGTCGGTTATGGCGGTCGGGATGGCAGTACTTTTGGTTTAGGCGCTGCCGAAAGATTCCCAAGAACTGATGCTGCCTCACCACAACAGGTAACAAAATCTTTTAAATATTGTAACTATATCTTAACAAAGACGGAGATTATGTATATTTGATTTCAATAATAGTAATGATAAACCCTTTAAACCATCTTCAAAAACCTAAAGGATTTTTATGAAAACAGACGGAAGAGCTATTCTTCCGTCTGTTTTCTGATGTGCATCGCGGTGTTAAATGAATCAGATTTGCATCGAATATATATTCGATATATAAACATAAAATATTATTTAGAATCTGATTTGTGAACTATGGTTACCTTATATATATGTATTTAAAAAAAAGGGTGCGTGTACTTATGTACGCGCGTAAGAAGTTATACTTCTTTGGCATTATTAAAAATAGTTTTTGATTGCATGCAAATAATTAATTACAATTAAATAATCAAAGACTGGAAAAGGAGTCATTAAAGTCAATAAAGTTCAGTTTACATTTGAAAAATTAATTAAATAAATATTTATTATTATTCTCTTACATTAAACAAATAAAACACTATTTATCTTTAAAACATTTTTATTTCATTATACTATTTATTTTTAAGTGACTCTAATGTCTTCATCAGAATTTCGGTTTGTAATTTTAAATTAATCATTACTTGGTTGTGCATCTACGAGGCTTCTCCAAAACTACTTGCTTTCTGCAACAAATAAGAGAATATTAATTTAAGCTCTGTCCATGCAAAACTTAAAATTTTTTATAATTCATATTATAAATTTTTAACACATTTATATTAATATAATTATATAAATGTGTTAATAATATAATTTGTAGCACATGCTACAGACCTGGATAGCAACTTTCTTTTATTCTATTTAGAGATAGAGATAATTTAAATATAATACCGGTGTCTTCCTTGTAGGTTTCTTTGGAGTTGTTTGGGGATTCTTGTTGTTCAGTTCGACATGATTTTCTTTAACCTTTCTTTAATCCTACAAAATAATGAAATTGTTAAGTTATGTTGTCACTGTTGTGCACACCTTTGTTTGGCTTTTTTAGTATTCAAGTTATGTCAAAACTGATTTATTACCTTGTCATTGTTGGCTTTATTTGCTTTTGGGATATCAATTGTTTCCAAAATGATTTTATTTGTAATAACCTGAAATATATAAATAACATCTATTAATTTAAGTATCATGGTGAGTGGTTCGCACTCAGGTATTAAGGTGTATTATACCCACTGTCCATTATAAGTGGGTATGGGCTCACTTCTGGCAGGACAGAGTTTCGGTACTACAAGTGCAACATGGATGTTTTGAGGTATTACAATATCTCTAACTACCCTGTAGGGGAATAAAGTAATGTTGTAAGCATATGCCTATGCTTGAAAGGTTGAACCTTGAACATCACCATACATCATATTTATAATTAACATTCCTACCTCGACACCATCACAATCAAATTCATTGAAATCTACTTCAAACCATTGTGTCTCGAGAAGGTGATGGTGGCTTTGTTCCACCTCCAGTTTTTGATGTTTCACGGCGATAAGATGACAACTCTTTTTTGTATTCAATTTAGTGCACTTCCACTGATTCATCAATTGTTTTTTGTCTCTTGTCCTTATATTTGCTAGATTAAATCTGATGTTTTGATTAAATAATGTGGTCATTTTTTTGAGATGCAGGTACTTATTAAAATGTTTACTTCTCTGTTATATCGCTCCAAGCCTTCATTTTCTCCTTATTAGTATTCGTGCTTAAATCTTTGTTCTCAATTATTGATATATAGGGTCGTAGAATATTTCTAAAAAGTTGCTGTAACAAACGCAATAAACAAAAGCAATGAATAATGGTTCATGTTTCAGTTTTAATCAACAATAATACTCGATAATACATACGGATAGTTAACCTCAATTGTATTGAAGCACTCAGGAAGGTTAGCACAGTTTTTTCACAAATATTTTATATTATTTCACAAATATTTTGTATAATGAAAATAACTAGGTATATAATTATTAATTTTAAACAATAATTAAAACTCCTATATTTGTTTAAAAGGTAAATGTCATTGTCAGATGTCAATTGTCATGGTCATTCAAAATTCTTGTTAAGCTGCTAAGCTAGAATATGCGTGAAGTTAGCTTCACGCATATTCTATTTCTTTTACTTGTAGTTTGTCTTATTCCCATCTCGCTCGCGCACGCTATATCACACTGCCAATTTTGTGTCATAGGTGCGCGCGCAATCGTAAAATTTCACTCTCATCAATTTTTCATAACGCGCCTAAAGAAGTACAACTTCAATTATGCTAAGGAAAATTATAATCTACAATATAATGATGTATGTACCTTTTACGATAAATTCTACAACATTTATTTACATTAGGTTCCAGCAGCGTTACCGCCAGGTTACGCATACTTCTACCAGCCTCCACCTACAACCTACCAGTATGGAGTCTACCCAACTGTAAGTATAGCTATATTTCAAAATTGAAATAATTGATATACAATTTTAGCAAAATACCCAAAAATTTATATTTTTTAAATACAAAATCATATTGTTATAATTCTATAACACGTCTGGTGAGTAATCCGTTCTCCAATATGCTTAATACGAAGTGGAGAAGTAAAATGTGCGACTTGGCAGATTAATTTTTTTACCACTCTAAAAACTAAATTTGTTTTTGAAAAACATTTGAAATTCCGGGCCTCGGAACAATAATATCAGTTTTAAGATTTAAGTAACTTTAATTATGTAAAGTCAACCCAATTGTACCTGCCACGATTTTTTAATTAAACCGAATTAAAAACCACAAAGGAGGTTATAATTATACGCGTACGTTAAGCCGAAGCTACGTAAGCGGTCTAATAACTTAACAAAAACATTTACAGTACGGAGGTGGATCAAACGTGGGTGGAGTAGGAGGCGTAGGCGGTGTGGGTGGCGTGGGCGTGTCCACGGGCGGCAAAGTGTCAGCTTACTCGCAACAGCAGCAGCCGCCCTACGATGCGCAGGACACCTACAAACCAGGTATACATTTACTATAGTTATTTACACAATTCCACATACTATATTTTATTAATTATAAAATTGTTCTGACATAATTTTTTTTAATCTTTTCTGAAATCTCTCTCCTGGCTTAATAAATTCATTTCGTAATTTTTCTTCAACTGTATTTTACTTGCAGGCGGTCCATACACAGGCAACGCAAACAAGACGGCAGCTGGGGCCAGCGCTGATTTAACTAACGCGATGTACGGCAAGGCGCATGTCACTCTAAACAAGGTCAATGTGAGTATATTTCAATTGTATAACCAAATTGCAAAATATGTTCACTTTTAATAACTTGCGTTTAATAATTTGCAAGGCATCAGTAGCATTAGTAATTTGTATTACAATTATAATAAACCGGTGACGCTACAACCCTATGTGATCTTGGCCTCAGATTGTTTGGTCTCTCTGATAATTTTTATTTTATAGACAAATAGGTTTTGCCTTCTGTCTGTCGTCAATATTTTATTGAGACATGCCGGTTTCCTCGCGATGTTTTATTTCACCGTACGAGTGTTGAATGAGCACATAGAAAGTCCATTGGCACAGCTGGGAATCGAACCTACGACCTCGGGGATGAGAGTCGGCTGCTGAAGCCACTAGGCAACGCTGCTCCATAGTAATTTAAACTTCGCTGCTCCATAGTAATTAAAACACTAAATTTAAATTTAAACTTCATAACCATTATATCGCAAGCAAATTATAAGTCTTGAACTATGAATATGGCATGTTTTTAGCTTTCTTTCACTGTCGTATGTTGCAGATAGATTAAGTGTCAAAAGCACTAACTGCTAAATTTTTTGATAATCCTCGTGATGAATAAGCACTTGCTTACGACAGTATTTTATTTATTTAGGTTTAATCAGAGTTTTCTACATTTATTAATAAGAGTAATTAAAAGTAATACTGTTCTCTATCGTTATTTATTATTCTAACATTAAAATTTTAATGTGTAAAGCTATTATAATATATAAAATATAAGAAATTTAATTGTCGTGTGTTCATTCTCATAAGCTAAATACTTATTTTGTGTTGTTGCTTAATGTTATTTTAAAATCCTTTAAATAACAACTATAATTTAAACATCAATTATCCATATTATGTTTATTGTATACCCAATGATGCGTTTGATATAACTTCTGATAGCTAAAGATTATAGAAACAAAAATTTTAATTTACAAAGAATCATCTATGAATCAGTAGCAGACCGATGATTAGTACGATTTATGGTAGGAGTGGTAACTGGTTTTGGAAATTGAAGTGTTAGCAGAAAATTGCTTTATTAATTTGCTGCAATTTTATAAATACTTTAAAATATATATTTATTTATTATATAAAAATGAAAAAAATGTGTTAATTTTGCGTGGTAAATTTACTTGCGGATGGATGGATTGGGGATGGACCCATTACACACTACGTAGTGATTAATTACGTCGGAAATTCGTAATAAGTTAACGCTTTTCAAAGTTTAAAAAACAAAGTTACATTTATACCCGTATTACAATGTTCAGACATACGAGAAGGCTGGCTTCCACAGCGGTACGCCTCCGCCATTTGGCGCCGCCTCGCATCTCTACATCGCGCCGCCGCACCACCACCCACACCACCATCCGCAACACCAGGTAACGCACACATACACGCCTTGACAGACAATATAGTGGAATGCTAAAATAAATAAATAAACCAAATTTACGCACACGGACAAAAGTACAGGCAGTGGAGATAATGAATTGCATAGATTTACGGTATTGTTCTATATTATCTATAATACACGGGACTAGGAAGACAAATATAAGTTTTGTTGTATACATATGCATGAGCCATCATACATAACCTAACCCGCGAATGTTACCAACATTGCATGACACACACAAACATAACACAGTTAAGGCCAAGTTATATTATCTGTCATCATCATGTTTTTAACTATTTTTGGTCGCGGTTTTGTTAAAGTATTATTCAATTATGGTTTTAAAAACATTTTACTCACACATACACATTTGCATGTAATATAGTGTTTCTTTTTATTTTACAAAAGTTAGCGTTTGCTTTCGTTTGTAGATGGATGTACGGGTGAACAGTAGTCATACTAGGCGGGTAAGTTATCTATTATAATATATGTTTATGTTGGCTCACCTTATATATAACGCTAAACTTTCTGAATGTAAATATCTAAAAAATGTCTAGTATGACACAAATCTCATATACAGATGTTACGTTTTGCGTTATACTTGTTATGGCTTAAACATGATTCATTTTGAGGTTTATCAAACTAATATTTTAAATTTTTCTAAGACTTCAATCAGTTATCAGTTGTTTCCAACTTTTGTTTTGGTCATAACAATATTTGCACTGTGCCATGTTGCTTTATAATGTATGTATTATATTTATGTAAATTGATTGTTACCCGCCTTTTCGTGCATGTAGTACATTTATGTATTGTATATATGTAATAGTTATGTTTTCTCTTCTCTGAAGGCTATAAATGATTTGGTATATGGGTTGATCCTAAAACACAACAGGCATTCAAAATATTATTGTATTAAAAAACAGTCAAAGTGATTAAATTTGCTATTTTTTTGTGTTAATTTTGTCAAATCTTACATATTATCCTATCCTGCTGATAGAGGATAACTCTTTGTTTTTAATTTATGTTATTATTATTAATTACTTAAGATGTCATGTGGAACATGGTTTAATGCTTGCAGCTCCTTACAAACGTTGTGTAAAAAAAAAACAAAAAACATGGCGATTAAAAAGAGTGGCGGAGCGTTTATTGCCAGTTCTTCTCTTCCGTTCTACGCCCTTGATTTGAGAACTGGTACTAAATGTAAAATTAGAAGCATTAATATTATGTATTTCTTTACTGACAAGTCATAAGTGTACAATGTGTTACCTATATGATTAAATGATTTTTGAATTTTTTTGAATCCATAAATAGTGTTCCAGCATTAGTTATTACATATTCCGTGCAGCATTTGTTCCGTGTTTTGCGTATTTAGACTACAACTGCTTAAAATTATAAATGCCTAGGAAGTTTCTAAATGTTTTGATGTGAAACATCTATAGTCGCACGTAAAACCAATTTCTGGCGTGGCGACGCATGCCGTGGCGACGCGTTGCCACGCTATATAATGGTATATATATACAGTCTATATTTCGAAGTCACTGATTAAACGAATTAAATAGTCACGATTTGAAATAAATTCGTAAATTTTTGTATTTAATGAAAATAAATGTTTATTCAATAAATAGTCATCGTTATCTGGAAAAAAATCGTAATATTTTATTTGCCATATTTAGTTCCCATCACAATCTCTTCTTTTCTTCATATTAAATAAATAAATAAAATAATGTCGATATTTCACATCAGTCAGGCGTCCCGTGACGGCTCACATTTTTTTATGTTAAATATACTAATGTTTACTATTGATATCTGTTAATGTATCAAGACTTTTCAGGATTTATCAGAGATATCATTAGATTTGATGTCATCTCTGCACTACTTACAGTAATGCATTAGGCACATACCTCTTTATAAAAGCCTCGAGCCTTGTTCTGAGAACTTCAAGACTCCATGTGAATATATAAATGTATTTTATAGGAGAGCGGCGCTGGAGGTCGCGCAGCGGGAGGTAAAACAGCCGGAAGTAAGCCAACATACTCGCAATCCTACTGGGCGCCCAACTAGACCATGCGGTATTAAACTTTTTTTTTACATGCTTGGATTTAAAGGTGTTAATTTTAACATAGATTTATTTTTATTTTAAAGATATGCAAAGGAAATAATTTTTTGCAAAATATTTATAAATTTTGATAGTTCTAAAATATTGATTAATGTCTCTCTCTCTGTTTCCAGGCGTTAACCAACGGTCATTCGACACATGTACATAGGGCGCCAGCCATACATTCAGTCAATTGACACAACGCGTTCAGTTACACTTGTGTTCGCGTAACATTCGCGTACTCTCAAATACACATGTGTTTTACGAACACGCGGCCTTTTTTACTTGTCAAAAATTTTCGATTTTATTCCGCGTTTTTTTAATTATTTCAAGTGTTTGAACTAAAGGTCTATCATCTAGCGTTAGCCGTCTTCGTAAAACTACTTGTTTTCTATATATTTTACGCTTGTGCGTTTTTAAGTTGTTTTTTTATGCGTTCGCGGACAGACCAGCGCGCGGTAGTATTTAGAATAATTTTATTTCATCATGTTGTAAATTGTACGTTGTGATTAATTCGGCACGCCGCAGTGTGTAAGATATTGTCTGTTCGTGAATGCTGTTTTGGTAATGTTCCGCTTTCGCTCGTTTGCGCGATATCTGCTTACGCGTGATACAAGTGTTGTCGCGTGGGTCCATTTGTAACGTAACAGATGCCTTCGTGTATTAAACTGTATAACTGATATTGTAAAATAAATATGAAAGGAAATTGAATGAAAAATGCTATGTAATTAAAAATTGTTTTTTTTTCGTTAAAAATTCCTAGTGTATTAGTTAGCGTCGGAGCGTTGCGTTTATTATCCTATATAAGCGTTGAAACGCGAGATTAGATTAGGTTTAGTGTTTAATTTCTGATTTTCGTGGTGTTACGCACTGCGACGCGACGCGACGGCGCGATTCTCATTTACGCTAAGTCTGCTCCCATAGGTTACAATTTTGTTTAATAAATTAACGGTAGTGCTATGTATATGTTATCTCTATAAAATATGTATATGTGTAAGAGTTTGGTGCGCTATGCGCGCCGAATATTTTGTATTTAGTTGACAGACTTTTTGTAATTACATATAATAATAATTGTATTAAAAAAGTAAAGTGTCGTAGGTGATTAATTATTGTAATGTAACATTACCGTAAAATAGTCGAGGTCTTTTTTATTGTGAAGAATGCTGTTGATCTCGTGGGCATTTGAGTGTGAGGGAAATACACATATTGGAACAACATCACTCACTTTTATTAAGGACCCAATGGTTAGGATTCTATATCTGCTACACTAGAGCATAATAGCAAAATGACATTCAAAGATTTAATGGTTCAAGTGCGCATTTTTGCTTAAATATGATTTAATATATTATGTTGAAACAGATTACATTATGAAGAAGGTTTTGAGGTTGCAATGGCCAAAACTGACAGGCATATATGTCAGTTAGGATGTATTTGAATAAAACCTAATAATTAATGCAACAAATTTAATAACAATAAAGTACAATAAAAAAATATATCCCTTAACATTATTGTGCTTAAATCATTTCCGTAGTTATACTTGGCCCGATACATCACAATTATCACATATTTAGATTTATAATAAAATTATGTAAAAAATTATGCTATAATGCATTCATGTTATTTATAAATTCAATGCAAAATGTCCCTGTTCAGTTTACTAAAAAAATGCAATTTAGTCACTTCAGTTAACAAAAAGTTCCCATAATTAAAGTCCTATTAGGTTATAGGTCTATATTCTATATATTTTCTTTGTCTTATTTAAAACTTAAAGATCGGAATTCCACAGTTAAAAAATTATTTCTTTCATAGTTATAAATATTTTGCGGCTGCGGCATCAACTATCCAATATACAGAACCATGGATTGGTTTTACTCTTGCAGCAGGTAAGTCATCTTTATCTTTAAGAATTTTCTGAAAACATGAATAGAAGTTTTAAAAAAATTCATTGATATAATAAATTAAAAATATTTTAAATAAATATAACGAAAGTGTGTGTTTAAAAAACCTAAACTAAATTAAATACTACACATAAAATACTTAGTTTGAACTAAACAGTATACAAAATGTTAACTTTTGATACATGTTTATATCTAACCTTGATCATTTCCGCTTTTCCAGCTCCACTGGCAGCAAATATGCAATTTCTAGCATTGTTTATGATAGGGTAAGTCAGAGTAATCCTTTCAGGAGGAGGTTTTGGAGAATCAGTTATTGCAGCAACTTTCAGATTACTTTCTTCCAATAAAGGATGGTTAGGGAATAATGAACATGTGTGACCATCTGGGCCCATGCCAAGTAATAGGAGATCAAATATAAATTCATCACCTCCAAATGCATCTGTTAACTTTTGAGTATAATCCCTTGCGGCTTCATTAGCTAAAAATACCTTAATTACAGATGTTGGTACATATTACTTATTGTCGAAAATTGTGTGTATGATAAAAGCATAATTAAGTATATTTATTCTGTTTACAATAAAAGATTTCAGTTTAACAACTTACCACTAACTCCTTGTTTAATAGTAATAAATTGTTTTTTATCCAGTGATGTCTTTGGTATTAGTTGTCTGCTATATACTCCAAATGTAGAATCCTCACTATCTTCTGGCACAATTCTTTCATCACAGAATGCTAGCACCCATTTAGACCAGTCTGTATTAACTTTTGGTAGTCCTTCGCTTAAATACTTAACCACTGAACCACCTGTAGTTTATGGTAATAATTGCTGTTAAATGTTAATAATAACAATTTAAGAAATAGCTCAGTTACCTGTAATAATTATACCAGGGTTACATTTTCAGCTAATCATTGCCGAGAAATTCGAGAAAGAAATAGTGAAACAGAAAAGTGTATTCTCTCTACAAGATACCCAACAGAGGTCTATAATATATTTTAGATATATTATAATAACAACACCGCCGGTTATTGTTTTCAAAGTATTTGATCTATATTATGAAAATTAGTAAATTTACCTGATAAACCGATATAAAATTTTCCGCGATTGTGAATAGCATCGTTAGAAATTTTTTCTATGTAAGAAGATAACTTCTTGATTATATCTTGTTCATTTGCTACAGTTATTGTAGTCATATTTAAAAATTACAGGATTATTTATCCAAACGATTTCTACAAAACTCAAATGATTATTACTTTGAAGGTTATTTCAAATTAAAGGTTATTTTCAATTACTTATCACAGCAAAATATTGTCAGTGGGCACCAGTGTTGCCAACTTAATTTTAACGAACCCACCAATTTTGCCGTCGCAACCCACCAGAAAACCACTAAAATCCACACTAACTAATAAAATAAATGTAAGTGTGTTTGTTTATTTATCCTTTTTTCACGCCGAAGGGAAATATAGGATCGATGTGATTTTTATGTCCGCAGATAGGAGGGGGTTAGGCAAGCAGCCGGCGAGCACTATTTTTTTGTTTTTACCGCGGGAAACACATGTTTTACTGAAGTAAACAGTAGTCTATGGACTATGTCACTCTTTACTTTAGATGGATAGCATACAGCTAGGATATATTTTTTGACAATAAAAGAACAATATTGTAAATTGAATTATAAAATTCGTTTATTTTCATTACAAAGAAACTTATAGAAGACATACAAAATCGTTAAAAATCATCTTCAGCAGAGTCGGATTCCTCTGCACCTTATGATTTTAAGTACATTTCTTTCGTTCCTATTTTCTGGACTACATAATTTGGCAAGATGTAATTATTGCAACACTTTCCTTCGCGTTTTAAACCTGCGCGGATTGTCATAATAGATGACAGTAGATCTAGCTTCATTCGGTTTCTGTGTTTTGTCTTCACGATATTCATAATGCTGAATAATCGCTCTACGCATTAGAGTGCGGTAAAACTAATAAAGATATAGCAAACGTGGCTAAATCTTCAAATCGGTTTTCTCCTGCAATGTCTTCGAAATCCAGCACCTCGTACCAAAATTCCACCAGCTGTACTTTCCACCACTTCCAGCCAGTCCTTTAATTGGGAGTCCCGTAACCAACAATCCCGGAACTTTTGCGTATATTGCGGTTTTGGCATTTTGTTTTAAAAATAAACTAAACATTTGCAAACAAACAAGGTCGCTCCGATGCATAGCATAACCAAAACTACTAAGTATCTGTGTTGTGTATTTCTATTTTTGTGCATGCATACGAAACGAACACATACAAATCTCATTAATTCAAATCAAATTTGACCCATTAGTCATACGAATAAAGCCCATAATCAAAATAATTTAAGAAATTGATAAACTTGTTTCGGAAAATTCCCGAAAATAACGAACGTAATTTTACAGAGTTGCCTACATAATGACAAAATATTCCTTGATAAGGTAAACGTTTTCGTCTTTTCCTGTAAAGATATCACTCGTGCTAGTGGTTAAATGTCGTAGCATACCACTGAATGAAACAAACTAAACCACTAGAAAAATCCACTAGCCACTAAAACCAAAATTCGCCCGCTAAAACGTATATCTAAACCACCAGATCTAGTGGAATATCCACTAAGTTGGCAACACTGGTGGGCACGTCACAGGCCACAGCCCTAGAGCACAGTCACAGATATACAAATACACACCGGTGACACTGCACAGTGCACAGTCTAGGAAAAGTTTCAACGGTTAAGTACAAGTACATGTTCCAGATAATAGTCTAATTGGAGAACAAACTGCAACTATCTACTTACAAATCAACGAACAGGATAAGTTATGTTGAATATATTATTTAAACGTTTACATTCGGCGTTTGTTAACAATTATGTCGATTGCCATGCTTGTTTCAATTGTACTTTTCACTTCGGTAATATCTAGATGGCGCGATTTTAAATATATCAAAGGCAGTCGCGGCTTGGAAAAACTGAAATTTTTCTTTTCTCTTTTTATTTTTCTTTTCTTTTATTTTTTTAAACGGCTATAAAATATAACAAGCATCTACAGATGATAACTTACGAGAATTATACGGTTCTTGATGCGGAAATTTTAAGGAATGCTTTAAAACTAAAACTGTCAAACTGCCAGGATTTACTAAACATACCAGTGTTACAATGAAAAAAAATCGTTTTCATGGACCATCTAGGAGAATACAACAAAACCGATATTTGTCAGAAGTGGGATTCGAACCCACGCCCACAGAAGTGGACTGCGACCTGAACGCAGCGCCTTAGACCGCTCGGCCATCCTGACTTGCAAGATATCAATGAAATTAATTTTCTATACATTCAGAGATCTATAAATACCACATTATTTATTACAATTAAAAACTCCAAATTAAACTAACAATGAACATTAAAATAAAAACTAAATAAAACCGTTGCGTTTTCTACAACCAGTTTTAGATAATCTTAGAAAGTAAACTATATTTCCTAACTAAACTAAGTAAATTTATTCGTGTTTCATTAACTTGAATTTACAGGAAATGTTTTAAAATAAAACTAGTAGAAAATAATTATTTTAATAGTCTTGCTAGTACTTATCACAGCTTACATTATCTCATACGCATCACTAGATGTCACTACACATTTAAATAATGTATAGTGAAAGTATAAACCGATCGTAGCGGTTGTTGACCGTCAAACTATTTGCGTATGATGTAACTAGTGTAATATTAATAATGTTAAACTTTTACAAGATACGATAAGATTTTTTTATCCTATTATACCTCTAAATTAAACTTCTTTAACGGATATAAAGCGATTTTATTACATTATTTACATAATTTTATTTTAATATGTAGTTCTCGCGTAAACCAAAGACAATAATTTATTACGATTAAACATCTTCAGCAAGCTGTAAGAAATACCAAGATAGCATTTTTTTTTAAATTTTATTTCGATATTTGTGTATAATATACAGTATAGAGCGTGATACATTTAATTTCACGAAGCGTAAAGAAAACTCCTACTTGCAGGTAGTAGATATTAAACGATGAACCGAGCCCCATATAGTAGTTTATCATATTAATATTTAATATTATTTTATTAACGTACATTGCACATAGCATGATAATTTTACAAAAATATTACGTCTTAGTAAACTGTTCCCGATCGGGCGTGTCGCTGTATAGTACAGGATCCCGCCGTTTGATTCTGCATCTATCTATTTTTTTAATGAAATGAATGTTACCTATTCCAGGTTGCCAAAAAAATAGCCTCAATTAGCTGTAAAACAATTTTGTTTAATCAATTTGTTGATATAAATTGCAACTACATATATGTTTTTTAATCAATATCGGGTCATTTTAAAGGAAATGATGTAAATATATAAAAAAAATTGTTGTCAGTCACTCTCAGCCGCAACGTTAGGGTTGCCAGGTGGTAATAGGTAATATGGATCTTAGTCCATTATAGTTAATAAGCGAACTCTTTTAAATCACCCAACTTAAAACAAATATGTACTTATTATTGTATACTGTATATATTAACATAATTGTGGTCACTTTCGTACTACATAGTTTGTATAAATACATATTATTCACGGCTTCTTAATTCTAAAAGTTCAAGGGTAAATAAGATTTATTAGGAAATGATTATAGCTATTAAAGTATCTGAACATCTGAGATCGATTTATTGATATTAAAAAATGATTATACGAATTCAATAGGCTTGTATGAATTAGATTGGTCTTAAAATAAGTTTTTGAAGTGTTAATAAGTCATGAGATTCAGATAGGCCAGAAACTGATCATATTACTCAGTATTACCCACATTTGAATTCTTTGCTTTAAGAAAGTCAAAATTATGAACCTCAGTAAAACTAATTTGAGCCGTAAAGGCGGACAGGGCCTACTCTTCATCAAGATGTATTTTAACGTTAACGAATTCTGGTCTTATAATATATCAAACAGCTGCTCATGGATATATTTCCGACCTAATTAAACTTTGAGATCTTCAAGACAAGAATGATTTTTTTAATTTTTTCACTGAGTTTCCATGGGTGTCATAACATCACTTAACATCACACGAGCTTCCCGGACGTCTATTCCCTGTTACATATAATATGAAAAAAGGCCCATCTTGGCTTGATAAACATACAGTGCTTTCAAATTAATCTGGGTATTTTACGCGTATATATATATATCTATTTTGTTTATCAAAATGGCGTACCTTATTTGCAAACTATAAGACTATGTGGTTAAAACGGAGAGCTCTTATCTATAAGAAGATAAGAATTGTTCCATATAAACGCTGTTTAAACATCAAATTAGATACTTTATGTGTGGGCATTATACTACTAATTTCCTATAATACAGAAAGCACTCATATTATGTAGGTCAAGTGTAGCAGGCTCACATGTAAGGTTATATGAGTTAATGTGACAGGACTGGTTCGTTTTTTGCAACTAGTTAATTGTTCATAAGGCTGCACAACAAAGTGTTAAGAAAATCGCATTAAGCTACTGCAACGTGGAATGGAATGGAAAATAACGATTAGTATTACAGTACAAGAACAGCAACGAGAGGTAAAATGTTATACAGAAAACGTACAATATTACTATAAGTCCATCATCATGGCTTAGTTGTTAGCACATATTAGTTTGTCAGGCAGAAGGTATGAGAAAATTATCAAGTCTAACAACTAACATAACAGATGTCAGACATAGCTCTTTATTATTAAATATTTTATATATAAATTAGTGATATGACTCTAAGAGCTAACGATAAAATTATGTTATTATTTGTAGCAGTAATAGGTGGCAACTGGCAGCTAGCGCTAATGCCTGTCAGTAATGAAAAAGCTACAAATATCAAAGCTACTGAGAGGTCACCTGATCCTGAGGTCGGAACGAGGCACTTGTTGCGACCTCGGCTGTAGCCCGCGGGCGTATGTGATAAATCGTTTATGGAAAAATTCTTATACGTAAACTATTTAATTATTAAATTATTTTCAGCTATTTTTTTCCACTTTGGCAACCTCCATCGCGGGTGCGTCAGCTGTTCGATTAATAGTTATATAAGATCTATTGAAAATAATGGCAATCAATCGGAGTAAATGTAGTACGAACCCGCACTATTTTGGCAGCTTTCTTTAAAAAAATTTGCAGTATCAAATATAGTCAAAAACCATTTGTCTCGGATGGCGCAGGAACGGTGTAAGTGAGTTAGCGCAAAAATAGACATTTTGCTTGCGTTGTCGAAGTAAAGCTGGCTTCTGGCCCGTGTTTCTATTATATTGTAATATATATTTTCTTTGTATGAAGTGAGTCACGCAGGCTCGTCCCAAACAACCTTGCTCATCTTAAAACATCACGACACAGCGACATCAAAACATTAATTATTTACACTTAATGTATAATTTATACATTTAGCTTGAAGTAATACGTAGTACATTTCTTAAGCTAACGAACCTGCTAAGTTTAGTGGAGCTGATTACTTTTATTTATTGGAGAAAGTTTGGGTTTCGATAGGTTTCAAACATTCCTTTTATAAACCTTAGATACGCCAATACTCTTTGAGTACAATATGCCATATTTATACATACATCATTATGTTAAACCATATTATATGGTTTATCATAACGTTGTAATATGTATGAAGTTTTCAATGTAAAACGAACTAAATGGTAATACAAAAATATCACTAATTTCGAAAGGATATATTTCTACAACAGATGTATATTAACGATTTTAAAAAATGTGTAGAGTGTCTCCGAAGTTTAAGTTTGCGCAACAAATGCTTAATAAAAAGTACCAAGTAATTACATCAGTTCAAATTTATGGAAGCAGTAAATATAAAAAATAGAACAAGTTATAAAACCCAATCCTTATAAATAACCAAGATTTCTAGACATACTAGTCCTAGACATTTTAGTCCTCGATTGTTTCCTAGGAATAATGAAATACGAACCCATGACCTCGGATTCAACTTATGAACTACCTTAAGACTTCATATAGGCTTTCAAGCTTTTAGTAATCAGGTAGTAGGGTCAGCACACACGGAGCTTATACGCAACGCGCCGCACCCAGCGACACAAATTCAATATCTCGAAATGTGTACCGTCAGACTAGAAGATATTACTCGGAATTAATGAGATTCGTTAATGAAAAACGATTAAGTATAGTATTAGAAGAACTAAGAGTTTTAAAAGCAAACTTGTTACTAGTCTTCAGGTTCATTTGGAAATGATTGCAAAGGACGGGGAATTAATTTCACGTAAGAGAATTTTTAGAAGGTATCCTAGGTAGATATTTATTATTATATTAAATATATCATCTTATAAAAAATATATTTTAATTCGAACCGGTAGTTCCTGAGATAAGCATTCAAACAAACTTAAAAAAATCTTTATTTAACTTTAACTCGCTACTTACGTAACTTTTATTCATTCGATAATTATTAAAAAAAATGCTTAATTTAATATTTCTTCTTATTTTATGCTGTCGTTATATACTTACAAAGATTGATTGAGCTGATATCGTATGTGACGGCTGCGTAGCCTTGCGACCGGTACCGGTTCATATGGGACTTTTCGCTATTACTACATTTTCGTCACTCAATAGTTTAGTGGTAAGCACTAGAGGTTTGTGAATAATTAAAAAAAATTAAAACTGTTAAAATAGTAGGTAAAAATAATTTTCAATTGCGTTTTGGAACCTAACAAAAGCTTTTAATAGAACTTAGATAGATTAATATATTTACTCGTTCCAAATATCGGAACAAATACGTACGTAATAAAACGATTTTATTAAAATAGCGTTCATATGTTTGGGAATGTATGGTATGGGAAAGATCATAATTTTTCTGTAAATTGTCTTTACAATTACTTGGAAATTATTGTTTATTATTCTATATGATATGAGTTGTATTCTTACTTGATTAAATTTTGATCAACGCACGGTTTTACGGCACTAATTAGCAAAGATCATACAGATAGTCAACGAATAAAAGGTAATACAATTTATAAACACAACATGCACAGAAATATATTCTACAAAAAGATTATTTAAATTCCTATACTTAAATACATACTCGAAGAATCATCGGACAAGGAAAGTTTGATGAACTTAAATGTATCCGAAATTCATTTCGAAATATGATTCACATTATCGTTTAATTGGAGTAAACATTGTTTTATTGCCTGTATTACGTTAAGAATAAATATAAAAATGGAAGTCTTGTATTGGAGTTCAAAATTAGATCTTAAAGGACGACAAAAGACATCATTAATTACACATCTGTGTTCAATCACAGCCTATTCAAACATGTACATGACCCACATTCGAGGTATGGTGCGACACGACACCATACAAGTTGGATAATCCATTTAATATGGCCTTAGATTCTAATTTAAAAAACAAACAAATAAAATATATAAATACACACATGACTCCTTTAAATGTTATTATTTGTTTGTATATAATGTAATTCTTGCCTACGAAAATAGAATAAAATAAAACATCAAATTTTGAAACGATAATTTAAAAATGTCTAAAGATACGTTGTTTTTAAATTTGACTATTGTATGATAAAGCTACGATTTCGAAGTACCATTACATCGACAAAAGCATAAGCTTATAAAACTTTATAATATCTAATTTACGTTATTATAATTATTATTATAATAGCAATTAGATAGATAGTTATTACCATTATAATTATCATAATAAGTTTTATTTACACGCGTCCTTACGAAAACCTAATTTATTATAAATCAAACATTTATAAAAGACCATAAGGAAACCATTTTGTATTATACATAATTATTAATTATCTGATCTCATTTTAATAAATAAACCTTTGATACAGTCATCAAATTAATAAGAGCAGTTTAGCCGATTGATTATTTAAATGTAACAAGTTTATATGTTTGCCTTCAGTTTTATAAAAATACAAATACGGATATACATATGTTTATTACGTTTAACCCTGACACAATTTATTATATGTCAGGTTCAAGAGCTACACATAATATGTTGTTATAGGTATGCCACTAGCTTTGCCTGCGAGTGCGAGTGCAATAACTAAGTAAATTTTTTTAGTAATCCAGAAGAATTATGATAACAGAAGAAAAGCACAGGAATTATGTTTAGTTAATAACAAAAATATTAAGTAAAAACAAACCCAAAAAATGTACTTGTTAATGACTTTTTGATATAAATAAAGCATTCAAAAAAATATTGTTCTCGACTGCCTATGTAGGCTAAGGATGATAATGATATTATGTATTTTAATTTCAATACCTTTACAATGTTGCCCTGTCTTTTGATTTGCATACAATGATGATGTAATATTGGAGTTTTTAAATATATGTAAATTAAAAAAATACTTATTAATAATTGCTCATATCTGGAGACCTTGCGGAACTTTATTATAGTTTAATTTATTATTTTTTATATTTTTTTTATAAATTTATTATATTATTAATATTTTCAAAGCGAACCTTTGCCGAATTTAAAGCCACAAAAACATCTTCATATAGAAAACATAATCGTTCGTTGTAATCGTAACGTTGATCACCTACTGATTTTCTTATTTATATAATCACGCCTTTATCCCGAAGGGCTAGGCAAAGATCACAGACCACTTGCTACGGTACTGACATACCTCTCTCGCTTCATTCACTTTCATGACATTCACCATGCATGCACTTTGTTTATGGGATACTGCCTGGGTCTGACACACGCTGTCGACTCTTTGTGCATGGCGGTTTCCTAACGATGTTTTCCTTTAACGTACGAAATATGCAGAAAATCCATTGGTGAACAGCCGAGATTCGAACTTACGACCTCAGAGATGAGAGTCGCACGAAAGCTACTAAGGCCAACACCTCACCGTGAGAAAAACGGCATTTTAATTTTTTTTTAATCCAGGTCGCATAGCACATAATGACGGTGATAGGCTGTTAAATGTTAACGATAAAATAAATATATCAATAATTAATTATGTAAGTCTTTAGAGAAAAGCGAAAATTGATTTGATCGTAAAATGAGTGGCGCGTTGTGAAACACGCACTCGTATGCACGTGCGTTTCGACAGTACCGTGACTCCGGATTTAGTGTTGTCCCTGTTATAATCGATTCTAATTTACATATTACTTACGCATCGGAGCGTGCGCATCGAATGTAGAACGAATTACATACATTTAACTGAACTATCAACACAAATAGCATATGAACTTTTTTCGACTTAAACTATTATTTCTAAGGATTGAACCAGAACCAGACCGAGTTATACGACGCATGCGATAACACAACAATCGAATGTATTTAATAGACATTTCCAAATCAATTATGTATATTCAAATGTACCTTGTTTTACCGGAAATGTAACCCAAGACCTCTAGAGGTGTGGGCATAGAAGTCAGCATATCACGAAGAAATGAAAGTGGTACATAAATATTGAAAAGAAAACCTATAGATTGTATTTTCAATAATAATTAATATTACCTAATACTTTTCTAAATTTTGTTTTTATTATTAATAAAGATAGGATAGTTGGATAAGTTAACATACACTTAACTAATATTACGTTTAACTTAAAGTATTATTTTAGTTTAATGTTGGTATATAGGTGGGTATTGTTACTATAAGAACATAAATTAAGAAAATACATACATATAAACACTTTGTTACTTTACATTACTATGGTAATGTACTATACATTACTATGGTAATGTAAAGGTAAAATGTAAATCTATTGCTAAGGTAAAATAATTATATTCGATGGATGCACGAAGCCATAGAATAAATAACTGACATTCTTTCAAGTGTATAGTTTCCATGATCAGAGAACCTACGGAATTAGTGCTACAAAATCGTAGCTAGTGGTCGTAGCTTGCTACGTTCTTGTATATGTTAAAATAAGTTTATTAGAAGATGCTCAAATTTAATGTCCTCAAATGAAAGATAAATGTTTGGAAAATGGAAAATAGCACAGGACACTTTAATCACAAGTCACATATACTATGAAACTAACATCGATACATATTTTAAAACGTGAAACATCACTAGCAACAGGGCGACAGGGCGTGGTCGCAGCACACATGCATCGACACATGTACCACGTGTAACGTCAGACTATTAGTTGCGAGACTAACATAGTGTATTTCATCATATAAGGTCATTTATAAAAAGAATAAGCATTTCATTTGAGCGCGGAATGTAAAAAAAATATAAGAAGTACAGTCGGTATAGCTTTTAGTAAGAAAGCTTCCATTGGAATTTAAAACTTTGGCCTCTCTGATTGTTATATTTTTATTAACTACATTATACCGTCACAATGTTGCGACATTCATTACTATGAACGGGGGGAAATATTTCTCTGAAATTCTGCCAGTGGCGAGACTCCAAGGGGTCGGACTGCGGTCGACTAAATCTAGCCCAATTTAAAAGGCGAGACTATAGCTCAATCTGATCCATCGCCTGCAGTTGCAATTAATTAATTAATGCTCAAATTCAAACATATAGTATTGTTCTCACCTCTGGCTGGAAGCTCCCCAGTCCCAGCTTATTCCACTTGACCGTATTCATCCAGGAGTAGTTCAGATCGTCAAACGTCTTTAAGTGTTCAGAGGAGTTGTTGGGATTAAGTGAGTTTCATTATCGGTCGTCGAGGCAGAATACGAAGTTCCACTCGTAACACCTCCACCTCCATCGTTCCACACACTGAGCGTTTATAAAGGCATTTTGCCGCGCACCACTACTGTGTCGCCCGTCGAGGTATTTCCGAACCAATATCACGTAGGTTGCTTCAAAAGCAAACCAATTTAAGAATTGGGGAATTGAAAAGGCTGGCAATGCACTCTTGAGCCCTCTGGCACTGAGAGTATATAATAGGCGGCGGTATCACTTAATAACAGATGAGCGACCTGGGCACAGTTCTTTAAAAAAATAAGTCTAATTGCATACTTTTAAATAAAGTACTGTTTCGTCTCATTCTGACAAATTATTACGCTGTAATAAAAAGAGACAGATGTGGATAATGTGGATAGTTTTTACTTTACTTTTATATACATGTTCTAAGGTAGGTACATAGTAGTCTAATCTATGAGTACGAACCCGTATGTCAAAAATGTATTTGATTAAAAACCCTCACTTATTATGTTGGTTATTATAAAAAATTGTTTTCTTACTATATCGCTATGAGAAATTTATATGTGAGTTCAAATGTTTAATGTAGTTTAGTTCAGATTCGTGTTTTTGCTGACACTACGCAAGTAATGATAATGTATCAGTTTTAAGATAAATTGTAACATTCAGGAGCTATTGCCAATATCTAGATCTGGATCTAACGTGTTATACATGTAATGCCGCCATGAATTTGATTTTGTAAATAAATAAACAAAAATTACAACTAGCTATTTACTTTATGGAAACTAGTTTAAAATATCTGCAGCATACAGATGAGGAGAAGTGACTTTTTTAAGAAAATTATATTTGTTTACTAGTGTATTTTACCTTCAATAATATTATTGGATATTAGACGTTATAATATTAATTACTGTTCAATTGTCTCGATAAAACTCGAGTATGGATGGACCGATGGCTAATTCTGATCTTGAAATATTTGTGGAAGTTCAGTTACGGTTTAAACGGTGGGAAACAAATAATAAGGAAAGAACAATACACAAAACGACAATAAAATTTTCTAATAAGTACTGTTCCTAGCTGGGGCTCATATAATTATGGATGCCTTCAGAAATTTGTGTTTCATAACAATAGAATGAGGTCCGATCTCTTAAGTCTTTAAAAATTTTGTAGTAAGTTTTATCACAAATATATTTGTGATACGTTCACCGGGTCATCTATTTATTAATACATTTATTTTAATTAACAAAACTCATGGTTACCTTCCGAAACCACCATGCACACATATTTGCGTCAATTTAATTAAAATTAAATGTATGGAAATTGAAAGACACATACGCTGAGTGAAATATCTAGGTTAGTTAAATGCTAGCCATTAGCCCGTTCATAGCCGAGTAGTATTCATGTACATTGTTCCTATATTATTGTCAGATTATGATCTGATTGATATGGTATTTCGTTGCGTATGGCTTAACATATTCTAAAATTACATTATATTAATTAGTTGTTTTAAATATGCATTATCAAAAAGTAAGAAAACGTTATTTTATCACGAAGATGTTCTTGTCATATATGTTTGAATAGACTTGGAATTTAATTGAAAATAAATTTAAGCTTTCTTTTCGGTTTTTGAAGTCGCTTGAAAATATATTTTCGTGAATACGACCTCTTTGGTATAAACCCAAAGACCAACAGATAAGAGAAAAATACATTTTGCTCTATAAATATGTATACTATATTACTTTTCGTTACCAGCCAATTAAAATACTAAAGTTGGGCAATGGTATACGCGTTATAATAATTCATCTTTGCAATGACACGTATTGTGCTATTTAAAACATGTACTATAAAAGACTCATCAGGTTGCGCAAATTCATATGAAAAAATTAAACTAGAATTTCGTAATTGATACGAGATTCATAGACAATCAAGTTGTAAAAACATTTGGTAGTAGCTTGTTTCTTGTTTTAAATAAGGTCGTTAGTTTTAAATGAGGTGTAAAATTCCAGTGTCAAGAATTGTGTGAGCTTTTAAGTTTATTTATATAAACTACAAGCGAACCAGTGAACCTTTAACCTTGAAAACTATATACCTAAATGAAAACCTCATGAACCATTGAAAATTGTGAAATTCCGTTTTCCGTTTTTGAGTTTATCGCGAACAGACAGACAGACAGACGCTGCGAAAGACTTGTTTTTATAAAATATAAAAGCTAGACATATGCCGTTACTGACTCTTATCATTTAAGGGCAGCGTTAGTGAAATAAGTTTTCGTAATTTTTTTCTCCATATTACTTTGTAAATTAACGAAAAAGCAATTTTTTTTGGTAACAGGTAAACGGGCAGGAGGCTCACCTGATACCGATATACAAATACTACCGTTAGAAACGCTCTGCCGTAAGAACCGTAAGAAACGAATGCCAAATCATAAAATGACTGCGTCACGACTAATTTGAGCGCGACCGCCGCTGCTAAAACAGCTGTGTGAGTTCGAAAAGTGAGTTACAGAATCGCAAGGCAGTTGTGGAACGGCGGAAGTCGAGGTGAATTTAAAATTTTCGGGTTACTATAAGCCTATGACACTATATATTGGCTATTTGAAAATATTTTTTTTAATCTGTTCAGAAGGTCCGTTATAATATAAGTATATAGATGCATTAACTGTATAGCAATAGATACACGAGTTATGTAATAAATAAACTCCACTTTCTATTTAATATATATGCTAAAAATGTACTACATCGGATGTCCGATTCAGACACGACTATTGATTGTTTTAACCAGATTAATAAAGTTAAATTGGATTTTAAAACTAGAGCATGGATCTCTTCTAGTTGAGCCAATTAGGTACAGTACATTTTTATATTACGTAGTTCGATGAACGTACTGCATCATGACAGAGCACTAATAAAACGTAGAAAATAAAGTATTTGTTACCATTATTTTTATACGAAAATAACGTTACTAACACGGTACTAACTTATTGAGATCCTTATTAATAAGGCCGTTACAGTTGACAGGTATATGGAACCAAATTTTTATTCCGTTGCCGTAAAAATTTTCTCTCGGTACAACTTTATTTTGGGGAACTGAATATAAAAGTCTGGGGAACTTACCAGGGATATTTATGAATTCACATTAAGATTACTATTGAGAAACGCGCCTTAGAGTTAAGTCTTTAGCTTTCTATACTTTAAAATATACTAATACTATAGAAATGTATTGGTTTTGGAGTCATAGTTCGTTTCTAAATTAGTTTGACGACTCATTAGTCATTGGTCTAGTGGTTAGTACCCCTGACTGCGAATCTATGGGTCCTGGGTTCGATCCCCGGCTGAGACGAACATCGATGTGATGAGCATTTGGTGTTATGCTTAGGTCTTGGGTATTTAAATATGTATTTATATGTCTATCTATCCATAATATGTATGTATATCCGTTGCCTAGTATCCATAACACAAACTTCACCAGCTTAGCATGGGACTAGGTCAATTGGTGTGAATTGTCTTTAAAAAAAATATCACTCCAAATTCCTCAAACCGTGTAGAACTTACGCATTCTACTGCGTACAGTTTCAAGAATACCTTCTACTGGACGCCAAAATGTGCTTTCTATGTTGTGCGTCATAATTCGTTCCATCATAATTAAAACATAATTAAACGAATATTGAAATGTTTCTAAATCATTTATATAATATTGTTATTCGACATCTGATAGTATATATAGAGATTTGATAAAAATAATATCAATCTGACTTTTACTTTTTAATCTGTACTAAGGCAATCAAGAACATAACAGAAAGGCATAAGTGTTTAAAAGTCAATGTTCACGTGTCAATATTGTAAATAAGCTTATTGCACAGCATATGTGTAGTGTAGTGACAACGTACCAGAAGTGTGTCATGGTCTACCACTGATTTTTAAAAAAGAAACATCTTATTGGCACGACATATGGAACTTTGTCGAAGTCACTACGTAATCCGGTTCATATGTATAGCTTGGATATTTTTAAATATTAACTTCGACAAGGTACTCGATTGTAATGGAAATAAATCAGTGTATGAACGGTGTAATTATCGGTGATTTTTTTTCGATAAGGTAACACAGGGTTAACAAGTTGGCGGGATTTTTAATTGCGATCCTATTTTGGCCTTCGATTGTTTAGGAAGTTTTTATTTATTCAAAACTTAATTCTCAATTTTAGCTAAGTTGATTTTGGTATCATATAATCTTCTATATATCTTCTTATAATTAATAAAACAAGGTCGTAGAAGCATTACCCTCTTGATCCGAAAATTCCTACTAAATCGTTATTAAAATGTAAAAGGTTAATCTAAAAATAATTTAATCTTAAACGGTTGTCTTCCAAATAAGGTTTCGTTCGACCAGCATTTATACAGCTAGTTACTCGTAATCTGAGTGAGTATTTTTACCTTCCGGCGTGAAAGACCATTCTAAATTTTAGCGCACGGCCTCATAAGGTTTGAATGTCGTGATCACTGATATTTTTGAAGTTGCTTCAGGCGCATGAGGGTAATTTTTTTTCGGATGAATAATATTAGCGTCACGAAGATGTGCAGCGTTTATGTCGAAGAAAAAGGAGAGTTAAAGTTAGAGGAGAGTCTAAACTTTTAGATTTCTATAAATATGAATAAGACTTAAAAATTAGTTTGCCAAAGAAGTTTCACTTCTGACGTGTACTTTGTACGCACGCACTTTTTTTTATTTAACTATAACATAACATAATAACTGTGATCAACATCTACTGCCACTTAGACACTGTGAAAGGACAAAGTCTCTCTTTCTCTTAGACATTTTGGTGAGTGTGCATCGGTGCTCCATCATTTCACCACCGGCCATCCAGGCGCACTGCTGGGTTCCATTCTCATCTGGTTGACGTTCCGAGGACCTGCTGACCCGTTTCGCAGCATGACGCTGTTCAAGAAAAGAGCAATTTATGCCATTTAGGCTGATATGCTTATCTTACTTTCCACGTCAGCTTTTAGATACAAAAGAATAATTGAGCTTTAGAAACATTCTTAATTTAAACCTTGAAGTCAACATTTCGATATACTAATATATCAATCAAAATGAGACAGCTATAATCAAATTAACTGCTGTTTGAGCGTAAACATTACCTCCTATAATTATATTAAACTGATAACTATCAGGTGTCGGTGTGATACTTAACGATCATAGAACGATAATAGAATTTAACTTCAGAGAAAACTTTGTTTAAAAAAAAAATTGAAGATTTTTCGATTTGTCGTTACTCCGTATGCCAACGTTTGAGATCTCAAAGGGCACGGCTGTGAAATGGTTCCAGAAAAGACGAGACCATACGTCAGTCTCATATATTTAGGTATGAAAATATACTGAACAGTATTAAGAAAAACAGTGGCGCTAAGCACTTTACCCTACACATACATATACCCCATGTTTCCTTACACCGTATGCTAGTACGTAAAATCGATTTCGCGACTAAGTTTAAACTGCTAATCAAATTAGTACTAAGATAAAACTCTTCCTATAAATAAAATCAGTGGCGCTACAACCTCTTTAGGTCTGTGCCTAAGATTTCTGTATCTTTTTCATGATCATTTTTTAATAATTAGATTGCCTATTAAGGCAAGTAGGTGATCAGCCTTCTGTGCCTGACATACGCCGTCGACTTTTTGGGTTTAAGACATGTCGGTTTCCTCACGATGATTTCCTTCGCCGTTCGAGCGAATGTTATATGAAACAACATAGAAAGTCCATTGGTGCACAGCCGGGGCTCGAACCTACGACCTCAGGGATGATAGTCGCACGCTGAAGCCACTAGGCCAACACTGTACTTTGTTGCGCACTTTGCGCACAAAACTCTTCCTATAACAATTTCAATTCATTATTGTTGTTATTTACTTGACTTAATGTCCCCTTATGACCCCTGGATGGGGCAGAGAGAGTCTAGAGTCAATCTTCATCGCATTTGAGCTTCGTATTTCACTTCGCTCCAAGTATTTCCGGCGGCTTTTCTTGCGGGTTCCAATATGGCATTATTGTTTTTTATAAGTTATTGTATGTTTTAATATAATAAAATATAGGATGCTTTATTTAGAAAAGGTTATATGTTCTTAATATGCATTACTTCGGAGGCTGTTAATGTGTTATGTCAAAATAGCAAATACTTTTTTGTACATTAGTATAATCTATGTATCGTAAGTGACACGTCTAACGCGCCATTGACATACACATTTCCTGCGCGCGACCTCACATAAATTGTGCGGAAACACTGCCGGTGAAAGATAAGAGTAACGATAGCAAATAAATATAGCATTTAGTTTTTGATATAACTTAAACAAATAAATTTTAAAGTGAATTTTAACCTAGTAATTATTTTATTAATAATGAAAATTAAAAAGTTTTTAGAGGGAAAGCACACAAGTTATTAACTAAAATAAAGTTAAATTTGTAGGAAAGTGAATTATTGAATGTTTAAACAATGATATTTTAGTATATTAAATAAATTGCCTTAATTTTATGTTAATCAAATTATTTTGCTAACCGTACATGACCTTCCACAATGTCACACGAAATGACAATAATATAATAAATATTTACTTGGTTGTTATTTTACAATATGACTATGAATTCTTTTCTTTCCTTATCTATTATTAGTTCATTGCTTCTCTGGTTTAACTTCTAGAAGCGTCTGACACACGGCTCTAATATCAGTGGCGATGTCGGGTCAATGGTGGTGGGGATGAAATCGGCAGTAGCATACACAAAAAAATCGGTTGTCTGTAAAGTCGGTTTACTGGCGATAGTTGAACGTGACAACGTCATAAAAAATATTGATGGGATGGTTGCATTTTTCAAAAAAAAAAGTGTGTGTATGTCAGCTACGACGCACGATTGGAGTTTACTCTTTACGAACGATAATTATGATATATATCGAATAAAAAAAAAGGGTAAATGAACGCATCTGCTAAAATGATAAGAGAAACGAACATATATCTGTAATTATTCGGATTATTTATATTACTTCAATAAAGCGTATTACATAAAGTATGTTACAAAACAATATAAATAATAATAAACGAGTCTATTATTTAAAATAAATCTTGATTTCTATACAAAACGGCACGAACGACTTCCATACTTTATAAGCTGTGGTGTTTCCCAGGCTTATAGTTTCGTCTTGTGTCAAATGCACTGCAGAACAAAGATGGCGATAATGTTCTGTGGCTGTCGACCATATTTTCGTACTATAGGTGGTAAGAATATATGTTTTTATAATATAAATGTTTGTAGTAGTAATAAAACGTACCTAGATCATCTATGCCCAAATAGGATTTTCTTTCTGTGACCAAAGTTACCTTTATAGTAAGAGAAGAATAAGAATGAACAATCTTTTTAGTTTTAATTTCACTGACCATTACTATTGACAAAACTCTATGGCACGCTAGACAATCTTCTTTTATTTTTTACACCTGTCAACACTGACAATGTTGTAACGTGGCTGTCAAAACGTGAATTAAAAATAGAAAAGTCTGTGTAATGTATTCCATCTCATTCTTTTACACGTTCAATCCTACAGATATATATGTTTGTCTCTTTCTACATAACGCCTCAACTTTCCGTGTTACACTTGATTTTACTCCTCATAAAATTTCCGTACTGGGCCTTATAACTCAAATCGTTTCTTAAGGAGTAAACTCCAAAAATTAAATTTTATTTGTTTGATAGGTATTTTGTATGGATATAGAGAAGGAGGTAAATGGAAATCACAATTGAATTGATCAAGTTACATTTATGTATTTGTACGCATAAATATAATACAATTATGTCAATTTTAAATGGAACGCCTCAGAGCGAGGTAACGCCTCAGAGAAAGGTAACGCCTCAGAGTGAGGTAACGCCGCATGAGTCATGTTTTTTCGTGCGTGCAACCGGCTCCATCGAATTATAAGACGTTGTCACGTCAATAATTGATTATTAATCGATTATTTTAAATATAAAAATCGCGTAAAAAATCGATTTTTGCTTAATTAATAATCGATTATTTTTTCACATCCCTAGTCATAAGAAAATACTGATGGAATGGTTGCATTTTTCAAAAGAAAGTTTTAATTTTATTTGTTTGATAGATATTTTGTATGGATATACAGAAGGAGGTAAATGGAAATCACAATAGAATTGATTAAGTTACATTTATTTAAACGCATAAATACAATCATGTCAATTTTAAATGGAACGCCTCAGAGTGAGGTAACGCCTCAGAGCAAGATAACGCCTCAGAGCGAGGTAACGCCTCAGAGCCAGGTAACGCCTCAGAGCCAGGTAACGCCTCAGAGCGAGGTAACGCCGCATGAGTCATGTTTTTTCGTGCGTGCAGCCGGCTCCATCGAATTATAAGACGTTGTCACGTCAAAAGAGTAAGATTTGCCTACACACGAGGCGATCCTCTAGGGAGGGAGACATCTAGGGTTGCTTCCCACCACTTCCCCGATATTGCCTCTGATTTGAGGGGCCGTGTGTAGACGATTTTTTCCGATGTTTTTTTTTCTTATGATAAAAAAACATTGTATCAAAATACATTTCGTAACGTTCTGAATAAAGAATGGACACATAAACAAGTTAAGACGAAATACTAAACAATAAAATTGGCATATAGTCTTTATGTCGCAATAACATTCCGCCTTTCTACATTACTATACGGAATTGTAGAAAGTAAAGAAACAGTTATTCTGTAATAAACAGCCCACCTTTTTTAGAATAGTTAACGAGAAAATTCATGTTATTTCGTCCTTTATAAAACGTCCGTTAAACTCTGAGTCCGAGTTCTCTTTTGTTACATATGGCCAATTTTTCTGTACGGCTGTGAAGCTTGGACAATTGAAGAAGATACCCACCGGCGCCAACCTCCAGTAATGGAGAGGCACTAAAAGAGGAAGATATCTTTTGTAAATAAGAATAATTCTCGGTACTATTTGAAAAAGATTTCATTACTTATATAATTTCTTTTCTTACAATAAATTTCACAAAAGAGATTGCTACTTTACATTAATTACAGCTATTATAGCAGCAATTATAGCTAGTAAATAAAATTATGTTGATTTTTTTACAATTCTAGTGAATAGGTAACTAAGGTTCTATGATTTGTCTTACTTATATCATACATAATATTTTTTTGAATAATAGATTATATTTAATTGAAGACAAGAATTAATGAGCAAAAAAAAACTTGCTGCGTGATTTAACATACTTCATAAACATTTGTAAAAAAAGTTGTCAATTGGCGTAACCGATTCTAGTAAGTTTGAACAAATGTTCTTCAATCTACATTAATATTTACCGCAAGAGAAAAGCTCACAACACCAACGACATTTAAACCGCAGTTACTTCGTAAATTAAATGTTTCATAGAAAACAAATAACAAACAAGCCAACAAGAATATTATTAGAAAACCTTAGTGTGTCACGTTAGTATAATATGTATGACGCGTTTCCTAGTTTTAGCAATAAACTTTATTTATAGGATTCCTAGGTCATGGAAGGGCCTTGTGAATTGCAAATGTCTATTGTGATAAAATGGTTATAAATTACTGTTTACATATGGTTTACATGTATACGTAGAATAAAGATAACTAGTAAGTAAATAGCATTTGAAAATTTTCCATAAAAAATAATTTAAATCAGTTTAGCGGTTTCGTGTGGTAACTGGTAGTTATTTTTAGATTCTGGTAATCATGTCCTTGACTAGTCCTTGAAAATTCATTTGTTTTTTCTTGTTTTTTTCCGCATGAAATGAGCCAGTTCTCTTAAAGCACAGACAACTAAGCAGGTTCTATATCTAGTGAAGCAATCCTAAGCTTTGTGAATCTGTTGTTTATTAAAAATTAATTAAAGTCGTTGAAATAAAAACATAAATAAAAAGGATTAAAAAAATAAATAATTAACGTGTACACAAAAATTTAATTAATTTAAATGCCGAAAATAGTTGATATTAAGAACAGGTGCCCTTACTGTAATTAAAACTTTTACTTTGACCTACACATGAAGGTCGGTGTACCAATAGTTCTGCTGAATAGCTGGTTTTTCCATATTAAATGTATTTAGGGTTCTGCAAGATTGGGGTCCTAATTCCACGGTCATTAAAGCTGTAGAGTTGACAAAAATATTAGACTTAATAAAATGGGTTTCAGAAACAAAACTAATTCCTTCTTATTTTGAACATTTTAGTCCAGGAACGGAAAATATTATAAAGCGACAATGTGAGCATGTATAATTCATATGTTGGTCTCATTTTAGTCTTGAAACAAATACCTACTCGTTTAAATTTGTACCTATTTATACCAATTCGTATAAAGGAAGTTGTTATATATGTAATAAATTACAGTTTTGGGTGTTTTAATAAGTAATTTTACGTTAGATTAAATTTTATTACAATTTGTAAACTTCGGCGTAGACCTCCCCAAACCTTTCCATACACCCCGTTTTTTTTTAAATATGTACGGAACTAAAATAAAAATTAATGAGCACTATGCTGGCGACGCGATGTCTTATAAGCTTCTAAGAGCCGGTTGAGGATAATATGTGAGATCGAGTCGATAGTATATCGCAATAATCTGGTTTTAATTTCGTGTTTTCTAAGGACTTTATGACTTACATCAAATGTAAATGAAATGAAATGAAATAGTTTATTCTTGCAAGTAGGACTATATAAATCACTTTTACAATGTCATCCTAAACTAGATGAAGTCGACATTTCCTAACTGACTGCCCTGAGAAGAAATGTCGAAACAAACTCGGGGGTCTTAGTCTCTTTTATAGTCCAGATAATACAATAATAAATTAATAAATTGGTGTAAACAAATGCAGAGTATTTACTGGACTGGTCTTTGGAAGAAAGAACCAGATCGATCTGAGCAAGCCTGTGCCAGCAGACGGCAAGCATGCCCCGAATAGTGCAGCTCAACCATTTTTGAGGGAGCTGCACAACCCGGTACACAGAAATACCGCCAGTGGCACCATAAAAATATGTGGGGCAACAACTCACTCAGATCGCCAGCCCAAAATAACTATATACTAAAATGTATCAAATTATAAATCAAGCAAAAGAGTTTATGATATACCCGCATATTGTTTACACTTACAATGGATACAAAATGTATTTTTAAGGTGTACCTTAAAGCAAGGAAAAAATTATGAAATTGAAAAATATAATCGTAATATAAACATTATTCACTTGGCATGTCAAAGTGTAAAATATTGTATGCAAAAGCACAAAACATGTCAGTAATGTAGAGAAAAAAAAATGTAAAAAAATGAATATGCACTAAGCACAAACATGTCAATAGAATAAAATAAAATGCATATGCAAAAGCACAAGACATGTCAGATTGTAAATATGTACAACATGCAAAAAAAAAAAAAAAAGTGAAAGACAGCTTAAAAAAAACACAAGCGATAGCTGTATAAGCGAGCAGCTCAATCCCAGGCGTTTCTATCATTTAAATAATCGGATATCCTGTAATATCCTTTAGTTAATAATTTTGATTTAATAAAAATTTAAATTTCTTAAGGGAAGTTTACGATCCATAGGAAGTTTATTGTAAAAGCGTATACATTGACCCATGAACGAGTTGCTTATTCTATGAAGGCGAGTAGCATGAACTGTTAAATTATTTTTGTTCCTAGTATTTCGGGAGTGAAGATCAGACAATTTGACAAAATCAGGTTCGTTTTTGTGAACATAAAGTAAATTTTCAAAAATATATTGTGAAGTTACAGTCAGAATGTTTATCTCTTTGAATTTCTCTCGGAGAGAAACTCTAGGACCCAGGTTATATATAGCGCGGACAGCTCTTTTTTGTAATAAGAAGATTGTATTAATATCCGCACAGTTTCCCCAAAGGAGAATGCCGTACGTCATCAAGCTATGAAAATAACTGAAATAAACAATTCTGGCTGTATCCACATCAGTAATTTGTCTAATTTTCCTTACAGCATAAGCAGCTGAACTGAGCCTTCCAGACAATTTGTTAATGTGTGGGCCCCACTGTAGTTTGGCGTCAACAGTAATGCCAAGAAAAACAGTTGACTCAACAGGGTCCAACTCTACTCCATTCAGTTGTACATTGGTGCTTAACTGCCTCACATTAGGCGTAGAAAATTTTATTAATTTAGTTTTACTTGAGTTCAAAAGCAGATTATTAACATTAAACCAATGGACAACCTTAGATAGTGCCAAATTAACTTGGTCAAAATTTTCAAGTTGACGCTTAACTTTAAAAACAAGCGAAGTGTCATCCGCAAATAATAGGATTTTGTGATCATCCCTTACACAAAAAGGTAAATCATTGATATAGATAAGGAATAAGAAAGGACCTAGAATTGAACCCTGCGGAACACCCATAGTTACCACAGATCCTTTTGATTTTTTGCCATTAATATCTACACTTTGTATTCTATTGTCTAAATATGAACTGAGAAGTCTAAGAGCCTTATTTCTAATGCCATAGTGGTGTAGTTTCTTGATAAGTGTGTCATGGCAAACACAGTCAAAAGCTTTGGACAAGTCACAGAATATGCCTAAAGCATCCTGTGAATTCTCCCAAGCCTCGAATACATTTTTGAGTAGTTCCACACCTGCATCAGCAGTAGACCGACCCTTAGTAAATCCAAATTGTTTGGAATGAAAAAGATTCTGTCTGTTAAAATGCTTTAGCATTTGCTTTAAAATTATTTTTCTCAAAAATTTTGCTCAGTGTAGGCAAAATTGAGATAGGGCGAAAATTCGTAGGATCGGTTGTACTACCAGATTTGAAGAGTGGAATCACCTTGCTTAACTTCATTAAGTCCGGAAACACACCAGATGCGACACAAGAGTTGAACACAATTGCCAGAAATGGGGAAATACATTCAATTATTGAGGATATTATTTGAACTGACAACCCCCAAAGATCGGTGGACTTTTTTACTTCTAAATCTTTAAATGCATCTAGAATGTCCTTAGCACTAACAACTGTAAATTCAAAACTTGTCCCACATTCTGCGACACAGTCTTTAAGTATGTTGTATGCGGAGCAGGAAGACGACAACAAAGTTTGAGTTGTTAATACAGGAATATTAGTGAAAAAAGATTCAAACTCGGTTGCCACCTCCAAATCCGCCCTAACATCTATATCATTAATTTTAAGATGAAAATCATTATTCTTAACTGTGGTTCTTCCTATTTCAGAATTAATAATATTCCAAGTAGTTTTAATTTTGTTTGCAGAAGATTGTATTTTGTTTTTAATGTGTAAAGATTTTGCGGCAGCGCAGGCTCCCTTAAAAGTCTTAGAGTAATTTTTAACATACTCCCTAAACCTTTCACTATAATCATGGTTCCTTTCATTATATAATTCAAATAATCTTATTCTGCTTTTAAAAATACCTGGTGTTGCCCAGTCACTAAACAAAACTCGATCACTTACAGAAACTGATCTAGATGTAAAAACCTTCTTAAACTGAGAATTAATCATGTTAAATAATGAAGAGTAAGCTTGGTCAGGGTTATTGTGATAAGGCAAACCAGGCAGTTTTTCATTTAAATTATTTTTAAAAAGTTCTAAACGATAACTGGTTACTGGAACAAAATTAACATTTTTTCGATTTGCTTTAACAATGTCTTTAGTAAATGAAACCAACTGGCCACAGTGATCTGAATCTAACAGATTAATAATTGAATAGAAAGTTGGCTTCACATTTGTAAAAACATTGTCAATACAAGTGGCACTGGTGGCAGTTATTCTAGTTGGCTCAAGGAAAATATTATATAAATTATATGATTTCAATAAGATTAAAAATCTATTAACAATACTAGATTTATCTAATAAGTTAATGTTAAAGTCTCCACAGACGGCAACTGTTTTATTAGTATTAGATATTTTTATTAATACATCTTCTAGGATTTTTTCAAAAGTATCATATAAAGCACATGGGGGCCTGTATACACTCAATAAAATGAACTGCTCAAGCTCAATACATGCTATCTCAGCAACTCGCTCAACAGACAGGCTCACTATGTCTGTACGTTCTTTAAATTTAAGATTATTCCGAGCAATAATTAAAGAGCCTCCACGTATTAAATTAACTCTGCTGAACGAGCTGGCTACCAGATGATTGTTGAAGCTGAACATGAACTGGTGGTCCTTTAACCAATGTTCAGTAATACATAAGATATCAATGTTATTACAGTTCATGAACAACTCCAACTCCAATTCTTTACCCATCAAACCCTGAATATTCTGATGTACTAAATTTAAAATATGCTTATTATTGATTTTATTATTGACATTTAAGGAATTTGATGGATCTCCTAATAAACAACTATGGCTAGAACTATTGCCAGAGATCACCTCTATTGTCTTAAAATCTAATTTAAATTACTTGGAACAAATTCCAAGGTATCTTGAATAAAGGTACTATTATCTACCTGCTCAATAGGAGCAGATTGGTTAGCCAAACATTTGGCTGCGTTCAAAATACAATATGATAGCGAATTTGCTACTTGTCCAATATAATAATTACAAAGATAATAGTTATCTTTTGTCAAAAAGTAATTATAACTAATGATGACATTAGTGTCAATAAATTCAAATTGTTTATTATACAGTGTAAATTCGACTTCTAGTTTTACACGTTTAGAGAGCTTATTATGAAAAAATCCTGAATCTCCGAAAACTTTTTGGTTCATATTATATTTTTCGGAAGGTTTTTAATACAAATACTAAATAACAAAATTGAGCGCGAGCTTTAGTGGGCGAACCTTATCGAATGCTTGACTATAATTTTGTTGAAACGTGTGAAATTTTTAATTAAGCAAGTGTATTTAAAATTGGAAATAATTTAAATATTATGTTTTGTTCGCTTGGAATTTCTTTCGCTTTTTAGTCCACATTTTATAGTATTATAAATTCGAGTTTGATGATTGATATCTGTGAATAGGTGAAGCCAAAGTAAACATTCATTCAAAATTCTGTCTCAGTTTAACATATATAATATTTTGTTTTGATTTCCGGGTTTGCCCTCAAAATTGACTACTCATTGATTGACGTTAAGTATGGATGTAACGTAGTCTTGTCGATGGTGATTAGGAGCCGATGTCTCTAATATTTTAAACAAAAATGAAACATCAGATACAGCGCAAAACTGATAAACACCCAGGCGTTCCCGTTAATGCAGAGGTCATAATAAATTTACATTAGTTTACGTAATAATCATGCATTAACTACATTAAGGCTTATCGTAAAAAAACAATAAATTAGCCATAAAAAATAAAGTAAAAATGTCGGCACTTTATAGTTTGCATTGAAGTGCGAAATAAAACGTTTAATATTTTATTTAGTGTTTAATTGTATGAGATTTTATCACCGTGTTATAAAAATATGAAAAATAAATTATGTATTCGACGATGTAGGTGGCCTCATGATAGGTGTTCTTAAAATGATTTATATACATATTTTGAAACAACCATACGTTCGTAAATTACAAGAGGAACTCACTTCATTAAGGAACATCGCTTAGGAGTCGCAATAATCACGGATATTGAAATACTGCTACCCTGCTGACCGGTCCAGAGCGAGCATATGGAGCCGTAGGGGTTTAGAGGGTAGGGGCTAGCATCTCCGGGGCCGACACCCACACTTCTAGCGTCACTATAATAAGAAGCATGACGGGAGACGGCAAACACCGAGCCCACATAGCTAAGATAATAATAAGCCACTGTCTAGAAAATACACTCCCCTGCAGTAGTAGACTATATAGGGTCTAATTTAGAAATAATAAGTTGGCGCGCGCCGGGCAGGTATGTAAATTATGCAATAAAAAATTAGATATATGCAGGTTAGATTTTTTGATTGTTTTTGCTTATTATTTACCTTTAAATACACCTATTTATTTAATGTTATGTATTGTCAATTATTTATCATCGAAAACATTGATATATAAATTATCTTTACGTTTTTGTGAATGTTTTTTCGCACTTACGGCATATGAGCGTATCAATATAATTGTGGCCTGTAGGTGAACAACATTATACCTGTATTATGCATATGGACAATGATTTTTGCTAAATTAAGTTATAAGCATAAGCGTTCTTTAATTTAACAAAATATACACCTCAAGTCAAAACAAAAAAGGCTTTACTAAACTACTACAACTGCGCTATTACTGTTCTAACTATCTTCTCTCATAGCTTCATTCAGATTACAGACACTCTGGGCATAAGCCCAGAACCTTAATTATAAAATTAAGGTTTATTACTACTGGACTTACAATTCCTAATCCTAAAAGCATGAAAATCGTACGTATCAATGTAATAATTTATTAAGTTTAAAGTTCGCACGCGACGAATAAACTTCTTGTTGAAGATACATTTAATTCGAGTGCAATTGTGTTTTAAGCAAACTTGACCTGTTTTTTTAAGCTATCTTAACACCTACTCAAAAGCTCTCATTTTTATACAACGCCACCGGAGATTATTAACACTTAAAAATTGAAAATTATAAGTTTAAAAATAAAATGAATGACAGTAAAGTTTTATGTCGCTAGACATCCGGTTCCCATTTTGAAAATTCAAACGCGTTCGCATATTACTCGTACCGAAAAGTGTAAGTAATGTACTCATGTGGTGTTGATCTTGGCCTTATTATATTTTGGCATTGAAAGTATCGCAAATGGTAGTGAGTGACACGTCAGGTCGCTCTTTACTTTGATATATGGTTGTATGTCTGTCTCTTAACCAGAGGTCATATAAAACACCAAGCTTTTGAAAAACGGAGTACTATTGTTCTCCTTGAATTCCGTGTGCAAAGACAACAATACGTATGGTTGACACTATTCTCATTATGGTACCTTCAATGACTGATATACTTATATACAGTTTTTCGATAAGGGAAACCAATATTTTCAAATGACATACTAAATATTAAAAGACCGGCAACGCACTTCATGGGCGGTACGCGGCGACCTTTTCTATAAAAAAAGATTATTCTTAAAAAATGACACTCAGATGAGAACGTTAAGGAAAAAATCAAAGTTTTTAACGTAACAACATCATATCAACACTCACCTGACTTGTAAAAAATATAATCTAATTCAGGTCTATGGTAGATAAAAGCCGACTCTTTCATTGTGATCTGTCGATTACTCATCTTCGTATCTGTCGATCAAAGAGGTTGAGTTTGTAAGTGAAACATTGTGAACAGTTATAACAAAAACTACAATTATTATAATAATTTTATGATCACATTTTTCTTTTTTATTTATCTTCGAATTATGTATTTTACTCGTAAATCTTAACGCGTCTTCGTCCAGTATAACATTTAAAAGAATTTAAAAAATATTACGATATCAAAGGTCTCATATTAAAATAATTTATCTAACTAGCCACTTCTCTATTAAGCAGTTTTCACCTTAGTGTCAAATAGATTGAGATAATAGACGCGCGAAATCGCGATTAATAAAATCCTTTAGCTACGGTTCGTAAGTGTTTTTAGTAGACCAGGCGCTTTTATCGACTTAATTTATAGGTACTAAGATGGAATGTACAACCACCTCGATGGCTGGAAGTCTTCCACAGTTTCCTGGGAGATACGACTTCTAAGCTTTAAATAAAGGGCATACTCCTTTTTGAACGGCCGGCAACTCACCCATGGGTGACTATAAGATGCGGCAGCTGCCTTTTATTGTTGTTTCTGTTCGATTCCACGACTCGCCATTCGCAAAAGGAAGTTCCTACCGAAGTGATTTGTGGAAGACATTCATTTGTTTTATTAATAATTTTGGACGCAAGTGTGTGTGTTTTCATTTTCGTACCAGCAAATATTAATTGCGCAGAAAATAAATATCATAGCATAATATTAGGAGTGGCTTGCCAAAAAGTTGTACGTAATAAAAAATAAAGTTTTTCTTATTTAGAATAATAATGATGCCTTAACAAAGATGCCGCTAAACGTTGACCTTTATATCTTTAGCGCATATTGTATAGAAACCTACAGTTCAATTAATCATTCAGCACATATTTTTACCTTAACACATGTCGACCTAGAATACACGGAAGAGACCTTGGTACGGAGGAAACAGCGAGGGTGCAAAGGATAATGTCGCTAATATATTTTATCATTTTGTTTTGTTTCCTTCACGTGGTACGGGGAAATTTCCCAATTCGATAATTCATTTGTTTTAGAATCGAGGATGGTCAGATAGTGTTACTATTTAATTTTATCTTTATCAATTTCATCAATTAATAATAGTTATTAGTCGAACATTCTAGTAATAATATAAAGTAATAGTAATAATATAAAGACCAACAAATAGAATAGGCTATTATTTTAATAAAAAAGGTATGCTAAATTTTAATAGTTTTTAAAAAAATATGGAAATAAATATAAAAAGATATGCCCCGGGTGAGGATCGAACTCACGACCTTAAGATTATGAGACTTACGCGCTGCCTACTGCGCCACCGAGGCTATTGCTCAACTGCGCAAAATTGAGAATCACATTTATTACAATTAATGTAATTGTAATTATCTAGTTTTATAGACACCACAATATGTAAAGAAGTTTGTTTACGAGTAAAGTTTTACATTTTATTTAGTAAATTATTTTAAAATCTTTTTTTATAGGACAGGAGGCAAACGTGCAGGTAAACTTTGAATAAGGTGATAACCGCCGCCGCTGCAACAACGCTAGCGGCTAGCGGGTGTGCTGCCGACCTTTCAGAGAATGGTATGATCTTTTCTTGATGGCCCCTGAGTTGTATCGGTTCAGAAATACCTCTTCTTAGGTTTGTGGTAGGGCACTTTGCCTCAAAAAGTGCCTAAAAAAGCGTTGAAAAAACTGTACATAATTTTAAATTTTTGTTGTTATGGTTTTATGTTATGAAGTACACTTAGTTATAATACGTCTGATAACCCTATAATACACTAAACAATACGTAAAATAATATATGTACTTACATCATCCTACAAAAGCTAGGATTAGAAACCCTACGATTATGTAACCTACTTATTTGACCCGAATTATATCCAATTGTTTTTCTGTCAACACATAATTCGATACTCCAAATAAGCTCCATACGATTATAAAATTATTATATAACAATCATAGTTTGTAGCAAAGTAAGTAAGAGTTGATCATAAGATACAATAATTCATTAATGGTCCTTTTCGTCCATTAAATGCATTTTTATAAAGACGACTCATTGGTCTAGTGGTTAGTACCCCTGACTGCGAAACCATGGGTCCCGGGTTCGATCCCCGGCTGAGACGAACATCGATGTGATGAGCATTTGATGTTGTGCTTAGGTCTTGGGTGTTTAAATATGTATTTATATGTCTATCTATGTATAATATGTATGTATATCCGTTGCCTAGTACCCATAACACAAGCTTCACAAGCTTAGCATGGGACTAGGTCAATTGGTGTTAATTATCTTAAAAAAAAAAAAAAAGATACGATGTAAAGTTTCGTGGTGCTCACTTGGGCGTTTAATATTTACTTTCTTAACACTTCATTCACTTCAAAATAATGAATTAATAAGGGCAACGACCTTATCGCTTTCGAACTTTTTAATATAATATTGAATAGGGTGAACAAGTTCTAAACAACAAAAGATAATAATTTAAACATTTAAAGTTACGAACAAAACAGTTAGGAGCAGTGTTGGCCTAGTGGCTTCAGCGTGCGACTCTCATCCCTGACGTCGTAGGTTCGAGCCCCGGCTGTGCACCAATGGACTTTCTTTCTATGTGAGCATTTAACATTCGCTCGTACGGTGAAGGAAAACATCGTGAGGAAACCGACATGTCTTAGACACAAAAAGTCGACAGCGTGTGCTGGCACAAAAGGCTGATCACCTACTTGCCAATAAGATTTAAAAATGATCACAAAACAGATTCATAAATCTGAGGCCCAGACCTAAATAGGTTGTAGCGCCACTGATTTATTTATTTATACGAACAAAACAAAAAATTAAAACACATGAATCATGATAACAAAATTATGATGTTAGGGATACGATGTGGATAAATACTACTTTAATATGGATAGAGGCAGTAAGTCCTAAGATTGAGAGAGACCTAGCGAGAACCTATACGATTCGTCTGGACAAGAAGAGTTATGTGATGTTATACCAATTAGACAGAGATTAAAAAGATTACCATAGAATTAAAAGGAAGCTAAAAAAGGTCTTACTATATTTAAAAAATACTTATTGTCCCTTGTAGTCATAAGTAAATTAATTTTAGGCACAAGAAACTACTCTGTGTAAAACTTGTTAACAACAATAAAGGCTTTTTATTTTATTTTATTTATTTACTTATTGTCCCTTATTTCAGGAGTTTGGACACAATCAATCAAAACGTATTCATCCGACAAATTTTATGACGAACCTTGAACTTTAAGATTGTTTTTTAATAAAACGTAGAAATCTAGGTCGTACTTTAGCAACGTTGAATTCACCTCCGAACCTCCTTGCAAAATATCTTCAGTGAAAACGGAACCAATCGTTGCCTTGTGTATCGATAATTTCATTACAATGAAACGAAAGATGTCCTGTATTAAAAACAGCTCAGAGCTGTATAAAAATAGTAAATATTTTGTTGCAATTAATGACGCAAAGAACAACAGTATGTTAAACTACATGTGTTTGTAATTTCGGCCAGATTAACCTAAATTTTTTAAGTGATTAATTTATAAAATGTTTTAAAGATGCATAAAATAACATTTAAATGTAGAAAGTACCTTGTCGGCTATCCAAATATTGTTTTGATTTACAAAATATTTTGGAACTGAAAAATGCGACACATGAATTTCTTGTGTTTTGTTTTGTCGAGGTGATCTTACACATATTAAACTACTATAGGAACTATAAAGCAGGTTATAGTACCTATAGTAATTGTAAAACAAATAAATTTTATAGGGCTTAATTAAATAAGTAAAAATGCAAACGTATAAACGATTTTAAGTGCATCCAAAGCGTTAAAAACCACAGCGAAATGGAAAATCAAGTGAAATAAAATGTGGCGATCGGCTGTATCAAAGTAATATGGATAACCCTCAGCAAATTTATGAAATTAAAATAGCTATTTCGAACACATGTTTTTTCTTTATATGCGAATGTTTTAAACAACATTTCTGGGTGATACTCAAAATCTTCAGTGTCTTGTAATCTTGTAACAAATGAAAACTAATACTTCGATTCGTAACCGGAACGACATTACTTAATATCCCTTTTGATCTCGGTAAGTGAAAGGTTTGCTTTCGTGCTCCGCTCTACGAACTACATTACACGTAAACAACCGAATTGAAACCAAAAGTATCCAAAAATGTTTTTCTACTGTGGCTAGCGTATTATTACACTTCGACAATTACTGTTTTAGTTTGGTTTGATACTCCAAACTCCATTAATTGCAAACAATTGAGCTTATTCCGGCTTTCAAAATAAGAATCAAATAGGTTAGGAGCAACAATTAAATTTTTATTATTTCCATACAAAAATGGCAACACTATCGATTTCCGCTGTTAAAAGGTCTGTTCCGTAATTCCTTTTGAATTTTTCGCTCCGACCTTATAATTTCTTGACCATATATAAGAAGTGTTTGTTATTGCAGTTGTATTTATATAAATCGTTTAAAAAGCAATAATTGTGGCTAATAAATGTAAATTAACTTATAATAACTTATTACTGATAACTGTTTTATCTCACTTCGAAATAATTTTTGCACTCCACCTTTTGCCATTTCAAATTGGTAGGCCCAATTAATACAGATACTTGGTGTATTAGATATTTCAAATTGTTTCATTTATCTTGAGATAGCCATAGAACAATTCTCAAGAAACCAGACATAGCGCGAACATAACTCACTTTAGGCTTTACCAGCCGAAACGATACGAATGATGTGTTGGATTTTGACAAATTATTATTAAATCACACTAAGTCTCAACTATCAGATATAGATATTCTTATCTTCTCCTTAGACACTCCAATAAGTTTATACTATCCATATATGATTTGTCCATTAGTTTTCTTTTTTGTTGTAAGTTTGACGAACATGTTGACGTGATGCAAATGTATTAAAAGTTCTAAATGAATATCAGATGTATTCTGAATAATAACTTCGCTTCACTGCTATTTAACATTAGTATTAGACAAAATATACTTTCAGTTATATGTAAATTTAAAGATAACATATGGTTTACATTGTAAAAATAGTTGGAAAATTCCTACCTATAGGAGAAAGTCAATCGCTGAGTCAATAAGACTGTTCCGTTTTATGTACCGCGTTATTATACTGTATCAAATATCAAATCCCGTACTAGAGTATCACAAGTTAGGCAATAATCCAATGAGTGTATTACGCAGGTTGTGTAACTGTGGGGTGACTGCTCGCTGTAATCTCATTTGCTCTGTGACGTCAAATGGCTTCTTGTTTTTTTACCTATCTGATTATACAGACACGCCTAGGTGCTATTGTGAATGAAAACTAATTTTAATCATTCGAAATTAATTTTTTGCAAGATTTTAAATCTTTGCATCTGTTTGGTAGCGGTATCTATCTGGCCGTCTACTTTTTAACCTGTTTTATACAAACCTATACACGAACTTTTCGACTTTTAGCTTTTTATTTTTTAGTTTTATTTATTGTATTTCTCTTTCAGTCAAATGGAAAGTGCAACACGTTACTGGTAATTATAAATTTGTATGATTGCAGATCAATATTTACATTTACTCTTTCTGTACATGCCAAATGAATTCAGTATTTTATCAGCTAGAGAGATAACGTTTTTTTCTTTTCAACCATTTTCCTATTAAATAATAATTTTGCACCTTGTGTTAATTGTTAGACCTAGTTATTTGTAATTGCGTTATAGCAATGTAGGTTACCTTCCAATAGTACTTAAGTAGGTAGAAGAAGCCCTAGAAGTAACGTTATAGGTAAATTTACAGCTTATACTGGTAAAATGCATGTGTAATGAACACGTGGGCTGGCAGATGCGATCAAGAATGCCATAAGTGCGTAGTATTCTATAAAAAACCTATACAAGCTTATGCTTCAAGCTTCTTAAAAATAAGCAAGTAAATAGCGATTTTTCCTTACAACTTGGTACGTACGACACATGTGTAGGTATACATCAATGGTATTGGAATGCAATAATGCCCTAAAATTGTTACTGGAATAAAAATGTAACGAATAAATCAACTAAGAATTTTAATAAAATGTGGTGGTATAACCTGACCTGGCTTAATCTAGTACCGTGGTCAAATATTTTAATAAGTTTTATTTTTCTGCTTTCTTACAAATACTATATAAAAGTTTACATTACTATTTATGATAACTTAATGTTTGCTGAACGTATTTGCATTGTCCCTTTTTACGTTCGGGCAGTGAGGACCAACATCGGTTGTAATGCTCTTTTATACTGATCGCTATCTGCAGTAAACAACGCTTTGAGTAAATGCGAAGCAGATATTATATTTTATGACAGTCTCCATGTCTTCAGGTGTAAGATGCTGCAGCCACTGTTGATCCGTCACCAATTGCAAACTAGAAATATATTAAATTTTAAAATTACATATTTCCATTTCATAAGCTAGTTTCTTGTCTTTTATTTTTATTGCATAATTTCTTTTGTGGTTAATCATTGTAATGTTTCCCTTTAAATGTTGTGCACACTTTTTATTGATGCATATGTATGTATCGTGTAGTGTGCCTTATGACGAGCACATATTTCCATGAGCAATACATTCTTGAATTATACTTATATGTAATTTATTTGGAGGAATGAAAATAAACTACTTTAATGGCCAATTACCTAATTATAGCTCTTTGAAAGCGAACGATTTATGATATCGTTAAATTTTAGTATCGACTTTGTAACATCTGCTCGTTTACACGAATATCATGCAATTTCTCTAAATAATTTAAGATAGCATATGTATGAATGTTTACAAATGATCCAAGGTGCGTGAGACCTCGCATTACAATAAGCGCAAAACAAACTAGCTCTGAGCGCAATCTAAATGGGCAACACATGTTAAGTAATTAAAACGCATGCGTCGCGAAGTCTGCAATGTCATCTCACTTCTGGTTTCTGAACGCCTTTTACTGTGCATCCCTCCGATATTATAAAAGATACTTTTACGCGCCGCGCGCCCGCAGTTCGATACGCGCCATCGAGTGAGTCGCACGCTCCTCTAATGCAATAGTGGTACTTCCACGCGCTAACAGAGATGGAGGGGATACCTCCTAGCCAGGGCATGCCTGAACCCGACGAAGGCATAACTTCCGACCGTCGTCCGTCCACCGACGAAAATGCTGATCTTTCAGACACGGCTTCCGAAGCCGGCTCCGGCGGCGGAAAAGATTCTGGCTGCGAAGTCGCTCCCGACACACAGGAACCGCCATACGCACCACCTGACGAGGAACTAGCCAACCGTATAGCCTCCCAAGTGGAGTTCTACTTCTCGGATGCTAATATTACTAAAGACGCCTTCCTGCTTAAGCACGTGCGAAGAAATAAGGAAGGATATGTCTCTCTAAAATTGATATCCAGTTTCAAACGAGTAAAACATCTTACAAAGGATTGGCGAGTGGTCGCAGAAGCCTTGAAGAAGTCTACAAAATTGGAAATTAATGAAGCGGGAACTAAATTACGTCGAATCGATCCTCTTCCCGCATACGATGAGACGACACCGTCAAGGACAGTAGTAGCTGTGAAGATGCCTATAGATCGCCCGTCAGTAGAAAATGTGTCAAGGTTATTTGCGGGCTGTGGTGAAATTGCTTTGGTTAGAGTTCTACGTCCTGGAAATCCAGTTCCTGCTGATGTTCGGCAGTTCCTAAATAAAAATCCCAGTCTTGTTAATTGTGTGTGTGCGTTGGTTGAGTTTACAGAATCTGAAGCAGCTCGAAGTGCACTAAAGCTTCAGACCTCTGAAGAAGATGGTATGAAAGTGTATGAGTTAAACGGAGTCCCACGGGAACCGAAAAGGAAAACTCCGATTCGCCGTGCAACACCGAGGCGTCATGAATGTGAATATTCATCTTGCTGTAGTGGATCAGAACCTGAATTTGACTACAGATATGTCGCACCATTCTACAGAAGGAATTCGAGTGGATTTTTCACACCACGTTCTCCCGAAATTCAAACATGGGTGCCCCGTCGGCAATCGACTTGCAGTCATAGCTCAGATTCTGGAGTTTCTTTCTTCTGTGGTTCTCGCCGTGCTTCTCAAGCGAGTACCGGAAGTGCAAGTAGCGCTGAAGGCTGGTTGTCAAGAAGGCTCTCAGGTTGTTCGTTGACAGGAACAGAATGTGGTGGCAGGAGGTTATCCTGCACGCCTCGTTTTGAACCTCGAACTCCTTTAGTTCCGGACGGCACAAGGGGCTTCCATGCGGCCTCCCGTCAGCGTAGAATCTCGGACCTTGCGTTATATTCGCGCTAGAAAGCGTCCGCCAACCGTGACACCTTTCTAATCACGATGGATAACTTACCTTTCACGTTATGCCTGCTAGGTTCAACAACGAGGAAGTGAAGTACGTGTGTTAATTGTAAGCTTATTATATCTCCTTTTTGTGAAGTTACCTAAATGTCGTTGATTCGGCGTATGTGATCGCTCATTTACTTAGAATAGTTGTTTAATTTATTACATTTACTTTTTAATTTATTAGTATTTATTACCGCGTATTTATTGCGGCTTGGACGTGCGCTGTGGGCGAGTTTTCATCCATGTATGTCAGAGTTGTGAGCACAAAATTAAAATAAACAAAGTCGACATCCAAGAGAATGTAGGCTCAAATCTGGAATGCAAGATACTGAAATGACAGAGCGTGGGGTTTCGTAAATACATCTGAATGCACCTGCATTTACATAATATGTCGTAAAGATGAAACGCTGCTCTCTGCCGTTCGCGTGCTTTATTGGTGGCCACAATGCGCGAACGCAAAACCGTCCATTGTAATATTAAGTCATAATCTTAAGTCAGTCGCGCCATCATACTTTCATTTGATTTGTAATGTTATGTTTTAAGTTTTGTTGTGATTTTATATGTAAAGTTATGTAACCGTAAGTGAAAGTTATAGCATTCGAAGCGATACGAACGCGTCGGCTGCAATACTTTCTCACTTACGCTTTTTTATTTATTATCTTTTGAGGGAGATTTTTTTGTGTAAATTGGCTTTTGGCACAATGTTTTCGGTGCTTTTTGCGTCTCCTCTGCTATTGTAAAATAAATAAGTTTTTTCGAGAGTGTTTTTTTTTATTCAACCTTGATGATAGAAAGCTCCTCTCGACCCTGGTTACCTTGACTGATGTGGTGACAGATAAGATTTGCATAACAGAATTAGGTTGTGAGAAGCGAACAATTGTGAAATTCGTTTGAGTATATATACGTATACCGTATTGATTAAAACAACCATGAAATCCAGAGTTTTACTCAAGTAAATAATTGTGTTAATTTATACATACGTGCCATTGTGATAAATTAGAAACAACGGTTATAAGATTTCAAATAAGAACAAAAATGATGAAACTAGGCGAGCGAATATAATAGTTATAAAAACTAATTATGTATTTAGTATGCAAGAAAAAATTGGTTAATTGTAGTGATATTATGAATTCATATTATTTATTATGTATTTGAGGTATTCAATTCAGATTTAAGTACAGATAGCGTGATTAGCTAACACGCTATAATATTAAGCAGTTACAATAATTAAGATTTCTAATTTCATTATTTATTGCCACCAAAGGTCGGTAGGTTTAAAATTTTATATACCGATTTAATTTAAGTTAAGCTTTTTGTTAATGTTAATTAATCTACTGATTTTTATAAGATGTCCATGATCCTTACTTTTTAAAAACATCGCCCCCAGTATGATGTTTAAAATGAGCAAAGAATACAGTAAAATACGCTCTTTGTATAGAACAATCTACAGCAACGCCAAGGTTCTGTTCTCTTCTGGAAAAGTCGACAAAAAACAGACGCTAAAGTGTCCGTTCATGCTAGAGTCATGTCGCTTTAACATATTTGCATCGGTTATGTTGCAGTGGCTTTATTACGTAAGTAGATATCTTTGTGATTTGAATATTCGACATCGGAATGAATCGCATCACCACTACTACTTCTAATATATTAAAAAAGTAAGATCATTAAAACGTTTTGACTTTGCTTTGTATGTGACCTTTTTTGCATCGGGTCAATAAACAAATTCTTATCTTCAAAAATGACAACCTTATCTAGCTAATTTATAGTCCATGCATACATTTTTTGATTAGACAAACATTCGTGAGAGATTTGACCTTGACATGATATGTTTGATTAAGTGCAGGTCATTAATGTGATTCAGGGTCTGTCACGAATTTACACTCGAATTTCGGCTATTATTACTGATTAGTAACTTATCATTTATGGACCGATGAATCTCTGCATTAGATGCATGCCAAAGGTTTAATTATCTAAACATAACTAAATACAATTGTGTATTAAATGTCAATCAGTTGTAACCTAAAGGTCTGAATTAAATTTAAAGAAAAATTAACTAATGTTAACTTAACTTTAATACCTGTTTAAATAGATTTTTTTTTATATTCATGTTTACAGTAGATCTGGCCTTTGGTTATCTAAATTTAAAGCCTACAATATTTAATAGTGACTGGACACCCGGGAAACCAGCCTCTTCGCAATACTTCGGCAATAAATAAATTATTATTATTAATACTCTTTAAATATTTAAAGGCAAGGTTTTCAGCGGCTCTCGGTTCATCCTTCTTCCTATTATTACATTTCACGAATTTAACAATTATTCCGCAGACAACTTTGAGGTCTTTAATGCGTTTAAACTCCTCCAGAGTTATTCTTGTATTTATTTGTTGCTCCAGGCCTGGCTGCTGCGATTATTTAAATATGACTCGCTGAATTTATATCTATTGATACACAGCATTTTAAACGTAACCTTCGTAAAAAATGTATTAGTAGAAAAAAAGGCGTTCATTCCTACGCAGGTAACCCACACAAATGCAATCGGACTATTCTCAGATTATACCATTATTTTTTAAAAACTGACACATTTTTCAATTCACAGTTTCGTTCATCGATCCGTAGCTTTACCTAATTCGTTATTTATGCGGTTAGTTAAAAAATTAGTTATGTTAATTATGGATTGATAGCGCAGATTATAATTCGAGATGCTCTTGTTATTGTTTTAGGGTTATACTGTATTCAGAAGAGACTCTTCATTTCTATTTTCTACCAGCTCTGTTATCGCGAAGAACGCGAAAGTGATTCTGGAAGTTTCCTTTTTAAATAGCAGAATCTGATGTGAGTTCAGTCTGACGTTTTCTCGTAGCCATGTTGTTGAGAAGGATGTGAAAACAGCATTAGCACATGGCATATATACCGGTAAGGTTTCTCTCAGTTACCAATATTTTTAAACATGCTGTCAATATTTTGGTAATCTTCACCGGAAAACCAAATCTACCTAAATAAAGCTGCAGACAACCGCTCGTATTCTTATAAAACAAAATCGACTTTTTATTAAGGAAATTACACACTTAAAAAAATCTCCTTGAAAAGTTAAGTTTTTGTTACTTCAAATAATCTTAATGATGAATGGAATTTACCATTGGCAAAAAGCGGACTTTGATCGTATTGTGATTATTTACATATCTATAATGTAATTTAGATGGTTTAACGGTAACGAGCTACGTGGAAATAACCGAAATCACGGAGCAAAAAATTTAACACTACAATATAACAAAGCATTATATAATATATATATATATTTTTCTTTGATTATTGTTATTTTGTGTGTTTATGTGTGTTTTTTTGTTTGTAATAAATAATATGTCTATGTCTATATAATCCCACAACTATATGCACCGCACCGGTGATAATGCACCGCCAAGATTGAGGTAGGCAATACATGCGAAGCTTTAAAATCATCAATTACTGGTTACAAAACAAACAGTGCACTGTGCACACATATACATAAATCCCCATAACTACCCCAGAAGTGAACTGTCAGCAAAAGAATAAGCAACATTTACAGTACATATATAAGTTAAGTATATTATTTACACTCAAAAACAGGGACATCGATTTACTATTTTTGAATTACTATGGTATAATATAATTATTATTTTATCTATTTGAATAGATATATGTTTAGATTCATTATGCAAATATTTTATTTTAATATACCTACCTGTTTAAAGTTTAATTAAATTAAAAAATAATTCGTTTCGGCAAGCATTGATGTCGTAAATTATACAATTCAACTTGTGAAATTTACCAATGTATTGATAAAAGGCCATATTTTTTAAGTTCAATAAATCTTATGAATTGTATTATGATGTCAGGGTTAGGGGTCAGCCGAAAGGACAACAGGAAATGCACAGGAAGTCTTATACATAATATCATCAATTAATAATGTTAGCTGAAAAAATACAAAATAATTATAATTTTTCTAGTAAGTAAGTAAATTCAAAATTACTTGGTTGAGTTAAATAATAATTACAATTCGAAAGTTACATTATTCAAATGGCTAAATGCAAGCGGAAGTCAGATCTAAAAACAGATTGCAAAATACGTTCAAAGATGCATATTTTCAGCCATTTTAGGTCGCAGAACCAGCGGAGTAAATGAGGGTGAATACTTTTAACTACCCCAGACACCAACTAAACTAAATATAACTATGGTATATCTTACTAAAAACTTGGTACATTGTATTGTATTAACTAGGAATGATAAAACAATTCATAATTAATATAGAGAAATATAAAGTTAGCTACTCGAACATATGAGCGAGTAAAATGCCATGGAATCGTGAATGTTAGTACTGTACTAATATTACATTAGTAATATACATGTGAAGACCACATGATTTTATTTACTAAATATTATGTATTATCTAAGGCGAGAGGTCAGGGCCGGTTCACGGACGCCACGAGGTCACAATCTGCGAAGAGGAAGTTGTCATTGTTTACGTATTATGCTCGATGCATTTTAATTTAACTGGTACGTCCGTGATATAATTTGACCGCAAATGAATGAATCTTATTTAATTAGCAGTAAATTAATGTTTTGTTTAATTAATATTTTTAACACAATTTTGTTATTAATTTTATTGAAAGTTCCAACCAGTAACCAAACTACTCGTACGTTTGGCAAAGTGTGGCGTATATGAATACCATTTATGTTTCTTTAAGTTTGCTCTCTGAAGTAGTCTGTGATATTCCCGACGAACCTCCTATTTCATAAAAATTAAATAGGTTTAATTTTAATGTTTTACCTAAAGTGTCTTTCTCATCTTCAGAGAAAAAGAGAACATACATCGAGTTGAAGTCAGTCTAAACTTATAAATAAACTTGACTTGGACTTTATAGAAAATTACTGATTATATTTGCCGATATGTATAAAATGAACGGGCACATCCTTGAAGAAAATTAAAGGCGTTCACCAAATAGTATGTTTATGTACACGTAATTGATAGTAATAAAAATATGGTATAAACACCGCGTATAGGTTTTACGACCGCTTACCGGATTCGCTTAACATGAAAATAACGTTAAAGTAAATAAATAGTTCTACAATCTTTGTCCTTTAGATTGACATTATATAGATTGAAGAGGATATAGAACGGACTTTATACAGGATCTCCAACACATCATTTTAAAAACTTAAAATAAAACACTAGTTAACAAACTTTATTTTCATACTATAATAAAAGATTTCCGTTATGAAAAAAAAAGTAGTTTAACTGAACCGTTTTAACTAAAGTGCTCATCTGTAGCATTGTATCTTTCATCACAGCGAACACCCAATTTGACAGAAAGAGATGAGCGCGATAGTTATAAGCGGGTATATATGAATTCATTTTCATAATATATATATATATTTACTGTTCCGCTCCCGCACCGGCTCCAAGTCTTCGTCAACCGCTGTCTTTGCCGTATTCTGGGTATCTACTTATCCGAGAAGATCTCTAACGAGCAAGTTGGGATAGGCCATACACGCCGAAGAGATTACAATTATATTTTTAAGCAGGCGCTCGATTGGAACCCGCGGAAAGCGGAAGCGTCCCAAGCAAACCTGGCGTTGTACAGTTGCAGATATAGACAAAGAGAGCCGTAAAGACTTGGAGCGAGGTGAAATACGAGGCTCAAAAGTTAAGACTGAACGCGATGGAGACTCACTATGGACGCTCTTTGCCCCGTCTAGGGGGACATTAAGTCATATTTACTGAAATATATGTCTACAGTACACATATTATACTTGTCATGAATAGATTTCTGTACGATATGGTATCATATGAGAGTTTAAACTGAGCATTCGCAAATAAATCCATGCAAAATGTGTTTTACATATAATAAGGGAAACGTGTAACTTTTTAAAGATTTCTAATAGTAACCGGATTAATAAAACTTCGATCGACATTTCCTTTATAAAATGTATTTGAAGTTAATCTGCATTATTTTCTATTATGTAACTGTTTAAATTAAAAAAAAAATGTATTTAGAAACTGTTATGACCCGAAATGCGCTGCCTGGTTTTACATGAAAATTTTTTTAATGAAAAGGCATTGGCCATGGGGGCAATGTGAGTTTTAAACACTTAATATAACCCGATTTTCATATAAAATCCTCTTTTGTTCTAAACGTTAACTTAATTCTTAGAAAGAGACAATTTATGATTAAATTTTGCTTCGATGCTTGCGGTTTCACAAATTGGTAATACCATATTATGTAGGTACATATTTGCAAACGCAATTTAATTGTAGACCACCACCAATAGATATACGGTCATCACAAGAAAAAGTAATTTATTACTTAATTATATCGTCGATATGATTATAATGTGCATTGTGTAAGCTAATAAATAGCAACGTTATATAACTTCAGCAGTTCAACGTTCTTTTGCATTGTGTAAAACATTTTTATTACTTTTGTAAAGGCGAAGATTGTTTACTTGTTAAATAACCTAATATATTAACGGATTTTAATTTAAAATTGTAATTATATAATATTTATACACAAATATTTTTTCTGAGCATCATTTAATAATAAAGTTTAATAATCAAAGTAATAGCTGATAATAAATGAACAAACTTTGATATTAGACTAAAAAAAAATAATGACACATTCAAAAACATAATATAGATATATTAAGCACTTTTGTAGTAGGTACTTTTACTACGCAGTAGGTAATATTCGCCTTAAACACAAAGATTGGTTAGTGTTTACTTTCACAAGTTCTGATGGTGATCTACTTCGTATCGGTGATCTTTTTGGAATTGAGAGATGTTGCTCAATATAAAAGACTATCATTTTAACTTTTTACGATCGTTACCTATTTAATATAAAAAGAACTATTTCTTATGACACATTCTAACATACGTATTTATTTTTACACAAGTTTAAAGTTGTTTAAATTATCTATGGTTGGCTTCTAAACTTTTTGGTTGTCAGTTTTTTTTTTATTTCAGCAAAGCCTTATAAGAAAAAAGGGTTGTAGTTTTAATCAGATTTCAATAATACTTTTATCGTATTTAATTTGAAAATTTAAGTTTTTTAATTCAATTTTTTTTAAGGTATATAGTGAAATTAAGTACTCTTTTAATAACTAATTAAGAACAATTAATACACGACTTTACACGTCATAGAGATAGCAAAACGATGATATTAACGTAAATTTGTTTAGAACGCGAATAAATTGGCATTATAATAAAGTGTAAATGAATCTGAACTTTTAATATTTTATTTCAAATATTATCTTTATGGTTCTTTTTATATGGTTTCTACTAACGAAAAACTTAGCTTTTACAGATAGGCTAGCTTTATTGTTAAGATTCTTCTTATTAATTTGATTTTGACAATGGCAGCAGATTATTAGCTATAGGAGCAAACAATTATTATAAACCTGATAGTTAGTGATTTTTGAATCTAGGGTAGGGCAAGGGATTAGAGAAGGAATAGTAAGTTACCAATCGACTTTAAAAAAGTGTATCTACCGAGGTGGACCCTCGTGCTAGTCATAAAGTGGAATTATTCTTATTGTATCACATTTAGCGACATTCTCTGAAGAATGCAATGCTTCCATTACGTACAACATTTTTTTTTACTTTGGTACCACGAACACCGTTTTTACCCATTTAAAATTACCCATTTATCAATTTGTCATGTATTTTTTTGTTGACAGCCAGTAACATTAACAATATCCACATTCCCAATTCACTTTATTCTTAAACTGTAGGGATTGAAAAGGTTTTTTTGTCTCCAGCTTATAGGCAACGAATTTTTTTTACCAACAATTTTTGATTGCTCGCGTAGGTACCTACAAAAGTAAAAATTATATAAAAATTTACTTCTACATTTTTTTCAGAGACATCTAGGGTAGCGCATATAACGTAGTTTAGTAATTTACAATGACCCCGAAAGATGTCACTACAAAGAAGACAACAAATAAATAAAATAATAATTTATGTATTCTTGGGTAAATAAACATATGCTCTAAAACAAAAGACATATTATTCCTTATTTTACATGCTTAAATTCAAATTCAAAATAATTATAATTTACAATAAGTAATAAAATACTTATAACTGGCAACAATGGTAATTTCTTTAGTTTATGCCTGAACCGCCGATTGACAGCTTCTCAGTAGCTGAGAGAGATAAATTGAAAATTATGAATTTAGAACATTTCTAAAACAAAGTGTTTCAATGACCGCTGGAAAAGAAACAATGGGGTGAGTTTAATTAATAACAATATAAACAACTCCCGAATTGCCTATTTCTTTGCATTTTTTTTATGGAAAATAGAAAACCTATTTTCGCAGGATTTCGATATTTTTTGGGAGGGGATGCAATTTACCAATGCGAAGGACTATTTCAGGCTTATCTTTTTTATAATTAATTATTGTAACTGCATTCAAATAATACACATTGCTTAGTTTATTATTGTTATTGGGAAATTATTTGCAAATAGGTACTTATTAGTTTCGCGTTTAAGTATGAATGATTGCACTCTAACATTGGTTGAGTCCAGATGAACGCTTTTACGACGATATTAAGGACAAGGGTGTGTACTTGGCTATTTATAAATCACTTTGTGTCCATACAAAGTTATGATGTTAAGATATGATTATAGCAATTCTATCCATTAGCGAGAACATGGAATGTGTTTCGTGATAACAGTTGAATTTATTAACAGAACCAACTTATTTCATATACTTAAAAGTTCTAAACCTATTACTTGGATAATTTCAATAAAATTCAGGTCTTGATATGCTTATGTATGCTTGAATAAATATGGGATATTTTGATGTATGTATTGAGTGCTCTTACTTTATACCCATGGAAACTTAAAAAGAAATACCATCATTAGTTAAATACTACAAAGTAATTAAGACTTGTTTTGACATTGTCAGTGAATTTAGGCATATGTTGCTGTCATGCACTATGATTGGTTAGATGGTTAGCTTGTTCAAAATTGGAAGTTGTTAATTATGTAGTGGTCTATTATAATGTTAATATTTGTTAATAATTGGAGGAAGCTAATGGATGTGGAACTTAGATAAATATTGTCATCTTGATATGATATATAACTTGAATTTTAAGCAATAATATCCACCGTTATAAGTAATATAATTTTCATTTGTTGATTTAAGATTCTAGATTTATTTTACAACATGGTTTTTGTGTGACAAATAAATACCTTATCAAATTTATTGAGAGTGATGTTTTTATCAAATATTCTGAAACATTTAAGATAATAGTGTCAATCAAAATTACTAGTCTAATAACTAGTCTTCTCAACTTAACCCAATAAATCTATTGAAAATTGTAAAATTTTGTTCCAAATTATTAATCTTAATTGATATTGTATACTATTTTTATAATGTTTACTGAAAAAGAATAAACCATATGTTTTTAAATATGATAACTAAATAATGCAATTTTTGAATGTATTAATCATGAAATATGTATATTTAACTTTAATGTTTTAAAGTTAGTCTACATAAAACACAGATTTTTGAGCTTCTAGGCTTGCAATATCTATATTTAAATTGTTGTAAATATTTAATTCTGTATTTGATCACAACAAACAAAAATTCAAATTGCAATACAAGAAAAACCTTATGTCACAGAAATGTTTTTTCTTGTTTGAAATAGATAACATAATAATCAACAAATATTATTTCAATTGCAGGGAGCAGCCAATCTTCACGTGCAAGGCGCATGTGTTCCACATAGACCCAAAGACCAAGCGCTCTTGGATGTCGGCAAGCTCAGCAGCTGTTTCGGTTTCATTCTTCTATGATTCCTCTAGGAACTTGTATAGGATTATCAGTGTAGAAGGAACAAAGGTACACTAATTTTTTAGCAAAGATATGATATTGTTACCTCTTGTCCGTGATTATTGTTTGTATTAATAAATGACGTGTGTGTATGGTAACTCTTTACCCTTCAAGTTAACATGGGTCAACCTTTTTTTTTGTTCAATTGCTAATTTTGCTCTAGGTATATAGGTGATCAGTATTCTCTGTCTATCACAAGTTGACTCTTTTAGATCTGGACATGCTAGTTTGTTAATGTAGTACTTTACTGACTGTTAACTGTTAATATAGGAAGAAATATCCTGAATTTGAAAGTTAACCCATATGCCAACACTGCTCATTGACGCCAGCCAGTGTTAGTCTCTACAATTTATAAAAATATGTATTACTGAAATATATAAAATACAGTGTAAACTCTTTATAACGAATTTCAAGGGACCGAGGATTTTTTTTCGTTATAGGGACGGAAAAGAAAAAAACACCAATTTTAACCAATTACAATAATTTATATACATAATATAATAGATAGGTGACAATGGTGCGTTTAGTAACTGAGACCAAAATATCCTACAGGCATTGTAATCTAAAAATAAGGTCTTAGAAAATATGACCATGTGTCTAAATTCCGCAGGCAGCTGGGGTGGCTACCTATTCGATTCCGACGTCACGCTCATCTTCTTCAACTTCTATACTCAATTCTTTTCAATCCGAAAACCCCTTCTTATCTCAAAAATCACTTCAAATTCTTAGGTCCTTCTAACTATATGTTACGCTCTTCTAATAGATGTTTATTGGAAATTCCATCCCACACTTCATCCTTCTTAGGCAATTCATTTACGATCTCCGCCATTAAGCTGTGGAATACGCTGCCTGACTCCGTACGATTGGCTACCTCTCTGTCATCTTTTAAAACTCTTCTGTATAATCATTTCTTAACCTTATCCTATCCTCATCAATCGTGACTTGTACAATTCTTATGATTCCTTTTACATGACTATTCGCTGTTCATGTATTTGTAAGATTAGTTTTTAAGTTTTTAGTTTGTAATTAATATTTTTTTTTGTATTGCTTTAGATTAAGGATTCTGCACTTCTCGCACGCATCATGTGTCTTTTTTTTTTAGTTTTCTCTTAACTAGGGTTGCCCGGAAGAGATCGCTTATTAGCGATAAGGCCGCCCGTTGCATCCCTTATAATTTTTATGTATTGTGTTTCTTATATTATTAGCAACGAAGTGTAAATAAATAAATAAAAAATAAAATAAAATAATGGCACACGTGGTAATGCAATTAACAATAACAAAGGTGATATGGCTGTTTATGACCTCAGGTGTCTTTCTTAGAAATTTCGGCACCTCAATAGGTTAGTTTTGTAAGCTGATAATAAAAAATATATAATTACACTTAAGTATGTTGTTCATGTCTATGAAAATAGTTCTTCATAATATAGAGGCTGTGCGTTATAAAGAGTGAAATAACGTATGCGTTTTGTGTTAAACCAAACAAATGTACCTCATTTTACGTTATAGAGAGTTTGTCATTATAACGAATGACGTTAAAAAGAGTTTACACTGTACACAAAAGAGTTTAAACATCAAATGAATTTAAACCATTTTTTAACGTCGAAATAAAGACGCAACTAAACATTTATTAAAAAAGAAAATTAATAAAGACGGTCCGGTCCTGTGATTTCTTTTAATAAAAATGTAAAACTCGTATCAATGTTGCCTTTTTCTGACGCGGATTCACAAGAGCACTTGGCACATTTTGAGAGTACTGTCTAGAACAAAGTCGGTCTTGTAATTAACTCTTGTACGAATATATACATACGAGTATATGTTTACACTTAGTAAAATTGTAACTAATCGATGTGTGTATATAGAAGTTCACGGATTTAATGAACACGATTACTTCTCGGGCGTTTTGAAGTTACATTGTCTATCTGTTTGAATGTATAGTAACGTAGAACATAATGTAGTAGTTGATTACAGAATAAGGTATTTAAATTTAAAAAATATTTTATTTTTAAAGGGCAGTATTGGCCTAGTGGTTTTAGAGGGAATTCATCCCTGAGGACCTGCGTTCGAATCACGACTGTACACCAATGAAGTTTTCTTTCTATATGAACAATTAGCTCTTTGCTCCTATTGTGAATGCAAACATGAGGAAACCGATATGTCGCAAATCCAAAAATCGCCGACATTTGTCAGATGAATGATCACCGCATTCAATCCGAGGCCCAATACCCATATAGAGTTGCAGCGCCACTCGATTATTATTATGATTTAATTTTTGAACCTTAATAAAATTGTGACTGTGAATGAAACTTCAGAAAGAACACATTGTGAGAAAATCTTTGCAAGTTTGCCACATTATTGAATGCTTAATAAGTTAATTATATTTATTTTGATTGTCAATTGAAATTATCAAGACGTAAGGTTTATTTTTTTTTTTCATTTTTATTTACAGGCAGTGATCAACAGTACTATTACAGCGAACATGACATTCACCAAGACATCACAGAAATTCGGTCAATGGAGTGACGTTCGCGCGAATACTGTTTATGGCTTAGGGTTTTCGTCTGAAGCGGAGTTGGGAAAGGTAAAACTTTGAATTTTCTAATCATAATAGGCTAGAAGTTAAATATTGACATAATGTTTGCTATTAATAAATGTAAATTACAGTTTCTGGGGAATTTATATCTTGACTATATAGACAGCTTAGATTTAGTATAGTTTACTATTATAATATACTATATATTACTATGTTTAATATGTTCAGATAATGCTGCTTAAGTGTTCTAACAAAATTTTATTCTTTTAAAATAATTTCAATGTACGTATTGTTCGTGATCAAAGCACTGCGCATATTCATCAACTTGTTTGTAAACGTATGTTAACCACGGTCATATATCATTAGGCATTTTTTGCACCATGACTTTACTATACTATTTCAGTAAATCCAATTACACGACTTGCGCTAAATAGGCCATATTTTTCCCTTCCGCGGACATTTTCACACAACAGCCATGTGTATTAAGAATTGTTTTATTATAATTTCAGTTTATTGAGAAATTCCAAGAAGTGAAAGAAGCGATTCAAGCGCAACAATGCGGTGGTCAGCCTAAAACTACAAATGGATCAGGTGCAGCGACACCCGTAGCCTCGGCGACTGCCAGTCCTTTACTTGCCGCTAGAGCCCCTACTGACGAACCGCCCGCTGTACCGCCGGCTCAGGTAATGCCTTTTCTTTAGAATGTCGCGGCCCGATCATAGAATTGATCAATTCATAATGTCATCCATTAAGTAGCCATCTACATCTTAACGGAACGCGAATTTATTAACAAGACCACTTATTTACTAAAGATCTTTGATACTATTTTGTGTATGTAAAATTAAATTGTAGAACTACGAAGGTACATTATAATTAAGCCATTGCAAAACTCACTAAACCATCTTTAAATGTCGAAGACACATTTCTGATATCAGATTTTGATGAGATAAAGTTTGAATTATCATAGCTAATCTATTTAAGATATGCTTTGGTGTTTAGCATGTACATACAGACCAAATCCATAATATATATTTGTAATAAGTTTGTTTTGATTTCAGCCAAAACCAGAAAATGATGAAATGATGGTACACCAGCGAGCGCATTCTGTTTCGTCTTCCATTCAGGTATATATTTCCATATTTGTATACTTTTGAATCACTGAATGCAGGCCTAATAATGGTCTGTATATCAATACAGCTTGTGCCTAGACATAGTGCTTACTCAATCTCACTATCTTTCACAATAATTCAACTAGCTTCTTTATGTCCTTAATAAAAAATCGTACTTACGTACTATTTCACTTGTGTATGGAAATAATTATATTTCGTATTTTCTTTGTTTATAAATCTAATATTGACATTTACAATGCAACTTTAATATACGTAAAAGCTAATATAAAAGATGAACTGTCCTTGGAAGAAAGTTGTCAACAGGGTGATCCCCTTGGGCCTGCAATTTTTAGTTATTTATTAGTTTGGCTATAAATCCGATAATCAAAAATTTAAATTCTAATTTCAATGTTTGGTATTTGGACGACGAAACCCTAGGAGGATATTGTGTTTTCGGACCTTTTTTTAATCAAAAATATATATAATAGCTTTAAATTGAAGCCATTGGTTTGGAGCTTAATTTTAGCAAATGCGAACTTTTCATAAATAACTGCGACTTAAATTTAAATTATGTAAAAAAATACATATTTTGGCTACAAATATTAAAATAGTTAACAGGAATTCCCTTTACCTTTTAGGTTCTCCAATTTTTGATGAATCTATTTCTGATTATATTAATACTTCAATTACTAAATTTCAAAATTCTGCTGACCGTCTCCTTGAAATTAGTACACATTATGCACTGCATCTTCAAATTCTGTCTTTTCCTCCCAAAATTTACGTATGTGCTCCGTTGCTGCTCCTTTTGGAATTACCCAGATCTTTTGACACAAGTAGAAGACTTACTCCACTCCGCTCCACTGCTACATGTATAGATAATGTATTTACAGATGCAGAGGCAATGCAAACCTCAATTACAACTGATCTTAGCTCAGATCATTGTGGACAGTTAGTGGCGCTAAAATGTAAAGTGGTGAAACAAGTAAATAAGAGCAGTGTGTTTGTTCCAGTGAATAAAAAGCGAATGGTGAGATTTAGACATAATATAGGTAAACGCCTACCTTTATTACCGGTAGGTACTACCGTTGATACACAATACAACAATCTAAGTGATTGTATTAATAAAGAGTTCAACACCATCTTTACCTCAAAGAAAGTCTCTCATTCGCAGTGTAAATCGTTTAGTGATTGGGCGACAGCGGGAATTTATAAAAGTAGACAACGGTTGTATGACCTTTACGCTGAAAAGTCATACAATCATAATGAAGAATTTATTCTTTATGTTCGAAATTATTCGAAATTATTTAAGAAAGTTTGTTACGCGGCCAAGTCCTTAAATATCAAAAACAAGATTAAAAATAGTACCAATAAAACTAAAATGACTTGGAAGATAATTGATAGTGAAACTGGAAGAGTCAGGGATCGCAATCAAGACATCGAACTATGTGTCGATAACACTATAATCAAATCTAACGAAGAGATAGCGATTGTTTTTGATAAGTACTTTTCTGACATTCCAATTTCGACTACTAAGTCTCTTCAATCATCTCCCGCCCTCGCCGAATCGCTGCTCAAAGATAATGTAAACGAGTGCAAGGTCAGTTTTTCATTCCGACCCATTGGTGCCGACGATATAGTGAGGATATTTAGAACCATAGATATTAAGAACACTACCGATCTTTGGGGTATTTCTGTAAAAATTATTAGTAGCATAATTGATGTAATTGCTCCCCATCTAGCTATAATTTTCAACAATTGTATTAAAAGTGGCGAGTTTCCCGATCTAATGAAACATAGTAAAGTTATTCCTTTATTTAAAGCAGGTAGTATGTCCGACCCCAGTAACTTTAGACCAATTTCCGTACTACCTACTTGTAGTAAAATATTTGAAAAAATTATATTAAATCAACTGGTAAGTCATTTTAACGTAAACAAATTATTACATAATAATCAGTTCGGTTTTACCAAGGGTCGCTCGACAGCCGATGCCGGTGTTGAGTTATATAGATATATAGTTAAGGCTTGGGAGGAGTCGCATGACGCTTTAGGTGTTTTCTGCGACTTATCCAAAGCATTTGATTGTGTCCAACACGAGACCTTAATCGGGAAACTCCGCCACTATGGCATCAAGAATACCGCACTGAATCTTCTGACTTCCTATTTACACGGAAGAACTCAGAAGGTTGAAGTGAATGGTAAGAGGTCCTCTGGGTCGGCAGTAGATATGGGGTACCACAGGGCTCAATTCTTGGCCCTTTCCTCTTTCTTGTTTATATAAATGATCTACCTTTCATGGTAGAGAGAAAACATCAGATAGTTTTGTTTGCTGATGACACGTCCTTGATTTTTAAAATCAAACGACAAATAACAAATTTTGACGATGTGAACAATGCTCTGTCTTCGATTGTCCATTGGTTTAGTATGAATAACCTTCTACTTAATGCAAAAAGACAAAATGCATTAAATTTTGTGCAAAAAATGCAAGGGTTATGGATACTAGACCAATTATAAACGGTGAGGAATTGAATCTGGATGATACAACTGTATTTCTCGGAATCACCATGGATTCAAAACTTCAGTGGTCCCCTCATATTAACGGATTGGCGAAGAGACTTAGTTCTGCAGCCTACGCGGTTAAAAAAATTCGCTCACTAACTGATGTCGATACAGCTAGACTTGTTTATTTTAGTTACTTTCATAGCTTAATGACTTATGGCTTATTATTATGGGGTCATGCTGCTGATGTCGAAACTATTTTCATCCTGCAGAAGAGGGCTATTCGTGCAATCTATAATTTAAAATGTAGGGAATCTCTTAGAGATAAATTCAAGGAAATTAATATACTTACCTTTCCCTCGCAATATATTTATGAAAATATTATGTATGTATACAAAAATAGTGATAAGTTTACTAGAATAGAACATACGCACAATGTTAATACACGGAACAAACGCAGGCTGCAATTTCCCCGTACTAGACTATCTAAAGTTAGTAATTCTTTTTTGGGGAAAGGGATACTCTTCTTTAATAAAATCCCAGAGGCTCTTTTATCACTGCCTTTCAATAAATTTAAGAAATGTATTAAAGAAAAGCTGTGTAAAAAGGCTTACTATAAAGTCAACGATTATCTAGTTGATAAAAGGGCCTGGGACTAGTGCTAGACAGGCTACTTCTAATCAATTTGCGATATTTGTTTTAAATAAGTGTTGTTTGATGATTTGCTGTTTTAAAAGAGTACCGAGAGTTTTTTACGCCGGCTTTTTCTCTCGGCCTACACCCTCTGTCTTCTTTGCCGATGAGTAGGGATGCCTTCAAATTTAATGACGTGGAATAAGTGATACATGTATCTTATGTTCCATAATAAACATATTTTATTTTTTTATTTTATTTTTATTTTATTTTATTTTTTACTTAAAATTAGCTTAGAATCACTTCTTAATATGCAGCTGAACGAGCAATCTTGGACCCATCCGTTATGGTGGTTAAGGAATTCGCAAAATTTCCAGTGTCGCTTTACCAGCCTTTCTATCTTCTGTCCATAGTTCAGCTAATCTCATAAGTAAAATTTTAAGCACAATGTTATAATAAAACAGTAGTCGTTGGCATGACGAGTACGTAAAAGCTATTTTAGAACAATAAATATTTTTTTTTATAGAAAATATTGACTTCTGTATGATAAAATTTTAATCTTAAAATATAGAAATATGTATTACTTTATATGGATTTTTATAGGCTGGCGGTGGATACGCGACGGTGGGACGTGCGGGTCGAGGTCCGTTGGCCTCTTCGGGCGCCGCCGCGGAGCCTACGCCCCCTGACACTGCGGATCAGCTTCGCTATGAGAACGATAAGCTCCGACTTGCGCTTGCGCAGAGGTACGTCACAGTACGAATATAATATTTGTAATAAATAGGTAGGACAATTAGTAAAATTATAAGTGCTCTAGAATGTCTGTCTAAATAAAATACATATGGTTTGGAATTGAGTTGATTCGTTTTCGTTTAGTTTGTTTGTACATAATTTTTTTTTAATAGCTATTATATTTTAATTTGTTTATAAATGTTTGTGTGGTGGTCGTCCAACAAGATAAAAAGGGCCCACTGAAAATCAGTTTTACTGGTGACATTTAAAGCTGAATCGGGCCGATTTTTGGTTACAGTGACGATATTTGATATTTATACATTTTAACCAAGTAAATGTATTTTCATTCTTTTCTATTTGTGGACATTATTTCATTTTTTTAAAAGTCCAAGCAAAGAAGGGATTGCCATTCGATGTCGCTACTAAACTAAGAGATAGACGAAAAGATTACCCCCAGAACTGTACCAACACAAATAATACTCGATAAATACATAACGTTTTCATGTTTTGTTAATGTTAATATAACAAAACCTCTTTATTTTGGTTATAAATTAATAAAAACCTTAATCTTGGTATTCTGTCTGTATAAAATCTGGTTACACAACTAATAATATTTAATACATACATTGAAAAACACAAACAGATAATCATTTTTCATTATAAGAATAAAGAGTGCATATCCAATAAAAATGCTTATAAATTCCATTACATAAACATTGTCCGTTAGTAATTAATCAATCTTTATTGAACACCACTTTTATCATTTCTCAAGCATAAAATAATTATCGCTTACGGAATCGTTATGTAACGAGTAGTTTAGTAGCTTGGTGGTTATAACGAGAAACCAGATAACGTAGTGCCGTGTGTGATTATCCTCAAAACAACATGCCTTTCGGCGTATATATTCTTTGTCATCTACTTGCATTAAATATCCAATGCATGTGTGTCATCCGTTAGACAGGTTATCGGACATACATGTGAATGCGAGCAAAAAAATTATATTGTTTTTATCACGTTTATTAATCAGAAAGATCACAGTAGACAGGGACCAAAATAGCTTTTTGATTCCTAGAGATAAATATAGATTTTGATGAAATTTGAATTTGGAATGCGGATATTCTTAAGTGCCCTGTAAACGATCAAATTGTTTGTCAAATTTTACGTGTTTGTCAAATTATTTGATAGTGTACTGCTGTGTTTGAGGCGTTTGTCAAACAATCTACGTGTTTGTCGTGTTTGATGAAAATCTGGATTGATGTCGAGTTTGAAACATGATCTCACTCGTTGTATTGACATCATGGAGGACGCTACGCTCAGTGACAATATGAGTGTCAATATTACTAACAAAGAATTTATGTTGCATTTCATATCTGTTTATCGCGATTTTTTTTTCTTTTTAGTAAACCGTAAAGTAGTATGTTATTTTGTATATCTTTTAGCAAGAAATAAAAGGCTTTTTATTTTATTTATTAAATAAAACCTTACCTGAATATTGTTGAATAGTGTTTCATTTATTGCTTCACAAGTTTCAATGATAATGTTGCTCAATGTACGAGGTGCAACGCAGGCTTGAAATTTTAAGTCTTCGAAATCGGCGCCGCTAGCCAGGTACCTCAAAGTTATTGATAACCTTTGAGAAGCTGGTATAGATTTCCGCATAACTGTGTCCTTTTTTTCAATACGAGGACGGAGTATAGCCAGTAAATCTTCAAAAGTTTTATGGTCCATGCGCTGGAAGTTTGCGTAGTCTTCAGGTTCTGTGCGCAATATTTCCCGTAGCAAATTCTCGTGGGTATATTTATCTCTTAATTTTAACCATTCTCGACTCCATCGTCTTCTTTTTTTTGTCTTGATACATAGTGCTAGAGTCAAAGCCAAAAATGCGTCATCTGAATTACTCATTGTAATAATTGTAAGCGCTCGGCACGGCGACGTCACGTCACGAAAGGAGAAACCCGAATTTACTAGAAAGTTAACAAATTTGTTTGATATTTGGTTTGATCGTTTAAGCTATTGTTTGATGAAAACGTGAAGTTTGACAAACAAATTTGATAAACAATTTGATCGTTTACAGGGCACTTTAACGATCAAATTGTTTGTCAAATTTTACGTGTTTGTCAAATAATTTGATAGTGTACTGCTGTGTTTGAGGCGTTTGTCAAATAATCTACGTGTTTGTCGTGTTTGATGAAAATCTGGATTGATGTCGAGTTTGACAAACAGGTTTGAACGTGTACGGCGGTGTTTGTCAAACAAGATCTCACTGGTTGTATTGACATCATGGAGGACGCTACGCTCAGTGACGATATGAGTGGCAATATTACGAACAAAGAATTTACGTTGCATTTCATATCTGTTTATCGTGCTATGGCGATGTTATGGAAAATAAAATCAAAAGATTATATGGACAAGATCTTTATTTTTTTCAATACGAGGACGGAGTATAGTCAGTAAATCTTCAAAAGTTTTATGGTCCATGCGCAGTAAGTTTGCGTAGTCTTCAGGTTCTGTACGCAATATTTCCCGTAGAAAATTCTCGTGGGTATATTTATCTCTTAATTTTAACCATTCTCGACTCCATCGTCTTCTTTTTTTTGTCTTGATACACAGTGCTAGAGTCAATGCCAAAAATACGTCATCTGAATTACTCGCGCTCGGCACGGCTACGTCACGTCACGAAAGTAGAAACCAGAATCTACTAGAAATTTTACAAATTTGATTGATATTTGGTTTGATCGTTTAAGCTATTGTTTGATGAAAACGTGAAGTTTGACAAACAATTTGATCGTTTACAGGGCACTTTAGTCAATGTTTCAATCACCGTAGACATCGATTACGGAAAATGTGGCAGTAAACAAATAATGTTCTTTTTTTTAATTGTGAGCAGTTTTATTGGGGTGTATGACAACACACACTGCCAATGTTAATTGGTATTGTTCGTATAAAAGGATATAAAATTTAGAATCATATTTCTTCCATGGGTATTGTAAAATGATATTTTGTATTTATTAATATATAGACGATATATATAAATAAAGTATTAAAGAATTTGTGATATTAAACTTAAACAACATTATTAAGAACTATCATACGTTAAGTGTGGCAAAGTGGTTCCTAATATCTGCACGAAAATTGATGTAAAGAGTTTATAACATATTAGAATAATAGACAAAAACAACAATAAAAAGGTTTATTATAAATGAATTTTGTACACTACTTAATATCTACATTACTACAGTCTTATCAATTCAAGAATAAAAATACAAGTCTAAAAATAATATTTTACAAGAATCACAATACAATTGAGCACCAGTCTCGCTATAAAACAACAATAGGCAGATATTATGATATTACTCCTGTTCTGAATATCACTTGCTTGGCGAAACAGTGTTCAAATTACACAACTTCATACATTATATTAGGGAAAATACCAATGTATGAAACAATGTATAATACTGGTTATATTAAAACTTTATCCTGAACTTGGACTTGGACCCTTTATATATTTATTACACGACCAAATTGAGAAGTTTAATATGTATTATTTCATATTTCAACTATCTGTAATACGAATATGAAGATATTATAAAAAATATTTATGTAATGTTTTGCAGTTATGGTCGCTTGTCCAGTTTAAAAAAGCCAAAGTTATTATTAATTAGTCAGTCCGTGAATTATGTATTCACAGACGCGAAGTTAGCTCCGATACCCTACCACTGTAATAGACAAGGAAAATGAAATCATAGATAATACTGTCTCAATGTCTATGTTCGTATCCTTCGATGGGTACAAACCCTCCGTCATACGCCTGGTATTCCTCCTGATACTGTGGTTCATATACTGGTTTTGCTATTTTGTATTCTTCCTCGACCTTCGGGTGACCTATTCTGTGCACAACCGCGTTGAAACCGTTTTTGTCGTCCGCTTCGTATTCCACTATGCGTTTTGTTCCGTCCGTTTCCATTAAAGTGTAGGAACCTGAAAAATTTATACGTAACGCCTTGATTCCACTAGATGGCATTAGACACAAGTTGTAGTAGTTACTAGATTTTAAGGCCAAAATTATGAAAAAGGTCGGCAACGCACTTATGGCAACGTGGGCGGCGAGAGGTATCACTTAGCATCAGGTGAGCCTCCCGCCCGTTTTCCCCCTGTTATATAAAAAAAAGAAAATTTGTTTATACCTTTAACTTTGTCCCCATCCCTCGTCTCCCAGTGTTCTTTTTCATCACCAGTGTGTGGATCCTTTACGGAATAGTCGAACGAGTATTTTGGGTGCGCCTGCAAAATAAAATACGGTAAAATAGATACTTTAAAGCTTTTTATAAATTTGACGAATATTTAAATGATCCAAATCCTTGGGATTGATTTGCTCCAGTTCAAACAATTTGTATGACTCAAAACTTAGCGATTAAATAGAGTGGCGGAAAGTTTCTTGTCAGTTCTTCTTGCCCGCTCTACGCCCTTGACTTGCGAACTGATAGTAAATGTAAATTAATAATTAATTTAACTTCTTTTCTAACGTTCATAAGTGTAATTGTATCTATATGAATAAAGTCATTTTAAGTTTGATTTTGAATGTTTAATTAATGTTTAATATTATATACATTCTAGACTACTAAATGGCAACCTTTTTGCCATGGGAATTGATGACAAGACCTTTAGGCTAATCGAAAGTGAGTAACGAGCCACCTTAATACTCGTAAAAAACATTTAAAAAAACTTCTTTAACCGATATAATCAGCGAATTTCGCTTACATGATAATCTACGTCATAGTCTTCGTTATGGTGCTCCAGTATCTGATGATGCACCAAGGGCCTGTGATACCCTTCGTAACCTTGGAGACCTTGGTCTAATCCATGCCCTTCTAGTCCGTAGCCTTCATATTGGGCCAGCGCTGACGCCAAGAGCACGAAAAGTGGTAATGATTTCTGTTGAGAAGAAACACATACATATACGGATAGGTAGATGTTGCCATTTCTGCGCCTAAACTTAATTGGCGATTTTTTTATGTCTTGACATTAAATAAAAAAAAAGCGTTAATTTCTTTGCTACCACAGTTCAGAAATATTATATATACATAAAAAATAAATGTGTGGCGCTACAACCTTTTTTATGTCTGAGCCTCAGATTTCTGTATCTGATGATTTGTCAATCTAATAAATAGGCAAGTAGGTGTTCAGCCTCCTGTGCCTGACACACGCCGTCGGCTTTTTGGGTCTAAAGCAAGTCGGTTTCCTCACGATGTTTTCCTTCACCGTTCGAGCGACTGCTAAATGCGCACATCGAAAGAAAGTCCATTGGTGTACAGCCGGGATTGAACCTACGATCTCAGGAATAAGTGTCGCAGGCTGTAGCCACTAGGCGAACGCTGTTCTTACTTATGCATAACACACGGTTTTACTATGCAATAGAAGAAATCGTAAATGATTACCATTGAGATGATCTAGCTACGACGATGACGTTGCATAATTTAACGCGAAAGTTTACGCTCTCGTGCGAAACTTAACGCTTAAGTGTTATTGATTACTTATGTAATTTTTTTCTAATGATTGATAAAGATACTACATAACAACTGTAACTCTTTTAAACTTAGCTGGGATCTCCATTTATGCTTTTGATTTATTAAAATTCTAATGAATTACTATATCTATATAACTATATCAGTGTTTCCCAACCATTTTTGTGCCATGCCCTACCTTACCCTTACTAAAATTCTTATGCCCCTCCCCCCCTATGTACAACATACATAATTTGTAATATCGAAAATTAAATTGCTCACTCAAGACTTACGACTCACTTAAATTATAGTTTTTAGGAATAAATTACTTTGAAATTGTTAACAAAACACAGTATTAAATTTTAAAACCGAAATTACTGAACTGAAACTAGAAATATAACGCGGAAGGAGCTAATCTAGATTGATTTAAATAAAATAAATATGCTAATGAAGAAATTATTGCGAGATTTGCGATTTTTTTAATAACTTCAAGCGTTGCAAATGGCAAAACACAATTTAATTATGTTTGGATCTTGAGTTCCATTATGCGAAACACTAAAATGTTTAACGGCCTGTTTCCTCGTCAAATGTTTATTTCCTATTTGCGTGCGTTGCGCCATTTCACTTGACATCTTTGACGATGTTATAAACGCACTGATTCGATATGATTTGTTACAAATATTTTATCGAATCGTTGGACTAAATTGATTTCGAGAAGGACCGGTGAAAGTACTAAAGTATAGAAAACAGGACTCAAAAAGATTTCCTACCTAAGTCTTTATATCTGTTTTTGATTAGTACGGGCCAAAGGACTTATTAGAATCGTTTTCTAATATCTAAATATTTTAAAAAGGATTTCCTGTTAACTTTTCAATCTAAAGAAACGTAGACCTAACCACAGGCATGTGAAAATTACACCATTATTAAAAAAAAGTCTAGTACTCTTTTGTGTCTTAATGACAAAACGTGTTTGAGGCAATTTTTTAACGATTAAAAACCGAAACCGTGTTGTCAGCCGCATAGACCTACGCAAGCAAAGCTACATGCAAACAAATATTCTACGTCACTACCTTATTTTCCTGAGTTTATTTATGCGTCTTCAAAAATTCTTCTTAATTTTGATATGTCTGGTAAATATTCTATATTTTTTAATAATTTATATATGTATTTGTGTACGCCCAGTACAATGTTGCATACGGAAGTAAAATTAATATGTCAGCTGCCGTCAGGCGATGTATAGTGAATTAATTGGTTATTCCGACAATTAGTGACGCCAGAACGCGTGCGTATCAACGCGATGCCACTTCCGAATATTATAAATAAGCAAAGCTATATATAACCAAATTAACAAAATCTTTATACGCTACATACTACATTAAATGGTTTAGATTAACACTCCGTATACCTAATGATAATATTATCCTTTTATTTACATTTATGTTGCTAACTAAGTCTTGCTAGTGTATCTGGTAATAATCTCGAAATAGATATTAAAGGCACTCATGACTTTGGGCTGTCAACTTCTCAAGTCATATTTGCTTCTTTGATGGTTTGTGGACTCAGTTTCCGTACTTAGACTTACGTCGGTTGTGCGTAAAAAAAAATCGCTTTTTAATGATTTTTGCCGACATGCCTTACGAGAGATTTAGTATTACAGTAAAATAAATCGTTTCATGACTTACGTTTCAAAATAGTTATTTTATGTTATATGTAGATACATATTTCATATTTATACAAAAACGCATATTGGGGAAGATACATAATATTAAGATAAAAGTTATATGTGATAAATGATAACGAATAAAACCTTAATGCGGAGCCTTAAAAGTTTAATTGAAACTAGGCAATATGTATGATAAAATATTATGACATACTATAAATCAAAATATAATTCGTATGTTTTCAATTACAGATATTTATGTAAATTATAGATACAGATAATGTGAAATAGACATAATGTTATACGTCCGTGGTCGTGATACGATTATGTTAAGACATTTAACATTACCGCGTTCATGAAGTAATATGAAATCGAATTTAACGGTGTAGCCGTATCGAAATATAATTTTATTTTTTCTAATAAAAGATTAATAGATGTTGGAAGCTTAAAAAAATTAATTTTTCTTCAATAGTGATTTTCTTTTTAAAAAATTCTAATTTTTCAAAAAAAGATTTGAATTAAGAAGTTTACTTACGAGAATTTCCATATTTCTGTGGACACGAAAAATTCACTTCCCAACTATGGTTCACTTATGAAAGTAAATTATATTCACACCACTGTCTGCTTATACGCATGTATAAATCCCTACTTTTATATGCCAATCGGGGATTTGAAACATATCAATTCACTCTAAATCGTATATCGTACAATGAAAGGCGTTTTTGCTTTGTTAATCGATGTGACATATGTCGTTTTAATATTTAGTATGTTCAGATTCCTAAATCGAATTTTATGTTTGGTTAATAGCCTAGTAAATTCACTTTGCGTTTAGGCTTATAGGCTTATTTTTTGCTTCCTTGCACATAATTCTAACAGTGTTGGCCTAGAGGCTTTAGAGTACAACTCTCATCCCTGAGGCTGTAGGTTCGAACCACGGCTGTGTACGTTTAACACTCGCACGGCATTCTTTAGATCCAAAAAGTCGACTGCGTCACCTAATTGTATATTAGAAAAAAACAAATGATCTCGAAACAGATACAAAAATGTGATGCCCAGACCTAAACGTTTGTAGCAATACTAAGCACATTTACTTTTGTTCAAAAATTATACGAGTTTTAAGTTTCAATACTGTATTTGATTAGAATACAAGGTATGCTAGACATATGTCAAACTTCATAAAATTTTAATGAAACTTTCTTTGAGTGAAGAGAATATTGAAGTCAAACCAACCAAAATTAAAAAAAAATCTGTTCTAGAAGAATAAAAAACACAGTCATACAGGTGTAGATAGAATTTTGTAGAATGCGTAGCGCGTATTCCAGAATGACAATTATTCACAAATCTAGTTATCTTAGATAGGAATTGGAGTACGTGCCCCAATTTTCTACCATAGGCCTTAGCAATAACGATAGGTGGTTGCTGATAGGAACTTTGCGTTTACAAAACAAAGTTACGATAATTACCTAACAACCGGACCGAGTAACTCAAATGACTTAATTACCGATAGTAAAATTAACGTAAAATCTGATAGTATAACTGGTGTATAATATTTTATAACGCATGAGTAGTATTGCAAAAAACTATACAGTCTGAATATAGCGCAACGCCTAATAATATGTGGCACTTGGTAGTAATTTGCTAAAACAGTTTTTATTAAATACGACACGATTACTTTTTAATTAAATATCAAGCGTTGCCTTACACTCCTTAGAAGGAAAACAATATAGGTATGTAAATATGTAATAGCTGGCTAATTCTGGTCAAGTTAGCTTGAATGTAACACTTGTCTATTCTTGTGTGTTCTCACACAGTTTTTACTTTATGTCTTTGACTGTATTAGGTACTCTTAGTAAACTAAATGTACAATCGCTCTCTTATGTTTTAACGAGATCTTTGCCTTGGCCGGCCGTGGTAGTTCCCGATGTAGTAAAATGGGTTTTCCTTACATTGTCCCCAAGGTCCATGGTCTTACATTCTCTAGCAGAGACAAGAGTGACTCGAGCCTCATGTCGCTTTACTTAGGCAGGCGGTGCATTTCCATCTCGAATATATAAAACTCTACAATATATTTAGCAACATAACAATTAGATAGATATTTATAACCGTCTCCTTCAGTGGCGCTGCATAACTCCCTCCACTCTTCCCTGTCTTCGGCAAGCCTCTGCGCCTCGGTGATGGTAAGACCTGTAAGGGCATTTACTTGATCGGTCCAGCGAGTAGACATCCACTCTGCCAGGTACGATAAGTTTTTCTAAACTTTCTGGATCTATGCGTGTTATACATAAAAAAACACTCAGGATGCGTTGGTAACAAAGTGTCGGAAGACGATTATCGTGTCGGATAATGTTGAAGTGGCCTACTCGCTAGGAAGCATTAAAATGTCTTAATTATTACTGAAACAACACCTACGCGACACTAACTTTTATTGTACATATTAATTGAAACGTTCAGCCCTTATGTTGTCTATGAAAAATGAAACTCCGATTTATTATATAGTGTATAGGGTAAAGGGTAAATAGGGTTTCCAATAAAATAATATTATTTCTGATAAATTTTTAACTCGTTGACTAGAACTTATAGGGTAAGATTCGAGAGTCGAGGTTAAGCGTTAAGTATGACTCCTTTATGTCAAAACCGTAGTGGATTTTGACATACCGCGCGCTAAGTTTCGAATTTGTATCCCACCAATCTTACAAAAATTACGTGTAAAACATTCGACGATCTAATACAGTAATAACGTGGAAATTGTAGAAGTGGGGTTTTCCAATAATGCTTCCATATGCACCAAATATGATGGATGTTGAACGATTATGCCGGAATAATTAAATTCAGCACCGGTGTAGTGGAAGTAATCCGTGATGGTTGGATTATAATTAAATCTTATTATAATCGCTGAACGATATTATTTTATTATGATTTCTATGGGCATTCATTTAAATTCGTAAACAAAATGGCTTCCTTTTGAAACCAAAGGAGACTACGCGAGTTGAAAGGCGCATTCGCATATCCTAATTGTCTATTATCATATTTAAAAAATCTTAATATCAGTACGTCCTGATTAATAAAATATATGCGAGCTCAATATACCGACAATAGTCGATAAGGCGTAGGTTTAAAAAAAATACAATTATAATAATAATAAAATACAATTAATATACAATTATATCGAAAACAAAATCTTACTATCTACTCGTCATCATTATTTAACACCTATAATTGTAACTACAGTTAGTAGCAGCTAGCTATTTTAGTTTTCGTTTACGACAGCATAGAACTAGATTAAAGTTTACGCCTGTTATTTCACAAAATGTTATTTACTTCGTTACCATAATATACAAATTCATACATAAAAAATATAAAAAAGCAGGTTACATAAGTTATTAGGCAACGGGTGGCCTTATCGCTAACAAGCGATTTCTTCCAGGCAACCCTAATATGGAACAATAAATAAAGAAATACCTACAAGGGTAAAATACAAGAAGTGCATAATTGATTAACAAAAAAAAACTCAAAATATGAATTTGTATATATGTTGTATTTTGTATATATTTCTTTCGTCGGGATTTGAATCTCCGGATTACTAAAATGGTTTTTGAGACGGGCCTTCAAACATTAAAGACTTATTTAAAACTGCTTATTAATCGTAGTATGAAAGAAGTCTACAAACACTTTCTCAAGTTCGATTATTATGCTTTACTCGTTTTACCCCAAGAGACTTAAGAATTATGTAAATTGTACCAGCATAGTTTAGTTCTGACATACAAATTATGATTAATAAATATATAATTATAAATAGTCTTCTGAACATAAATACAAGAACGATATTACAGTAATCAAAATAGTGTATATTCGAGAAATGTTGATATTGTGGTCGTAATTATCATTTTTAATAATTATGTTTTTATCTTTACATTTTCCTTTTCTTTTTTGTCTTAGTTTTGGTATGTCTATTGATAATAAGTTCTTTATTAATATTAAGATTTCATTGATATATTATTGTTTCATCATTATTATATTGTTTTTGTATTATAAATTAATTAGGTTTCTTACTCTTGCACTTCTTCACAATTATTTTTTCTTTACTATATAGTAGCAATAAAGTCAAACGTTATATGCCTTTAATTAATTTGTGATGTTTGTTTTAAAATAAGTGTTGCTTGACATAGTCATTTTGTATGATGATTTGCTATTTTAAATGTTGCGAGTTTGTTACGCCTGCCTTTTCTCTCGGCCTACACCCTCTGTCTTCTTTGCCGATTAGAAGGGATGTCTACCGATTCAAATTTAATGACGTGAAATAAGTAATACCTGTCTCTTATATTCCATAATAAACATATTTTTGAAGTTGTACTTCTTTAGGCGCGTTATGAAAAATTGATGAGAGTGAAATTTTACGATTGCGCGCGCACCTATGACACAAAATTGGCAGTGTGATATAGCGTGCGCGAGCGAGATGGGAATAAGACAAACTACAAGTAAAAAGAAATAGAATATGCGTGAAGCTAACTTCACGCATATTCTAGCTTAGCAGCTTAACAAGAATTTTGAATGACCATGACAATTGACATCTGACAATGACATTTACCTTTTAAACAAATATAGGAGTTTTAATTATTGTTTAAAATTAATAATTATATACCTAGTTATTTTCATTATACAAAATATTTGTGAAATAATATAAAATATTTGTGAAAAAACTGTGCTAACCTTCCTGAGTGCTTCAATACAATTGAGGTTAACTATCCGTATGTATTATCGAGTATTATTGTTGATTAAAACTGAAACATGAACCATTATTCATTCCTTTTGTTTATTGCGTTTGTTACAGCAACTTTTTAGAAATATTCTACGACCCTATATATCAATAATTGAGAACAAAGATTTAAGCACGAATACTAATAAGGAGAAAATGAAGGCTTGGAGCGATATAACAGAGAAGTAAACATTTTAATAAGTACCTGCATCTCAAAAAAATGACCACATTATTTAATCAAAACATCAGATTTAATCTAGCAAATATAAGGACAAGAGACAAAAAACAATTGATGAATCAGTGGAAGTGCACTAAATTGAATACAAAAAAAGAGTTGTCATCTTATCGCCGTGAAACATCAAAAACTGGAGGTGGAACAAAGCCACCATCACCTTCTCGAGACACAATGGTTTGAAGTAGATTTCAATGAATTTGATTGTGATGGTGTCGAGGTAGGAATGTTAATTATAAATATGATGTATGGTGATGTTCAAGGTTCAACCTTTCAAGCATAGGCATATGCTTACAACATTACTTTATTCCCCTACAGGGTAGTTAGAGATATTGTAATACCTCAAAACATCCATGTTGCACTTGTAGTACCGAAACTCTGTCCTGCCAGAAGTGAGCCCATTCCCACTTATAATGGACAGTGGGTATAATACACCTTAATACCTGAGTGCGAACCACTCACCATGATACTTAAATTAATAGATGTTATTTATATATTTCAGGTTATTACAAATAAAATCATTTTGGAAACAATTGATATCCCAAAAGCAAATAAAGCCAACAATGACAAGGTAATAAATCAGTTTTGACATAACTTGAATACTAAAAAAGCCAAACAAAGGTGTGCACAACAGTGACAACATAACTTAACAATTTCATTATTTTGTAGGATTAAAGAAAGGTTAAAGAAAATCATGTCGAACTGAACAACAAGAATCCCCAAACAACTCCAAAGAAACCTACAAGGAAGACACCGGTATTATATTTAAATTATCTCTATCTCTAAATAGAATAAAAGAAAGTTGCTATCCAGGTCTGTAGCATGTGCTACAAATTATATTATTAACACATTTATATAATTATATTAATATAAATGTGTTAAAAATTTATAATATGAATTATAAAAAATTTTAAGTTTTGCATGGACAGAGCTTAAATTAATATTCTCTTATTTGTTGCAGAAAGCAAGTAGTTTTGGAGAAGCCTCGTAGATGCACAACCAAGTAATGATTAATTTAAAATTACAAACCGAAATTCTGATGAAGACATTAGAGTCACTTAAAAATAAATAGTATAATGAAATAAAAATGTTTTAAAGATAAATAGTGTTTTATTTGTTTAATGTAAGAGAATAATAATAAATATTTATTTAATTAATTTTTCAAATGTAAACTGAACTTTATTGACTTTAATGACTCCTTTTCCAGTCTTTGATTATTTAATTGTAATTAATTATTTGCATGCAATCAAAAACTATTTTTAGTAATGCCAAAGAAGTATAACTTCTTACGCGCGTACATAAGTACATGGTAGGGGAGCCCAAGAGGGGATTTCGGGATTTACTAAAGCGCGGCAGATTACTATATAGGGGGATACCTTGTACCCGGTTAAGTACCTCCACAAAATATGAGGCCCATATATAAGGCCGCGCGTGAAGGAGACAGGATCAGATTAGTAAAAAAAAATTGACCATCAGAAATTCCCGAGCGCGTCAGATTAAGGTAGGGTGAGTTAATTACATCCTAAAAAGTGTATATTCCACTAATCTGACAATTTGAGAGTGACGGAAAAAAGGGGAGGGCAACAAAGTTGTAAAAAAAAACGTCATCTCGACATTCTCGAGCGTAGCTAATTTTTCTTTTATTTTGAAGGAAATAATTCCAGAATAATGAAAAATATATAATCTGACGATTTCCGCAAGCCGAAATAACAAAAATTCGTCGATAAAGTTAAATGCGTGCAGCTGCGTGATGCCTACATTTCCTTAAACCGATCGGAATCTACTAAACGGCGTTCAAAATATTTCCCTCAAAATTACATTTCCTGTGAATTTGAACCGATTCGGACCGATAGATTTTGAGAAATTTTGAAAAATCTTAAAAAAATAAGAAATATTTTTTTTTAAGTGGTTTCTTTATCGATCAACTTCAAAAACTAATCCGCCTTTGAGCTTGAAAAACCACGTCGATCGCCACCAAGCTGGTCAAAAGCGGTTGATTCGTTCGAGAGATATCGTACATGAAAGAAACCCGAAAAAGTGTTTTTCGGGATTACTCCGAAATTTGTGGTTCGATCAATTAAAATTGCAAAATTACTTATGAGAATGATAAAACTGCGTCGAATGCCGCCAACCGCGTGAAAATTGCTTGATCCATTCAAAAGTTATTGCGGTTTGAAAATTCCAAAAATAGTGTTCTATGAAACTTCTATCAGACTTTCGAGCTGGGAGAGCTCAAATGCATAGAAATGTTATTTCTTTGAACTCAGCGAGCTCAAAATATCAATTTTAAGCGCCCAGGAATGGAATTAGCGGGAAGTTGCAGGGATGGCCCTTTAGGTGAACCGTTTTTCTATTATTTTTTTGTCAGATCAGGCGAATCCCTCTAGATAATCGTCAGATTATGAGACAGTACGTTTAGAACATAAAGATGAACCACATATATCTTAATCTGACGCGCTTGAGTATTTCAAAATTGCGATTTTTTTTGCAAATTAAGAAAATGGCTGTGGGTTTGCGTCCCATCGAAATCGTCAGATTAGTGAATGAGAGATTTTTTTTGGTGCACTTAACACTCCCTTAGAAAATCTGACGCGCTCGATAAATTTTTTTTTTTTTTAATTTTCAACCCTTAAATACAACCACCCGCATCATGCAAACGATCAGATTAACATACGTACATTATTAAAAATACGTAGGGCATAGATGCTATCAATATCTGACGCGCTCGAGGATGTCCATGCAACAGTTTTTTTTTACATATTTAACTATCTATAGCCGCTTCCCCCACCGATGAAAACGAATTTATCATATAACATTTTTTTCTTCTTTTTATCTAAGCTTTGTATCCCAATAGGTCTCTACGACGCTCGAGTAAATCCCCATTTAGCATCGTGGGCTCCCCTACCAACACGCACCCTTTTTTTAATTATTCAGTAATTATATCTATAGTATCTAAATATAAATATACCTAGTCTAGTATGATTTTCCTCATAAGGTATATTTTTGGATGTTTTGATACTAATTCAAAAAAAGGTTTTTTAACAAAAACATATTTTTTTATCAATATAGCGACTATTGATGAAGAATAATGTGCTAAAGTGCGTTTTGATATTTACAAAAATTGTCAGCGCCAATACTATCGTTTAAATTTTGTACCGCGCGAACCGAAAAGTTGCAGAAGCTACAGACTACCCGGCTCAGGGTCGCATTAAACACTTGATCATAATCGTGGTAGAACTATTTATATGTGATATTTATTTCGGTACGAAAGGTAGTAATAACAAGTTCTTTATAAAACTTGTTGATACTTAATATATGAGTAGATGGATTATGCGAATACTTATATAAAATTATAATTGGAATCGATATTACGATCTGTTTTCCGTAGATTTTAATGATTAGCAGCAATTTTTCTCTTGTAACAAAATTGCATCATACCTACGTATATTATATCGAGTAATGGGGCATTTTGTAACGCCTGTTGGATGTGATATGGTATAAGAATACATATTTTAAAATTTCTTAATTTCCAGGGTTGAAATAACCCTAGAAAACCTGGAATTTTGAATTCATTTCATACAGTTAATTAACAGTTGCAAAAGCAGTTTACCGATTATATCAATGCTTTGAAAAGAATCAGAGCAATGAACAATAAATTCGACAATCGAGATTCTTATTCGAGATGGGCACGAAGAACGATTTTAGTTCTTATGTCTATAACGTAAGGGCTATAATCAAACTTTTGCAAGTTATGTAATATATATAATTGCATATGTTGTAAATGAAATTGTTAACATTCTGCAATATAAAATGCAGGCCCATTCTTAACGGTGTTCCAACTCATTTTCAAAACTTACCATAATACAGCCATAGCTTTCGCTTTCGCATTGTGTTTTAAGCAATGCAATCGTATATATCTACTAGTGGACCCCACAGACGTTGTCCTGCATGATATTTAAAGCGATTAGGATATTAAGCAAAGTATGAAAGTACCGACTGCAGTGCCATCTGCCGGGCTGATTTGTGAATCTAAACCATTCCCAGATCCCCTTGAACACACACAAAAAATCATCAAAATCGGTCCAGTCGTTTGAGAGAAGTTCAGTGACATACACACTCACAGAAGAATTATATATATATATCTATTTAATTCTGATTTCATGTAAGGTTTATGTTGTTCTCAAGATCTTTGATTATAATATACTATGCTAAAGTGATATAAGATACATATTTGCTGTATGTGTGTGGAATCGGAAATGTGCCAAGGCCAAACGAATTATGTAAATTATAAATCTTATGTATGACATTTCGTTCCTTGACTTTATTAACACAAGTCTATTGGTATCTTAATACTTATATTATCTTCCAGAATAAAGCTTATTTCAAAGCTTAAGATGTTACGTGTGCTTATTTACGTTACGTTTCGCTTTGTTTAAGACACAAAATATTGGTATTTAAATAAAGGTTCTGAATGACTCGATCTATCAAAACTGTTGATTCATGAATTTAAATAAAATGACGGAACGATATTTTTTATTAACGTTAACATCGTAATGATTACGTGCCTAACTCGCGTAAACGTTACGCAACGATACATATTGCGAACGAAAGTTTTCACACTTGACCAAAGTGATGAGTTTTAACAATTGTCGTAATTTAAAAATAGGTTAGCTTTGATTTCTTAATACATGAACGGTGTTAGTATAGCGGTTAAGAGTGCCATTCCCAAAATGGGCGTGGGTTTGAATACGCTGTACGTGAAAGGATTTGTCTTTCTATGTGTGCAATTTAACCATTAAGGAAAATATCGTGAACAGGCGCATGTCTTACACGGACTATATGTGTCTAAGACACTACTTACTTACTACGTACACTAGCGCTACTAACGGCCAAATTTAAATTGAACATTTTTCGAACATCTAAGTTAACTACGTACCATTTTTTTGTGGAAGAATTAAAATTTTTGTTTGGTTTAAAATTCGTGAGGTGTTTATTATCGTTGTAAAATCTTGTCATCTAGCCTTTGTTTTGATTATGATTAAAATTCGTTTTAATTTTCCTATAAAAAATGTTGGTAATAAGATATTTAATTTTATATATTTTATGTGCATTTTTAATTTACAGTTCTGGAAATGCAAAGAAGTGGGAAATTGAACTGGCAACCCTGAAAAGCAACAACTTGAGGCTGACTGCCGCGTTACAGGAGAGCACGGCGAATGTTGACGAATGGAAGCGACAACTCCACCAATATAGGGAGGAAGTGGCTAGAGCGAGACAGTATGCTGGAAAAGGTTAGCTATGGGTGGTTACATCTAAAACCGTGACGGATCATCTTTTTGTAGAATTTCTCCCGTGTACTAACAGGTCACTAATTCTTGTTAAAATTCATCATTCATGTTTAGGCTGGTGTTGCTATTTCGTAGTAAGACGCAAGCAATCCAAACAAACGAATATCATTCCTTTTTTTAACGTCTTTTGAAAACGAGAAACCGTTGCTTAAACTTTTATATATATATATTATATATGTACAACAGAAACCGCTGAAAAGATTGAGTGGAACTGGCAAAATTTACCTTAAGTTTGTCAAATGTCAAATTAATACGACAGACAAGATAGAAGTCTTTGTATATTTTTGGTATTAATTATAGTTTTAATAATTACAATCAGATGTTAAATTGTATAAAATATTTTCAGGTGGTGATGCGAATGAAGTCGAGCAGATGCGACAGCGCATCGCCCAGTTAGAAGCGGAGTTGGCACAGAAGAATGAAGAATTGGCACAAACCATGAAGTCTAAGAAAAGTGAACAGGTAAGCCCTGTAAATATATGTTATATTGTACCTGTATAAAATGCGTTGTTATAAAATTAAACTAAATAACTTTATTAAAAAATTAAAAAACAAACAACGCGAAAGTTATAAGTTAAAATATGTTCTGTGATTGACACCGCTATGATTATATTTTGATATTCATTAGAAAATTATTAGCTATTTTATTAGCTTTTAAACTATTTAAAAATAATAACCAAATGTACCTAAATTTTAGTAATTGTATGGTAAATTAAAATTTATTCAAATATTTCTGAAATTTTCCATATGTTTCAGGATGCAGAAGCGAAAATGGCCCACAGCCAACTGGAGTTAGCTCTGGCTGCAAAGGACGGACAAAGGCAGGTCGTACAAGAGCTGAACAATCGGCTTTCGCGCCAAATTGAGGAATTGGTGAGGATGTTTTTTTTTAAATTTATGTTGACATTTGACATGACCTAGATACAAGTCCATTGACTGGAATGGATTATTTATATCCCATTGCAGAGACTATCTTAAGTTGTAATTCATTTTAAAACTTAACTTTAAGCAATACTTTTACAATATTGTTACCGATACACGTTTTTCTTTATAAGTGTATTAAATCGAACCATACGTATGCATAGTTGTCGCTCTAGTCGGATATATTTTTAAAAAGGCAGCCAATGTATCACAAAACAAATATAGGGTGAAACACTGCCAACTAGCTCGTCAGGAAAAAATAAATGAGAAATAATTCGATTTCCAGTCAACGATCCACCGCGAAATAAACACGGCTCTACAAACATGAGACGCTGGACCGGCGGGCGGTGGCCCGCTGTACGCGGCCGTGCGCAAGCGGACTCTGCCTCTGCTGCTGCGCGACCCCGAGCCAGCCTACGTGTCGCTGCCGCGGCACAACTGAACTGTACTATCGGTATTTCGCCTGCAGGACTTCTTTTAGGTCTTCAGTTCAACAGTTTATTGGTATTTAATTTTGTTAAAGTATTCATATATTTGTGTTTCTCAAGTATTAATATCGGTTTATATGTTGAGTATTTTTAGAGTTTTGCAAGAAAACTGGTTAAATTATATTTCACTGTGGCATACCAAATCATGAAAAATATTGGATCAGTTTGCTATAACAAGATATGAAAAATTTAACGTTTCACTGTTAATATTAACGGTCCAGGTTGTGTTAAATGCAACTGAGTGTTCAATTAACATAAAGCATTGAATAAATCTGATCTTTATTTGCAATTTGGGTTAGAACCTTTCGTTATTTTATTCCAAAGATTATTTCAGAGAGTAAATTAATTTTCTTTTACGGTTTTACAATGTTTTATATAATAATATAAGTGAAGTACACTCATGCATTTATAGTATCATGGATTATACAAAAAATAAAGTTCGATGTATTCTGCTATTTGGCAGATGTTTTGATAAGATTAGCGTTTGATATGAACATTTTTAAATAATTTTCTTCGATATTGTCATGTGTGTTTTAAATTATTAATTATATTTAATATTAAACTTAGTTCTTTGGTAGCTCGAATGTTTTTCCAAACCTTTAATGTTCCTGGTATTTATAATTATAGAAAGTTAAATTCTTTTCTTGAAATAAATTAGTGAACTAGGTTTATATCATCCCACCTATGTTTGTAAATAATTAATTGTAGAATAAGTGTTTTTAAGTCCTGCATAGCGGAATATCGATTCTACATTTTATCTAGAAATCCCTTAGTATGTACGGTCGGCAAAAATTCTAACAAGTACTATCCACGGTACAAGCTAGGTTCGTATCATATATAGCAGTTTACAATTTAGTTTGAATATGTGGTTAAATCTTAATGTAGTGACTTCTCAATTTGTCAAATTTATGTATTAAGTATTTAATACAAGTTTAAGGTATTTTTAGTGTGAAGTTTAAAGAACGTTTAGCACACGTCATAGAAACGCAATGACATAAGTAAAAGGCTGATATATTCTTGCCTGTTTAGAAAAAAAAACAAATTATGGCAAATATGTTTTATGACGTAAAACCTCGAGCGTTTTTAAGAAATTTTGCCGACCGTACTTTTATTCTTATTCCTGTAATTGTCGTTATATTGCGATTGAATTAATATTAAACGTGTCCTTCTCCTTCAATGTCAGTCCTACAATCGTATAGCATAGGACAATATGATGAAAATAATCTTTAACTAATTTACTTAGGATGTATTTTGATACTTCGGTTTCTTAAACGCCGATGTCACTGATTATTTGTTAGGGTCGTGTTCATCGTGAAGCGTTTACGAAATTGGGTTCTAGCGTCAATACCCGTTGTTAAGTGTATATAATCGTAGTTTGAACTAAATGGGACTTTGCTATTTAACTTTGATCTGTTAAGCATTTATTTTTTCTCTTGATATATCTGTTGCTATAGTGTACGCGGCGAGTTGAGATCTTTACTTCAAATGCGAAGGAAATTAAGGAAACGTCCGATTTCGTAGGAAGTTGTGCAATACTAAGAATTAGGTAAAGCATAGTATTTTATTGCAATAAATAAATCGAATAAATTTCTACATACATTTGGTAAGAATTGGGGCAAAATAGATAAGAATTTTAAATGGGGTTCTTAGTAAGGATCTCAATTTAGCATAATCCTCGAAATATCGTTTTAGTGAATTTAGCGACTTACGTATGGGGTCTCTTCAAATGTTATTGTTCATGATATGATCTCGTGCCATCATTACATGTTTGTAGGGGCTATTAAAAGTATTAATTCGTAAAGTACACACAGCGCGTATACGCACACGTATACGTGTAGACGTGGACGTCTTAGCGTAATATTATATAGTATGGTATGGCAACTTTTATTTTTCAGTATTTAGATGTTATTCAATAAATTTGTAAATATTATGTACTAATTATTGGTCTGCAACTTTGTATGAATTTGTGGAGACCCCCAAATTACCATTTCCTAGTCGTAAGTTAAATGTCATCTGTATCCGTCTACCAGAGTATTTATTTCTTTTCAAGACCCTGTATTGAATAGATCCCTTAGCGAATTAGATATACACACACAGGCAGTGGAATTTTAACTCAACTTGGAGGTGGCATAAACAAAATATTTATTATTTAACACTAAACGTGGTTTCGCTCAGCGCAGCCTGAAGATAAGTTCAATCAGATAAATTGGTCAAATTTCTATGAAAATATGGAACCAATATTTCTGGACCCCTAAAATTTTGGTTTATGTCACCTGTCTGTGCAATTAAAAACAAACGATATCACTGAAAAAGGCTGAGGACAATTTTTTAAAATATACAATGTCTTCTGAACAGGGTATTTCATTTACTGTTGAGTGCGGTTTAATAGGCCACGTTGTTATTCAATTTTAAACTTGCACTAAAATACCTTTCTTGACGCTATGCGCACGAGTTGTGTAAAATTGTATATACTGAATTCTGTATTGAACTTTTACAAGTATTGTAACGATCTCTTTAACAAAATCATAGCAATTTTTACTTTGTATATAACTCTTATAGTCAGTAATAATAACTTCTAGTTAGAAACCTGTTACGTCTCCAATAACTTTGCACTAAAAATGTACTTTCAGTTGGAGATTCAGATATTATTGAATGATATAATATGATACATTACTCGTGTGTAAAAAGCCTTACTGTTTAGGATCTTTTCTACGAGAGCTCGAATTCTTTGAGTATTTCTACATGAGTGTGTTTTGATAGAAATATCTGTAGGCTAAGTTTCGTTGCTATTCGCAATTGTTAAGTATACTTTATATTCACAAGAAATTTAATTTATTTATTAGTAGCGCTTTTCGTTGTTAGATTTTTATAAATAAATAGAAAAATATTAAAACAAATGGATCGTTGAAAATGTAAACGGTTTTTATTCCTAATCCTTTAATTAATTTAATTTTTATTTAACTATGTAAGCTGAAATTGCATTAAAATACGAATAGATTTCGCGATTTTCAATTATATAATTTCGTGACCTTATTGTAAATCATTTGAAAAATCTAACAACGACCAGCTTAGGGAGCGTTCTAGTATTACGTAACGCGTTTTGGAAGGGGGGTCCTTTTGTAAAATGTTACGATGCGGGGCGGGGATTGAATGACGCGTTATTGTTAATATTATTTTCTACTTACACCACATAATAGTAACTAAAGAGACACAAGGTGGTCACGAAACGTTTTACTATACTTGAGTACAGTACTGTAACTAGGGTACTGAAAAACGTTACGGCGAGATTAGGGGGGTGTGTGTCTCAATAATCTCCAAAAATTGCGTTACGTAATACTTGAACGCTCCCTTATAGGCAATATAAAAATCTAGAAAAATAAATGTTCTATAGTATTTCACTATTTATTTGTAAATGTATACATGTTTAACACATATTGATTATATTATAGTGAAACAAATTATGTAGACAATGGATCTGTTGCTAATTGAAATAGTATTTAATGTAATTTTCATAGTTTTAAGTGTTATTTTCGTGATCGTGAGAAATGCGTAACAAGGCTGAGTATAAAAAATTCATTAAATCGTAGCTTTTATAAAACAAAGGCTTAAAACAGCGAGATTATTTTCCGAGTAGTTAACTAATATTTGAATTTTGTTTCAGCGCCATCTGGTTTTATTTACTGTAACAGTCAGTTACGCATTTCTTTCGTATTGATATCTGTATGTTGATCGGTTATCTATCATAATGACTAGAAGTAAAAGTGTAATCTGGCTGGGAGATGACATTTTTGTTAAAGGAAAATTATAAATGTTACTTGTATAAACACTAATATGGGCCCGGAATTCCCACCGATTAAGTCAATGGCACCAATATGTGGGTATAATTTTTCACACAGAAAGTAGTTACAGAGATCTATGCTGTCCTGCTCTAACTTTTGTATGCTGAGCGAAAGCAAAAATTTTAAATGTTGCCATTGAGCCGGGCTGGTGAAAGTGGCTCGATAGGATACAAATTTGTTGTCTGCATTAGGTATAATTCAATATTGTACTATGTGGTCTGCGTTGGATTTTATTATGAGAAAATCTAAAGGTGATGGAATGCTCATAAGGCCCGACCAAATTGGTCCAGTTTTTATTTGGTAATGGATAACACTTCAAGGTTTTTTTAAAATGTGAAGTTGTAAATCTAACGTAGATCATATTGTTATCTTCCATTAGAATCGTAGTCGCTGTGAGCTATATGCGTAATATATAATAAATTAATATCAAATAAAAAGATTTTTATTTAATGAACAATGTTTAAACTTGGCATTAAAGAAAACACAACAATTGACTGTTTTTATAACTAATATTGAAAAAAACATTGGGATATTAAAAATGTCATCAAATGGTTTGTTTCACTAAAGAAAGTAATTAAATATCAGTGTAGTAATTTTAAGCAAAATAAAGATCAGCCCGTGAGGGATTTGAACCCCCGACCTCCACTATTGACAATTAAATGGGTGCTCTAACCGCTGAGCTAACGAGCCCATGAGTGATTACATTTAATTTAACTTATTTATTATTCTTGCATTAATTATAGGCAAAAGTTAAAAGTTTAATCGTAATTCAAATTTCATAAATATTTTTTAATTATTTTATGCGATTATAAAAGCGATGATGGAAGGATTGCGGATATGTAGCTTTTAACGTAAGATATTTAATCTTTTTGATGCTATTTTACAATACCTGACACTGTTTCGAGTTTAAAGCAATAAGATTCGATACAAACTAATTAAGTGTTAGTTAGTTCTTTTTATTTCTAAATATCACTCGAATAAATGGGAATGAAAATTAAAAAATAAATTTAATTCCATCCTCAGCAGCAGGTTATTTTTTTATATAATAGGGGGTTAAACGCGCCTACGGGACGCCCAATAAGGGCAGTCATCGCAGCCCATGGACCTATTTTTAGTGGGTGCGTTGCCGGCCTCTGAGGGAAGAGTACACTCTAACTTTGAATAGTTGGAGGTCGTATCTGTCAGGGAAGACCCATACCGGGAGTCGATTCGACATAATTAGGTATAAGGTTTAGGCCAAAAGTGATATTGGTATCTCCGAAATTGTTAAAATCGTATTCAGATTCATGTAAATAAAATATTCAGCATGCCCCCAGGCCCCACCTACAGGCCTAAACTACCTTGTAAAATAAAATTATGTACAGATCTATAAGGATATGTAAAAATGTTAAATTACCCATATATACATTAACATAATAAATAGAAACTGGAAACGATAAATTAATCAATTTTTTTTATTCATTTTATGAATTAATATTAATAAATAATGTTAGTTCCATCACTACGTAATATGAGTGATGTAATATGAACTTTTCTTTGTATAGTGCGATTTATAATATTCCTTTTTTGGCTGGTTACATTGTTCTTGCAAGTCATATTTAATTATTTTCAATACTAAATCTAACTTTGGTCTCAAGAATAACAAAGAACAAGGTAGACCTACACGGTAACATATACGTGTTTGTATAAGGTAGTATTTTTGTTACTACCTTCATTATTGGGTTATGTTACAAACCAATATGAGAGGTTAATTGAATATGTAATGACAAGGGCTCGTTAGCTCAGCGGTCAGAGCACCCATTTAATTGATAATAGTGGAGGTCGGGGGTTCAATTCCCTCACGGGCTGGTTTATTTTTTTGTATTACATCAAAATATAGATTTTTTAAATCGCAAATAACAATTTTCTATTAACTTTTATACCACAAATTACATCTTAAAGTTTAAATTACATCTTATTGTTAAGCTGAGCGCTTTAATATATTTAGTTATTTCCTAGTAGAAATTTTAAGGCAGTGCAGCCAGCGGCTTCGACGAAAATCATAAATAGAACTTATGTGTATTAGATATATATTTTCTTGATCGCAGGTTTAATAAAAACTAGGCCCTTTCCCTCCTTTAAAACCAATGAAGATTTGTTGTTTAATATTCTAATAATATCTCAAAACAATATTAACCTTAAATTTTTAAAAAATATATAATCTATATTCTTGTTGTAGTTTTATGTAATAACCAAAAAGTTTATCAGCCCGTGAGGGATTTGAACCCCCGACCTCCACTATTGACAATTAAATGGGTGCTCTAACCGCTGAGCTAACGAGCCCTTGTCATTAACCATTCAATTTACCTAATTTATTATTCTTGCATTAATTAATTATAGGCAAATGTTAAAAGTTGAATCGTAATTCAAATTTCATAAAAAAATATATATGCGATTATAAACGCGATGATACTAGGATTGGGGATATATTACTTAACGTATATAACATTTCAATCAATCTTTATTTTGCAATTTTACAACCGAACACCGTTTCGAGTTTTAAAGCAGTGTGATTCGAAAAAAATTGGTATTCAGCGCCGTGTCTCAGCAATATTAGTTTTAAGCCAAAAGTGATATTGGTATCTCCGAAATTGTTAAAATAATATTCAAATTCATGTTTTTTACAGGAACTACCTTGTAAAATAAAATCTTGTACATATCTATTAGTATATGTAAAAATGTTTAATTTACCCATCTATAATAATCTTTCTAAACATTAACATGATAAATAGAAACCGGGAAAGATAAATTAATCGAATTTTTTATTCATTTTATGAATATTATGTTAGTTCCATCACATATAAGTGATGTAATATGAACTTTTCATAGTATAGTACGATTTATAATATTCTTTTTTCGGCTGGTTGCATTGTTCTTGCAAGTCATATTTAATTCTTTTCAATACTTAATCTAACTTTGACCTCAAGAATAACAAAGAACAAGGTAGATCTACACGGTAACATCTACGTGTTTGTATAAGGTAGTTTTTTGTTACTACCTTCATTATTAGGGTATATTACAGAAACAATATGACAGGTAAATTGAATGTTTTGCGACAAGGGCTCGTTAGCTCAGCGGTGAGAGCACCCATTTAATTGATAATAGTGGAGGTCGGGGGTTCAATTCCCTCACGGGCTGGTTTATTTTTTGTATTAGATTTTTAAGTCGCAAATAACAATTCTCTTTTAACTTTTATACCACAAATTAGATCTAAAGCAGTTATTTCCTAGTAGAAAATCGAAGTTTCTTAAAATAGTACAGACAGCGGCTTTGACTAAAATCATACATAGAACTTCCTGTTTAACTGTGTAATAGATATCATACATTTTCTTGATTACAGATTTAGTAAACACTAGGCCTTTTTTAAATTATGTTACATAGATTTTAAGTTCATTCTTAATCAAATTTTTACTACTAATGCTTATTTCCTTTTTTAGTTTCACCGTTATTTTTTCGTATTTACAAAAATGTTACTACTATTTCTATAGCTTACATCTTAAACATAACAAGAAACTTATCAGCCCGTGAGGGATTTGAACCCTCGACCTCCACTATTGACAATTAAATTCGAACAATTGAAAGGGTCATGGGCCAGCAACGAGACCAAGTCCACGTCACATTCCGATGAAATTCTGCTAAACGGGAAACTTCACGTAATGCTAAAAGGTCCAAAAAGGGACTGCAAGGTTTGTTATGACAGTAACAAGGTTAGGTAGATGGTACTCGTCCTACTGTTCTGAATAGAACATAGAATGCATCTTGGCATTGTTTTTTTAATATCACACCAAAACTAATTAGAGAGTTTAATATTTATCAAAGTTTGTTGTTTTGACATAAAAATTAATGAATCGATGATATTTTATCATTTACATATGTTTGTTTGTTAATAAATTAAAAGAACCCTTTTTAAAGAACCTGAACGTGTTTACCTAATTTGACCAAAGTCGTCTCGAGTAAAGAGTTTCTCTAAATCGAATAAAGTTTCAAATTTCTGTAGCTTTTAAACCTTTTCAATATATCCCCTCCGTTGACCTCCGCGGCCGCCAGTACAGTTCACACCTTGACGCCCAATGGGTGCCAAATCATTCGCAATGAATAATCTGAGACTTCTGGGTTACATGCCATTTCCGTTAACCACTAAGCCATCCAATTCGTATACAACAACTGATAATTTTTTAACCTTATGGTTTTTATTAAGGTAGTATGTTGTCTTTTAGCTATAAAATATTAAATAAAGTATTTACCTCGACGGTATTGCCGCACGCGCTGTGCCGTCACTATTTTTTTAAACAGGCAGGCCTTATGTCATGTTCAGTGATATTGCCGCCTTTGGACCCTCACTTTGCTAGAAGGCTCACAAGTGCGTTGCCGGCCATTTAGGAATTGGTACGCTCTTTTCTTAAAGGACTCCAAGTCGTTGTTCCACATAGTGGGGGTGCGCGGTAGTATTATGCCTTGACATCCGGTGATGAATCTGAACTGCAAGTATAAATTCTCTAAGCACCCTCCATGGTAAGTAAAGTACATGAGGAAGAAGATGCTGAGAGATGACGTGAAAGGAGCTGGTACTGGGGAGCTCCCGACCAGAGATGAGTACTCCATGTGCACCTGAGTGTGCACATTTATTTAGCATATCCCTCCAAATAACCACGAAACTGAATGTCGTTCGATATGTCAACGCCAAGTATTTCAATACTGGCTGTGGCTTAGTATGGCGTATGGCGTAGTATTATTTTAGAAGAAAACGTGCAAACTTGTATCGTATTGGGGTTGAATTGGACTAGATTTAGTAGAACCCAGTCCGAGACTCCACTTAGCAGAGTTTCGGATTCAAACACAACCTGTGTATCGATACTGATCGACAACTGCCTGAAATACCCGCACGGCCAGTGTATAGGGTATCCCCATTGTTATCGTCCGCATAGCAATGAATATTGCTCAGTTGCAAACATATCATTGATATGTAGAAGAAACAGGGTCGGGGATAGTACACAGCCTTGTGGGAACCCAGCGTTCACGAGTTTGAGGTCGGAATATGCTCTGTCAATAACAACCTTGATGCTCCGAGCAGCGAGATAGCTAGAAATTGCACAATTTCCCGGGGAGCCTATAGGCTGGAAGCTTCACTTGAAGCGCTCCGTGCTAAACCCGATCAGTCATTCTCAAAATCCAAACTTACCGCCAGCGCCTACTATGTGTAAGTTAAACGAGAACGTCACCAGCTGAGCGACCACGACGAATGCCGTACTGACACTCGCTAATCCGGTGGTGGCCCTCTAAATATCTCAGTATAATGGATTTCATTATTTTGGAGAATAAGGAGGTTATTGGGCGATAGCTGGACGGATCAGATCGATAGCCTTTTTTAGAGATCGGATGTATTAATGCGGTCTTCCAGCATTTCAGGACATTGCTGAGCAAGTACAGGTACCAGAAAAGGCGTGGTACGACCGGAGCCAACTCAAGAGCACCAGTTCGGAGAATTGGGGGGATGCCCTGGACATCAGCGCTACGTAGTTTGTTTTTTACTTTCATATGAATAAATGATTTTGAATTTTGAATTTTTCCACTTCTTTTTTCATAATTATAGTTAAAATTTATTTCTATATGAATATTTTAACTTCGTCTACTTTTTATATATTTATTCTTTGCGAAAAACTCGCAGACACTTGAAAAAGCTCAATGAAGACCCGCTGACGTTAACTCGAAGAAAAAATATAAAAATAACCGCTTGATTTAAATGACATCAATTTTAAAAATTAATTCGTCAAAATAGCTAAATTAGATTATACTAAGACCTTTAGGGACTTTGTTAAAGCTCAAAAAACTACCACAAAATCGCTGACTCGACGCTTTAAATAGGACGCTTTTTAAATATTTCTCGCATCGATTTCCCAAAGCGCATGTCAGATTTCCCGCCATTTCGGCTTTTCGGTAGTTCCGTGGCGCCATTCATACGAGGCGGTTGTAGCCAACTCTTAGCTTAATTCTGAAAAACAATTCAATTATATCCAAGCCCATACGGTATTTAGATATAAATCAGTAATATTATAGTGTATGGTCTGTCAAAGAGTTGTTTTAAACGTTTTTTGCTCTTAGGAATTCTATGACTTGTGATAAAGTATTAAGATACGGCATATATAGTGATATTTGTCTGTTACAATATTAATATGGAGATTTAATAGTATCATTATTTGTTCACGGTAGAAGGGTAGAAGATTTTATTGATCGTATAAATTAATTGCAAGGGTAGTGTATATTTCTATATTACCATTGCTTTAATTAAATATAATCATGCATTTTTATATAATTTTTGTTTCTTATGTTTTGTTCTCCTGACTTATCAAAATGCTACATATGTTAATTAGTTTAAATAGTAGTTTAACTTACACACATTAATCATATACATAAACAGTATAATTAATTAGCAGATTGTAATGCAATTTTTATAGACTATTTATACATTGCCCAGCTCTGTACAGTTTTACGCCCTATCTGAACACAGTAATAATGTAATTGATATAGAATAAAGATAAAATTCCACCCGTATCACCACAACCGAGCGTCTTATTAGGCACATTCTGCCACGCATCATGGACCCAATTGGAAATTCTTTTATCACAAGTGTTATTTAATATAACATCAATACTGTAAACTATATTACTTGTTTCCGTTTGATGCAGAATTAGCTCTTGCTAAACGCATTGCGAAAAAGCTTAGCCGTAATATGCATTCTATATAACGCTGGGGTTACTTAATAGCTTAGAGATGTCTGATTAGTATTCATTATTCCCTGTTACATCGTGCGTGCTAAGAATGTTTGAAAATAAATCGATTTGATTACTAGGTCGCAACCACGTTAAGGTCTCACGAAGATATATTAAGAATGGTTTAGTTAATCTTACAAATTCCGGCTGTAATAAGCCTCTCACTCGGATTTGTGAATGAATGCTACTTAATATACTTATTAATATACAGTAGTGAGCTGAGTTAGTGTTGATTAAATTAATCTATAATTTGTGTCCTTTCTTTTCTTTTGTAACTTAAACTATAGAAAATTGTATTATCACATTGTTCAGAATCGTGGCATCCAAAATTAAAGCCATGATGATTCTTCAATAGGAGATATATGTGATGACATGATGATGAGTGACGTGGTGTACTTTAAAAAATAAATGAAAACTAGTCATGTTTTGACTGAATTTGATATGATTATTGATTAACCCCTTCGTCAAAGTGCACCTCCACCATAGAACTGAGGCTGTGTGAGATGTATTTCAAGATACAGTTATTTCTCGACCGCTGTCTATAATGACAAACATCTTAAAGTATTTTTTTGATAGATCGATTTAAGTTTCATGTACACGTTTTAGGATAAGTGTCTAAAACTTAAAATAATCAATCTAATTTGATAGCTTTTTTGTGAGAGATAAATTTTGACTGAACGCACTAAACTTTATTCAACGTAATATGCAACCAAAGTGAAGTAAAGTGCATAATAGTGATTGTGAAAAGTGAAGTGTAGTGAGGATGGAGAAGGTTAGCTGATCTAAGAGTCAGCCGCGCACGCCCAAGAAACGCTTGCTTAGACACATCATGGTAAGTTCTTTCATTAACTAGAAGCAATATTACAGTAAGAAAACATACACCGAAGAATATTTAGAACAATCTAGTTTTTCATCATCGAATACTGAAGCTAAAGAAACAAGTTTAAACCTAGTTTTAACTGCAACTTAATAAACAGGTCCTTAAAAGGTTTAAGGTTTTAAAGCTATAATTGTTATATACCAATTAGAAGCTGCGTAAGTATTTGGAAAAAGACCGTAGCAAGACCCAAGATGATAAATACTAGTTATGACATTACAGCCTATGTGTTGGTTTAATTGATAATGTAAATACTTTGTTAGTTTTATTAGATGAACAAGAATGAAACTGTAAATTTAAAAAAAACAAAATTTATTACTTTTACAGTGTGTTAGTTTAATACATAAATATAAAATAATTTAAAATATAAAAAGCTTATTCGAAGTGGTCTCCATTGGCTGCAATACAGTCCTTTAAACTTTCAGGCCAGTTATCAATAGAAGCATGCACTCTTTCCATGGGAAAATTCTTCACTGCCAATCGTACGGATTGCTTTAGGGACTCCAAATTATCATGGCGTTTAGAGAAAACTCTCTTTAACTGATCATATATAAACATGTCCATACTAAGAATAAGCAACCCTAAAAACGCACTTTCTTCGCTCAACGCTTTTTCCTTCCGAGGCCCTTTCATCTTTAACCACTTTCTTAAAAACAAAATTTTCACTAATGTTTTAAAACTCACATGACATACATATTCGCTAAAAATCTTAAACATCATCTTGTTAAACTGTCCTACGCTGATACAGAAAATATTGTTATTGTGCAGCAATAGTGCAATTATAAATTGTGTTATACAAAGGGAATCCCAGTATCGGGTCTAGTCCACTTTGTTTTACCTAAATATCCTTTTATTGTGTATAATAAAGTTTTTCCTTTCCTTCATTCGCAGCAGGTGTTCGGCGAGTGGGCCCAGGTGGAGGTGGTAGAGCTGGTGAACGACGGGTCTGGGCTGGCGTTTGGCATCGTTGGGGGCCGCTCCTCAGGCGTCGTCGTGAAGAGCGTGCTGCCGGGCGGCGTGGCTGACAGAGTAAGTAATGACAATTTAACATCAGAATGTTTTTTTAATTGGACAAACCGATTTGGACAAAATTTTGATGTGTTAAATCGCGTAAAACAACATATGTGGGTGTCATAGCAGTAATATATGTCTATGGTTTTTTATAAGATCGTCTTCCCGATCCGTGGCGAATGCAACTGGCTAAGAATCTCACTTATCTATGTGATGTTGTCTATGTTTTATATATCTACTAGCTGACTATCTATTTTTGTATGGTGTATCATAAAAAAATAAAAACAAAAATAATCTAAAGAATAAATAAAATTTTTGGGGTGGACACCCCTTATCACTTAGGGGGTTGAAAGATAGATAGTAGCCGATTCTCAGACCTACTGAATATGCATATAAAATTTGATAAAAATAGGTCAAGCCGTTTCGGAGGAGTATAGTGACTAACATTGTGATACGAGAATTTTATATATAAGATATTTCCAAACTCGACTATGGATTATTATATCTGTTAAATCACATAGCAATTTTATACGAATATATTTTGCCTTTATTAAAAGTCAGAACTCGTCCTTTCGGGTCGTCATAAGTTTGTAATATACTTCACGAAAGTTTTCTTCTCAAAGAACGCTTAAAAAGTTTAATTAATCCTGGACTTTATTATGATGAACGCTTTTAAAATAGAAGAAAACTTTAGACCTTCATTTAAATACTCTTAACCTTATATTATGTATATACTTCATAAAAATAATAGATTTTTAATATACAGAAAGTAGACATGAATTATGTAAATTAAAATAAACTACATTTTTTTCTGAGTTAATTACCTTTTCATTACAATCCTTAATGAAAAGATTAAGAAATCGGTTGCGAAAACTAGCCCTATATTGTTTTAAATTAACTTTGTAGTTTTGTGATACAAACATACTAAAAATATGAAAATGACATTGTCCGTGAAATAAATATTTTTATTAAAATATAATATATTTAAGTGCATATCTACTTAAAAATTGTCTTAAATACAGCTCAAAGGGAACTTGCACGATATTTGTATCACCAGAGGTTTCGTTATTAGCAAAGAATTTTTTTTGTTATTTACTAGAATTACTAGAAAGCCCGCCATTTCTATAGTCAACATATTCAAGTCGTTACTAATATATGGTAGCGCCAGCTTTGGCGCCACGCGTTTTATTACATTGACCTTTGGTAATATGACTTATCCGCCTATAACCCATTTAAAATAAACAACAAATAATCAATAGTTTATACTTTTAAAATGTAAAATAATGAAAGCATTGGCACTCCCATAAATTTTCTAATAACGCTTATTGCTTCCATGTTTATTACATGAGCGACAGACGAACAAATGGCCCCTAATCACCCGTATAAGTGGCCCGTCTAGGCACGTCGCACTTACACAATCGATATTGGTATAATCTAAAATAAAAAATACACTAGTTATGTTGCTATTAATTAATCTTCCTCCTTCGGCTTCGGGTTTTTTGAAATGCGTTCAAAAATTCTCGTATTAAAATATTGACGTCAACGAAGATATAATTAATCGTGTCTTGCAAGCTTCTCGAAGCGTGGAAAAATCTAGAATGAAAAAATGACGATAGTCGCTTTCGTTTACGAAAACAATTCAATGAAGTTATATCGATATTGCACTTTTCTTCTTGGCTTCCATTATAAGAAAATGGATTATGCCAACGACAATCGTTCATGGGAAAAGCGATATTGAGAGCGACGATTTTAATATTCACTCAACGCAAGGGACAAAGAAAAGACGACGGCATAGACCAAATTTACTAATTATTGTATCCTTACTGTTATTACTATAATAGAAGCTATATAACTACATATAAAAAACCTACACCTCAATACTTCTACAATTAAAAATACAAATAATATAAAACACAAATTCCTTAATATGTACCTTAACTGGTCATAACCCACCATACCCAGAACAAATAGGGCCGGATACATAATACACCACTACACTCCAAGTGACTTCTGACTCGAGAATTGTAGAAAGTCATAATTGCACATGCACACACTCATATTCGTGAAGTCAAACCTCCTAAGACATTCGCATCAGGATCAATCAGGATCTGCATTAAAATATATTGCTAGATATTTCACCTCTAAAACTGTCGCAAACGTTCGACCAAGAGATACATTTTGACAAATGAAACTCCAATCTATTTCTTATGTTACAATTAACCACTCGATCAATGTCTTGCTGCAGGCATTATATAGTAATCTGTGCTAAAATATTGCACTATGGACAATGTAAATACATAGTTAAATTGACATGACTTCTCAATTTTTTTAGCTCGTTTCCCGCGCTTTGAGTTTACATTACCTTCCGTCCTTCTTTATCTATTTCACGTGTATGACTGGCACAATAATTTTTTTGTAGGTAATTTCGACGACGTCTGCCGCATTCGGTGTTATGATATAGAGTTTCATCTCGTTACGCTGAATGTAATCTGCAAGTAGTTTCTTTATTGAGTTATAAATCAAAACTATTATGTTCATACAATTAAATCGTTTACTTTTGTATACAACAATATATCTTGTTGATGAATGAATACTTAGATTCTGTTTTTATGAACAGCTATTTTTACAGGCGTATTGTCTTGAAAATAAGCAAATTCTAGTTCGTTATTGCTTAAATTTTGTACCAAGATAGTAAAAATTCACTATGTTTACTATGCTTGACACACTTTTCAAAATTAGAATTGTTTATCGCGCTTCTACGTCTTTGTTTAGAAATACGTGCACCTTCGTAGGCGAAATAAAATCTATCTTTTCCCTACACTGCATTTCTACAAATAAGTTCAATTGTTTTGTCGTTACTTTAATTTTTATGAATAGAAGAATTTCCGATGGGCGTGTAAAGTGGTTTTTTTTTTACTTTTTTATAGTTTCAACAATTCCTTTATAGATAGGAATAATCAGATCTTGCAGCCGTGCCGACAATACTTTCAAAATATCTTCTAGATTGAAATTTAGATTGGTATTATGAGCAATAATTAAGCACGTGAATGCTTGCTATGTACATATAATTGTTTTTTATAACAACCATACTTAAAGGGGCCCTATGTAAACAGTGATTAAAATAAGTATTAAAAATCGCTAAATATAAGATTAAAAATAATTTAAATTTGGAATGTCAATATTGGTAGTAAATTTTTCATCAAAGAGTCCACAAACATTGTGTGAAAACGTTCCTGGCTGTCAAAATAAACCGCCGGGCCAAAAAAGTTTCTGATAAAGTAAAAGCCCGAGATTAATTCATTTGTTAATTCAAATTAGGCATACGGCATGCATTTATATTTAAATTCATTATTTTTCTCATAGAGCCGATAAGAATGGTTTCCACTTTAGCTATACTATTTAATACTTAAGTGAAGTATTTTGAATTCGTAGCTAGCTTACTCTGGATTCCAAAAAACATTATCGCCTTAAACATAATAGTCTCCCTCTTGGCAATCAATCTGCTAATAAAATTGTTTTGTTTTTTTTCATAGGATGGGCGTCTTCGTAGCGGGGACATGCTACTGCGAATCGGCGCAGTGTCTGTGGTGGGAATGTGTGCGCGGCAGGCTGCAGCCGTCTTGCGACAGTGCGGCGCCTGTGTGCGTTTACTGGTCGCCAGGCCTGCACATAGCGTGCAAACGGTAATATATAAATTAAAATTCATTTGCAGCTCTGTAGACATTAATATATAGGTTACTGTCACTCATAAAAAAAGACATGATGTTAAATTTGTTATCATGTCACTAATCAAGGGTGTCGAGCAGGCGTGAGAACTGCTGAGAAACTATTCGCAACTATTTTGAAATTGTGTGTTTTACAAGCGTGGCGATTTCCTAAATCGTTGGAATTACTTACGCCCTGAGAATATAGCCAGACGCAGGCACTCTCTTCAACTGGTACGGTGTATTCATTCGTTACATAGCAATTAACATTTAACTATTTCGCTAATATTCTATTACGAATAGTACGCGAGTGGTTAATAATGAGTAAAAATAAAATCCACTATTATTTAAAGAACCCCGATCGTATCGGTTTGCCTCCCGTTACATAAAAAATGCTTTCACGTATTACTATGTATTTTTTATTAAAAAGCTAGGTTGTCATAAGCAATTCAGAGAAATATTCTAAGTTTACTTATAACCTGGAATTGTAATTAAAACATCCTTCTGTTATTTGGAGCGCAGTCACGATATCTATAGATAATACACATTTGTTATCGTAAAAACTATTTGGGGCAACGCGTAGCAACATAATATGCTTAACCGTAACTTAGTAGAAGCTATAGTAAGTTTTCCTCAGCTATACTTGTTAGTAGTTTGTAGGATATGTGGTTGTATTAAGCAATTCGGTGATCACGGGCTGCGACAAAATTAGCTAAGAACGCATAAGGGTTGGGTTCGATAACGATGCACCCGAATCTGATGATACTGATTATGCAGGAGTCTCGGGGGACCTTCATTGGAACACCTCCAAGTAATTTTAGCTGCCGGAAATGCGTCAAAGTATTTTAAAATGGTTTTTAAAGTTTTGTGAAATGTATTAAAATTTGTAAACAATCCACCATTATTTACTTTTCTATTGGTTATAAGAGATGTGAAATTCACGTTTTCTATTGGCTATAAGTGATGTGACAACAAATAAGAAAATAATCGATCCGATTAATTTACCGAAAATGGGTGCATTGTTATCGCACCGTTACCACGCATAATATTAAACTGAGTTGTGTTGACCTAGTAAGCGTGTGACTTTCTTCCCTGAGTTTGGAGGATTGAATCGCGGCTTTTCACCATAGGACTTTCGGCATGCTTGGATCCAAAAAGTCGAAGGCGTCTGTCAGACACGGAAGGCTCAATCAACTACTTGCCTATTAGAAAAAACAAATGATCACGAAACATACAAAAATCTTAGGTTAGTACCTCAAATGGTTGTAGCGACATTGATTGCCATGACTTTAAAACAATTGGAGAAAACCTAATTTTCTAATTCGTTAAGATTTCTAACTTCGTTAAAAGAGCGTTTTGCTGGCGTCCTAATAATGTAATAAATTCGTGGTGATATCCGTTAAAAAAGTTTTATTTAAATGTGTAATACTCGTCTATATTAAAAAACAATTACGTGCAACTTTCTTTTAGATATAATCAAAATATTAAACCGCTTTTCCGCCTTCCAGTGACAACAAGGCTTTGTGTTTTTTTATATTTTGGTATCTTTATATCAGGTGATTGATTGCCCTTCATACCTGACATATGTCGTCCATTACCTACCCCGTCCCAGCTTGTGGTAATTGTGCACTTAGAAATATATACTTGCACAGGTTGATTCGTTGATTCCAAATTGAATATTTATTTATGTAACTTTTGTTACAAATGTGAATGTAAAAAAAATATAATTTTTCTTAATTTAAATCCCTTGCCAAGTCGAGAAAATAAAAACGGCCGTGCCATCCTTTTCTCGAAACAATTCAGGACATCTTCGACCTCCCTATTTGCCAAACACATGCAACAATCTAATTAAATATAATTTGTATTACTTGTGAGATACATTGTGCGATGCGATGGCCAAGTAAATCTATTTATTTTAACCATAAAAGGTTTTTAATATTGCTTAGGTCACTATAAGATGTTGTTAGGTTAGCTAATTACGTAATACCTTAAGACGGAAGGTCCCTTAAGTTGGGACTGAATAAATTAACCGACTCAGTATTACATAGATCTCTCAACTTTTTACGAAGTTACTGTATTGCGAAACTTGTTTTTTTTACAAGTTTTTGATGGTATTTACATTTACTTATTAGATTTTCACATATATCCATATGATTTATACCTTCCAAAAACCTATTTTGTATAAAAACGTGTTCTTAAATTGTTCATCGACAAACATATATATGTATATATCAACCCGTAAAAATAATACATTGAAATTCACGGTTGTTATTTATGCTTTTAACTAATAAGCAATGTAACAAAACGCCGTGTTAATGACTGATTTCAATTTCTTACCTATATTAAAAGCACTTTTTCGCTGATCATATGGAAACTTTCCGTATGAGTCGACTGACGTAGTTAAATTAAAGACAGAACCATCGCTTTTTATTACAACAGTACTCTTAAAGTGCTATTAAAAATACACTTTACTCGATTAAATTTTGTTATGTAAACATGTTCTATACTATGTTGTCACATTTCGAATATCCCATGCCATGTAAATGACGTTTTCTTATTACGTGAGTATCCTATAGAAATACGTATATATTAGTTGTCCATACATTCGATACAGTCATGTAAAATATAATAAAAGTATAAGAATTTGACTGTGAACGTAATGTTACGTATTTTCAGTTAATTTCAAACAAAGTAACTGCCTAAATACTTCATACAAATATTTCTTAAAAATTTTATACAATGAGATTTCAACAATTTCCCGCGTCAAACTCTATACATAAACATTCTATAATTTTTGCTGCCTCTATGATATCGACGTACTCAGAGTCGTCTATCACTGAATCTCTAATGGATAGTAAATAATTATAAGAAAATATTAACAACAATGCAAACAAGCTACGAAATTCAATTAATTGCTGATTAATTAACGAATTTAGTTAAGATTGGAAAATAGTAGCGAAGATCAGAGACAAAAGCAACAATCTGGAGAAGGCTTTCAGTCTGTCGGACGTCGTGTAGTAATATTTAATACAATGATAACATAAACTTAATTTAATCCTTTTTATAGTACTCGAATATTGGCTTTATTTATTTTCATTTATAGTTAACGAAACAAAGGGTAGTAAGGGACATTTTAAAATGACTATATGTGTGAGCTTAGTAAAATCTTAAAAGTAGCTCCTTATAAACCACTGCGTATAGCCTGATTTTGTACTTAAACTGAGCAGAAAATTCGATGATTCCATGCTGTGCGGTATTTAGTTTCTAACAATGGAGGTGAGCTTGCGCTAATAAACCTGTATTGATTGATAACGCATAATTAATCAGCGTCAAATAATATACAAATTTACAAACTAAACCTAACAGTGGCACTGGGATTTTTATCACTTTTAATTTTTTATTATTAAATTTTCTTATGTTATTGTTAATTTGTTGTAATCGGTGATATCTTTTATAATATGTAATAGTAATATAGCGTCATTATATTAATAGAGTACGATGATGCGATAATAGATGAATTTGTAACAGGTGTCTCCGTGTGTGTGTTACAAACTCAACGTATACAATATCGACAGATTTGTGTAAAAGTATGTATTATGGTAACACAAAAGTGATATATATATAATAACTAGTGGACCCCACAGACGTTGTCCTGCATGATATTTAAAGCGATTAGGATATTAAGCAAAGTATGAAAGTACCGACTGCAGTGCCATCTGCCGGGCTGATTTGTGAATCTAAACCATTCCCAGATCCCCTTGAACACACACAAAAAATTTCATCAAAATCGGTCCAGTCGTTTGAGAGAAGTTCAGTCACATACACACGCACACAAGAAATATATATATTAAGATATACATATTTTAAGTAAAACATAACTTTAGCTTATACAACCCGAAAAAGCTGGGTTTGATTTCTGGTTTCGAGTTTGTAAAGACAGAAAACTGATTGATGAAACAGACGCAAATGTTTCTGCCCCAGGCTTAAAAATAGATTTATGCTTTTATGGACCTGTCGTTCCTACGCAATAATTAGACAAGCGATTTATAACCTTTCAACTATATTAACTACACTGTGGAACCAATAAGCGTAGGTTTCATCGGATATTACTTAATTAATCGACTGCTCTTCGTTTCCCGCTGACGGGAGGAAATTTCCGCCACCCCATAGACGTTGCTATTAATAACCTGTCTTTTTGCAGAAATAGTTTGCATATTTATAAAATTAAAAATTACTTCGGACTATTGAAATTAATTTCTACGTGGGTAACACTGAAAATGTTTAGAACTGGCCAGTTAGAAACATTGCTAATGAAAACTTTTTTGAATTTCAATTTTAGAACTCATTGGTGTCCTATTGTAGTGTAGTATATTGCATTCATTTGTTTTTGGGAATTGGCGGCAAAGCTAAAACTCTTACACGTTACACGTGAAAATGAACCTAACGCGAGAAAATTTTCGGTCAATGATTTATTATGACTTTCGTTATGGGCTTACTCAACAACAAAACTATGAAAGGCTGCGATTAGCATTTCTTAATGAAGCCCCATCTCGTGCCACTATTTACAATTGGTTTAACGAGTTTAAGTGTGGATGTAGCAATCTCAATGAGGGACGTCCTTTAACAGCGACTACTGAAGATAACATCAGTGCTGTGCGACGCATGATAGAGAAAGACAAGAGAGTGACCTATCTGCAGATACGGGCAAGCCTAGGCATTGGTATGAGTCAAGTTAAAAAAATATTACACGAACATTTAGGCGTCAGGAAGCTTTGTACCAGATGGCTTCCCCATACTTTAACCGACGATCAGAAACACCTTCGCATGGACTGGTGTCGCCAAATGTTAGATAAGTTCAACGGCATTATATTATTGGATCCCAGGTGTTTGACAATTTTAGGCCGTCTTCTCTATTGAAATTGGGGTGTTTTTTGATTTCAATGGCTTATGTATGACACACATACTAGATAGGCCTAATCACTACATACGCTTTGACCAACCGAAAGTACTTGCGAAAGAGAAAAGATTCTTCCCAAGATTGGTACGCGAAACCATTGAAATCAAAAAACACCCCAATTTCAATAGAGAAGACGGCCTAAAATTGTCAAACACCTGGGATCCAATAATATCCAAATTAAAATCTCAAAAAGAAAAACAATCCTCGAAAATAGAGGACACCGTGAGCCATTTTTGCCAAAACCCTCCATCTTCTAGTCGATACCAACTCCGGGGAAATAAATACAGATAATGAAACTTTCTCTACAGCTGTGATACTTTTTGACATTCAACACCTTTTGTCTTCAGTCACCGTGACCACGCACGCTGTAAAGCACGCGAAACGTCGGATAAATTTAAAATTATGTTAAATAATTGTAAATTTATAATAATACATAACTTTAATCCGGTTTAAAAGTTTTTTCTTTAAATGTGTAAAGGTTATGTCAATCAAAGACAATACTATATTTAATTGTTATTAATTATTTGCATGCAATCAAAAACTATTTTTAATAATGCCAAAGAAGCATAACTTCTTACGCGCGTACGTAAGTACACGCACCCTTTTTTTTTAAAACGCCCATGTTTTTATTGATTCAGTCTCTTGGGGCATCCCAAGCCCCAATTGTGCCGTCCCGCCTACTCACGGACCCCATTGAGTTGGAGAGGAGTTTATCGGAGGCTGGTCATGATGGGTTTGGAGCACTCTGCGAGGAAAGCAGTCCACCGACGCCACCACCTACCATTATTGAGGAAACATACCATCACAGAGTAAGAATTAAGTTAAAAAATAACTGGCAGTACTCAGCGCAATTGGATTAGGAATGGAAATGTTTGTGATTATTGATTTATGTTATTTGGTAAATTATTTATCTGTGTCATTCATTGTTGTTGTTTTTTGTATTCTATTTTTTTGTGTTGTGTAACTGCTAATAGTCAGTGCAAAGATATTAATTATTGGTATATAAGTATTTCTGTTTAAAATCAGTAACATTGTAACATAAATGAAGATTTGATAACTATATAACGTTAACACGTGATATTGTTTATACGGCTGTAAATACTGATATCAAAAAGATACAACATATAACTTGAAAGACAAAATAAATCAATAATGATTACCTTAACCTTCTAACATAAAACATTACTTTTATTTTAATCTTGGTGATTCTATTTTAATATTGATGCCTAAATTGAATTAATTTGTAAGTCATGCATAAAAAAAAAGCTCATAATACTTTGGAAACGTTGTTGAATAACGAATACAAATTGTAAGGTTGTAGGCAAATGAATCAATAATTACTTATCAACAGTTAGTAAATTTTAACCTATTACTCGGAGTAAATCAATTCATAAGGGTTTTATCGATTCTTATGTATTATTTATGCAATATACGTAAGACTGCTTAAATACAAGGTAACACGGGATAGCGAGAATTTTCAAAATGATTAAAGTGATATAACATATGTCGTTAACCAAGAGGATTCGTTGAATTCGGATATTTCTATGTTGTTGCATTGCGCAGTTATGTCTCTTAATTCTGTGATATTACTTGATAAAAAGCATTTACTATTTACTAAACTTTATTTTACTAATTGCGACTCAGTCCTGTAAAAAATTAAAGGAAAATGTCGAAAAACTGGCGCGGCCGGATTCCCGCGTAGCTAGCACCACCATCAAAAATTGTAAGCTTGAAGATATCCCTGAATTAGAATTATCCCTTGTTAACTTCTCTTAAAAATTAATCACTATGCTATTAAAAAAAAGCTTTCTTAAAAGTGGGTTTACGATGAAGAGAATTAACAGTGGTTAAGTTAAAACAGAGAAATACATTTTATTATTTCACAACCTCCCTTATCACCTCCTTTTCTTTACCACCTTCACAAGCAAGGGTACTTGTCAGGGGTCTAGCTTCTTCAATTACTTATCCTTAAGCGTAATACTTAAAAGTTTTAGTTTCGATTACCATTATATTTACGCGAAACAAACGATAAAAATACCAACTAGATACGATTTATTACAGAAAAAATTACATTGAGTGAAAGTTAAAATCTTACACATTACTAAAGAGCTCTATTTTTCAGCCGGTAGCATCTATAGTAGCAGTGGTACCACGTGAAGCCTTAGGTCCATCACCGCGCCCCCCACCACTCATCACTGTACCCCCTCCGAGACTACCACCACCAATTAGGTGAGGATAATCTAAAATATTGTTTATAAACATTGATCGCACAAAATTAACTTAATGACCCAACCCATACTAATCTGTATATTGAAGCTAGATAATGAGAGCTTCTTATAATGCATTCCTATTCGATACATCCTCTTGCTCAAAATCGTTCTAGTATATTCATAAATAGTTCTTAGTATAAAATAATTAAGTATTTAGTATGTAAACAGTGTAAACATGTTCCCAAAAACTGTATTTTAAAATGTCTATTGTAGGTTACCCCTAGATATGGCTGTCAGAGGTTGCGAACCAGAAACATTGAGCTACGAAGTGGAATTGAACAAGGATTCCGCCCTCGGTCTGGGAATCACAGTGGCAGGATACGTCTGTGAACAAGGTAACAAATCGCACAGATTTTTTACGAGAAATAAGCTGAAAGTATTTCAGCTATTTCTGAACCTTATCTCAGAGTATTCACGTTTATATGAAGTTACTTTGGTAATTTTACTAAAATATTATTTGCGAGATATACATGAATACGTGTAAAAATTACGTCTTTATACTACTAATGTTTATTGCAGTGCATATATGTTTAACCTTTGATTTCTGTACTGCCCTGGACAAAAGCTAAGATCATTTCAGTAATTATATGTATTAGGGCTCTTCCAGCCAGTAACGCAGGATTGCGTTTTAAAGAAGAGAAACAATAGATTTGGTAAATACTCTATATTTTCACATTAATTTAGACTAATAAATTTTTGTGACAATCTCTAATCGTTCCCCAAAAATATAGTATACCCACCCGAATCTCGGACCTACGGAACCTAGCCCGGCGCTTGGTTGTTCCTCCCTTAACCAATTAACACCCAAGAGAACGCCGACATTTTCCCACTGTCATTAAAAAATCAATTAAATGTGATTTTCTCCTGTCTTAAGAAAAATACAACTGACAGCGTTATTTCAAGTGAAAAACAAATATATTGTGTAACGATGATAAGTTTTATCAAGAAAAACACATTTATCTTGCAGAGCAAACAATATATTTTAGTACTATGAGTCTCGTATAAACAAGAAAATACCGAAGATATATTTTTGTTGCCCGGACCAAGCTAAAGGTTACAGCGTTTTTGAATAATTTATTTGAGTCCACTGTTTTGTAGAAAAACAAAATCGAGTGCGTTTAAAGAAACAATTCGAATTTCACGAATACTTACTATATAAACGAGTGTTTAAATTATCAAAAGGGGAATAGACTCGTTTCGGCGATTGATTCGTTTATATTTTCTCGATGAGTGATGACCTTTTTGTTTCTGCCAACCCGAAGCAATTAATTCTTTGTCCAAATTAGGACTTCACAGCAATATGACCTGTAAGTCCTGAGCCGAGATAAGAATTTTCTTTGCTTGAAATAATTAATTGTCATACGAGGACAGTTAACTTAAATTCATAACAATAACCACCAGTAAGGAACTAATGTATTGGAAATATGCAATACATTCAGGTTTAAGTAACAAGAGTGCTTTTCATAGTCGGTAAATCTTGTATATTCCTATAAAAATCGCTCGAGCTGGTATCTTAATTCAAAATCTAATTTCCTTAAGTAATGGACTCTACAGAGTCCAGGTACCTTTCTCGGTAATTTTGCTGTTAATTGCTTTAATTGCACTTTTAATACAATCATGAAAATATACGGCAACATAAATGTCTAATTTTGTCCTTGAGTACTTAAACTGTCTTTGATGAGGAGACCTGTAGATTTGAATTCTAGGTTAAGCAAAACAGCAATTAGCACAACTCTTCCAAAAACAATTGTTATATAGATTTTGTCAGTCCAGTGTCTAGAATCATAACTAAAATCATAGAAAATTTAATCAACACTTACTATTACCGTTATTTATTGATCTAAGGTGATATTTTATAGTGCCCAGATTAACAGATTTTTTGGAGTTTACTCCTTAAGAAACGATTTGAGTTTAAGGCCCGGTACGGAAATTTTTGAGGAGTAAAATCAAGTGTAACACGAAAAGTTGAGGCGTTATGTAGAAAGAGACAAACATATATATCTTAGGTTGAAGTGTAAAAGAATGAGATGGAATACATTACCAGACTTTTCTATTTTGAATTCACGTTTTGATAGCCACGTTACAACATTGTCAGTGTTGACAGGTGTAAAAAATAAAAGTAGATTGTCTACGTGCCATAGAGTTTTGTCAATAGTAATGGTCAGTGAAATTAAAACTAAAAAGATTGTTCATACTTATTCTTCTCTTACTATAAAGGTAACTTTGGTCACAGAAAGAAAATCCTATTTGGGCATAGATGATGTAGGTACGTTTTATTACTACTACAAACATTTATATTATAAAAACATATATTCTTACCACCCCTTTAGTACGAAAATATGGTCGACAGCCACAGAACATTATCGCCATTTTATCGTTCGTAAGGGAGTAACCCTCCAATCGTGCGTCGTAGCCCTGACACACCCACACACACACACCCTTTTTTAATTGTCCGTTGAGTGAACTGATAAAATTGTCTGCTTCATCTCAGTTCCTATACTGTAAGATATAACTATATCTATGTCTTTTTGTAAATATTTTAATCTATTACTGTTTTATGATGTGTTGTTTTTTTCTGTATATGTAATATGAATGTAAATTTATATTTAGTTGCCAAATTAGAGTAATCTGTCATAGATTATTTTGTTAAAAATAAAAATTTCTCTCCAGAGGAGCTGAGTGGTATTTTCGTGAAGAGCATCAGTGCCGGCAGCGCTGCGGACCTCTGTGGAAAGATTCGAGTTAATGATAGGATTGTTGAGGTGAATATAATTATGTTATATATTTTTATTAAATGTATTATGAACCCAAATCTTTGTTCTATAAAAAAACTCTTAATGGCTACCACGATTTTGATGGAAAAGCAAGGCGTATAAGGTTTAGGCGTTTAAATCAGTTTAGACGAACGTTCTATTATCTATTTAAGAGTTACGGCACCACACTTTCATAACTTTTAAAGGAAATATTGAATTCCTTAAACTCAAACTCAAAATAACTTTATTCGTATAGTTAAACAAGTACATATGAACGTCAACAGAAAAGATGTTAAATTAATTCTAACATTACATTTACTACCACCGCTTATTACAGAGTTATTTCAGTATTACAGCGATTTGATTACAATTAAGTTTACAGTAAGTGCTATTAGGGAGCGTTCAAGTATTACGTAACGTATTTTGGGAGGGGGGTCCTTTTGTAAAACGTTACGATGCGGGGCGGGGATTAAATTACGCGTTATTGTTAATATTATTTTCGACCACCTTACACTACATAATAGTAACTAAAGAGTCACTAGGTGGTCACGAAACGTTTTACTATACTTGGGTACTATACTTGGGTACTGAAAAACGTTACGGCGAGTTACATGGGGGGGGGGATAAATGATCTCCAAAAATTGCGTTACGTAATACTTGAACGCTCTCTAGGATAATCAATCAACAAGATGAGCCCTCAGACAGAAAAGCTGAGCACACAAAAAATCACATCGTTGTTTGAGTTTTTGGAACTCGAAAATGGAAAATAATTTTTATAAATTCAACATTAAATCTGAATTATATTGCGAGCCTAATTATGAAATAAAAATAAGCCAGAGAATTTCCAGACAAAAATAAAGGAGAGCATTCATTTAATGGTCGTGTCGACAGCTCGTTAGCGTAATACAAGTCTTATAAAAAGTGGTGCTACACATAAGTTTTTCATACAGGTATAGGGGTTAGTGGAGTAGCTACCCACTAGACCTATATAGATACAGGAAAGAATGTATGATCTAAGATTTTTAATATCCTAACATACTTACATACTTTAGTATTCTGAAGTAAAAGTAAAACTAGTAAATTATATTACCTATGGTACAGAGATAGCGCTAGATACCATAAACTCTCGCTTCCAAACCAATTACAAGCAACTATTATCTCCAAAAACAATTTAGTACGCAAAGCACAAACATTTTAAAATCTAATAGAATATACATTATAAATTTTTAAGCCAAAAAGATTTGTTTACCACATTCAATAAAAATACTCTTATTATAACAAATATCAAGCCAAAATGGCAGATAAGTGCTTTAAAATAAAACATCTCATACCCAGCTTTTAGTAATTAAATTTTGATATCAAAGATGCTCTCGTGAATATTAAAATAGTTTTCAATGCACTCAACATTCATAACAGAAATATATCTGCATTTTTTCAACGGCTATACGGAGTGCAATCTGCATTTTTAATTCAAGTTTTACAATAGAAATGCATCGGGATTGAGGTCAGGTCGGATAGTTTCAATTTAGTTTAGATTGAATACAAAGTTGAATTCTCATTTAAAAGCTGTACTAATGTATTTGGACCTCTTAAAATGTATTTCAAGGATATGTGATCTTTTACACTATTTTCATTCAAACTGCAAAAAAGAATTTTTTTTATTTAAAATTTTGTAAATTTATATTATCTACACGTGTGGTAATTCGGTCATAGAGTACTGAGTGATAAGTAATGCCGTATAGCATCGTTAAATGGATAGTCCATAGACAGTAAATAAATATAACACTAAAATATTTTTTAGATTCAAATAAATTTCAACGGCGTTTCCTGTCACATAGGCATTATGGCATATTCCATAATTCACGTTTCATAATAAGGTTTATATAACAAGATACAGATTACAACATCCGGATGTGTAGATAATGTTATACATTTAGATGACCATCTGATAAGTCTCAAGCATCTGATGTTAGGTGTATTATGGTATAATTGTTTACAATAAAACAGCGTAAGATTATGTACATGTTGTAATAGGCAATCTGATTTTTATTCTTTTTTAAGATTCCTGATGAACATATATTGTAAGGAGGTTGGAGTATTTAATTATTTTAAATGCTCAATATGTATATATTGTAATTTGAGCAATGTTTACCCAGTGAAGCGTATGACACTCAATCTTCTAATCGTTTGAACCCCGGCAGCGCTTTAATAGAGTTTTCTTTTTACGTGCGCAATTAACTCCTATTCCTACAGTGAAGGGAAATGTCTCAAGGAAACCGGCATGTCTTAGAAACTAATAAGACCGTATTCGGCCTTATATTCGTCCTGAAAGGGCCTTTTCTAAAATAGTAAGATTTGCGTTTATTAAACTTCATATTCTTTATACAGTCTCCACCGCGAAAGCAAACTTTTTTTATAAAATCGATTAAGCAATAGTGACACATTTTTCTGTACATTTAATATCGCCTTGCCCTGCAAGAATTTAATAGATAGGATAGCTGTATTGAAGGCTTCCTATAACAATGAGCTTTGTGAATAAATAGGTCATGACAAATGAGTGGGAAATGTACAATATATTTTAATTGGAAAAAATGTTTTCAATGCTGTACAATGCGGTTTTTATTTATTTAATATTGTTTTATATAGAATATATGTTATTTATCCAATTGCGTTTTTAATAGTATGTTATATATATGTGTCTTAATTATTATAGTTCTCAATACCGGTTGTGTTAAGTAAAGAAAAACATAGTTCAGACATTCATATCTCATACCTAAACGACCACGCTTATCACTGTAAGAGAAATATAAGATCAAAAGTCGTAATTTTTAAAGTTCAGGAAAGTTCCAAGAAATAAAATATTCGAAGCTCTTTGTACGTACCAAATAAATAAATAAAAATTATTCTTATAATTTCCTCTTTCTCGGTTATAATAAAAATGAATTACAGTTCGCACAGCAGTGCTATTTCATAAACAAAACGGATTTAGAGGAATGACGCAGTACGCGATTGTAATACGGGATCTGTGAAAACATTCATTCTCGGTTTGTGCGTTGTGTTTGTGGTGATAAGTGTTGGTGATTTGCTTATTGTTAGGAAGTGAATAAACATTTTACTATTTTAGAGACACTTTAGACCTTCGTTTATGGCCAAGATTCGTAGTTTTATATTATTTTATTTAAATAATAACCACGTATAAAGGATTATTTAGTAAATCAAATACTTAAGCATTTATTTATTTTCAGTTATGAGGTTGTCAGCTGAAAATAGGCTCCTTCGCGTTGCCTTTTAAGCCTTCTTATCAACTAAACCTAACCAGGATCAATTCACCGATTTTGGCCCGTCTCCTGTTGTCTGACACCTCGTTGACACCTATATCAGCTTTAACCGTTAATAATGTAAAAGTTTTATGGTTTGATAACTAATGTTGCGCCGTTTTAGCTGTTTATGTTCTATAAAGATAAAAACTATAAGCCGCCGTTCGGAATACACCTTAATAAAGGTCAATTTAGAATGAGACATTTAATTGTTAATTTGACAATTTCTCTCTAGAACAACGTAAACTAAGTGATATAGTCTGTTTTCTGAAAATAATGAACATCACTCTTAACACTCCAGAAAGGATTATGAATTTATATGTACCAGTATGCAGTTTAAATAATATCCGAACTCTAATACCTCGTAAGAAAATGTGGTGCAGTTATAAAGTTAGCTGTGTACAATCCATGCCCCAAATTATCTTTTAGTACCTTACGACGAATTAAAGTATTGTTCGCAACTCATTCCTTATAGACATATTTTTAAATTACTTTTATTTAGACAGTTACCAACTTCAGTTTAAACTACGGCATAAAGAATTCATTTAAAATTATGCCATTTTTAAACAAAAGCCAGGCTGAAAAATCTTGCTTTGTTTTTTAAAGTTATTCACTAAACTGCGTCGTTAGCGCGCCACTTGGTATTGTTCAAGATAATTTCAGGTACGGCGCTGAGGGGGCCTTTTTTTCTCTAAAGTTAAGGCCCCGGCCAGTACCATAAAATAAATAAAGTGAAAGCTGAAGGCAATTTATCTGAACCCAACGTGTGGGATGGATTTAATAGCCAATATTTTTGTCAATACTTATGTTTATCTGGCTGCATAGATATTTTGTTAATACTTTTTTGTTTGTGATTTCTATTTGAGCAGTGTTGGCCTAGTTTTAACTTGCGTATCTCATACATGGACTCGTCGGTTCGGCTGTGCACCAATGGACTTTCTGTCTATGTGCGCATTTTCTCACTCTCTCGTACAGTGAAGGAAAACATCCTAAGCCTTAGACCCAAAAAGTCGACGGTGTGTGTCAGGCACAAAAGGTTACCTGTTTACCTATTAGGAGTAAACACGGAATAGATACAGAAATCTGAGGCCCAGACCTAAAAGGTTGTAGTGCCATTGGTATGTAGCATATTTCTATTTAGCATAAATGTTCTTGTCATACATCTATATTACGTGAGAACATTTGAATAGGATAAAATTTTATAAGTATAAAATATAATTAAGGATTATAAAACAATTACGACAATCATCAGTTTCCTTAGGAGGAACTTCTTAACTTTCGTCGTAAAATGATAGTAACTTTTAATGTAATTGGGGCCCCTAGATATCAAAGTACGTATCTGTAATTAAGTCTGTTACAGGTGGATGGAGTGTCGTTGCATGGCGTTACGAATCACCGCGCCGTCGCTTTGTTGCGAGACGCCAAAGGCCCCAACGTTAAATTGAAGGCCTTGAGGTAACATTTCACTGCTTTTTGATGTCGTCTTCTAACGACTATCAAACAACGTATAATAATAATTAATTATTAAACCTTAATTAATAATTATACACCCGGTTGCTGAATAACGAATGTGACTGTTTATTACAAGTGTAAAGTTCGATTAGACGCAAACAAAATCTTTATCTATATATATCTATATATATAAAAGAAAAATGGTTTATGGCTATTTATTTATTAAATTCCAACGTTCCTTCATTTTTTTATTGCTGTTTTACTTTTATGAAAATTTATCCATACGGACTTCACCGCGGAAACATTCGGGGAGGCTTCCTAGAACCTCTAAACGTCAACATCTGTTAAAAACTCGATTTTCGAAATATTTCAATTTTCTTAGCGGGAAGTTAAAGAAGAATAATAAAAATATGAAAAAAAATAAAATAATGAAACATAAAATTTATTTTAATTCGTCCAGCAAAGCGGGCGCGAAACGGCTAGTATATATATATAAGAAAAATGGTCTTCGTTTGAGGCTCCTTCACGCCTAAACCACTGATCGTATCGACATGAAACTACTGCCATTCGATGCGAAATCTTTCCTAGATGGTTTATGGCTATTTATTTTTTAAATTTAAAAAAAAAATTCGTTCCTTCATTTTTTTATTGCTGTTTTACTTTTATGAAAGTTTATACATACGGACTTCACCGCGGAAAGTGGAAACATTCGGGGAGGCTTCCTAGAACCTCAAAACGTCAACATCTGTTAAAAACTCGAAAATTTTAAATTTTCTTAGCGGGAAGTTAAAAAGAAGAATAATAAAAATATAAAAAAATAATAATAATGAAACATAAAATTTTATTTATTTCCTATTTTAATTCGCCCAGCAAAGCGGACGGGAAACGGCTAGTATTACTATATTCAAATGCCTGGGGATGTTTTTTATACAGAGTCATCAATACAATAACACTATATTACTTTAGTCAACGAATTACATAGGTTAACGGACCTTCTTTATTGTCCGTTGAGTGAACTGAGAAACGTTTTACTATTTGTTAGAGCCTATAATAATTAGTTAATTTTTTCATTATGTAATTCTTTAGTTTGTTTTGTCTAATTAATTTCTAACGTTTTTTTTTTATTTCGTCTGTGATTCTTTTCATTGGTTATGCATTCTTGTTTATTCAAGATCACCTGTTAGGACAGGATTGTGTTTTTTGTAAATAAATTATAATTGGTATATAAATAGTTATAAGAAACTAAAGAACGATGACATTCAGGTACTAGTTTTAATGCCCTACTAGATTTTGTAAAGGAAGCAAAGGTCCGTGAAGCACCTTCATTTCCTAAATGTCTGACTCTGAGTACGGCTGCTATTAGATGAAGCAGCTCGTTGTGATCAGTACTGCTTATTTCGTATTCTTTAAATTGTGTTTTATCTTATATTTATGTGGTAAAAGAAATTACTTTTAATTCACTTTCACAAACACTTTTAAGTATTGTAAACAGATAAAATAGTTACGCTAGCTAGTGTAATCCATGATGAATGCAGTGTTCAATTTTGGAACGTTATTTGGTTTAAATTTACATTCATTGATGCTAAAACGGGTATTGGACATTTTACAGCTTTGCTTCGGGCAATTGTAAACACATTCCGTCACTTTTAGGATAAGTATTTTCAAGTATGTACATTTTAGGTCAGCTAAGTCACTTACGCCCGAACCCAATAATTAATCCACAATCTCAGATTGAAATTAATCTGACATCAGACCGTGACAGTCGATCGATCTCCTATCTGCATCCCAAAAACCAAAACCTACGAAGACAATCCATTTTTGGCGACGGATAAAATGCTCTTTGTAGTTCCATTTTACCGAGTTTTCACTCATATTTGATAATCAATGTAAACCAAATAAAGTAAATAAAACCGTACAAATAACATTAAAATATACATGTGTATGTTTAAAACATAACAAACAGTTTTTTTAAATAAAAAAACTGTTTAAGACTGGTGCATTTTAAAATCTGTTAAAATAATTAACTGTTGAAATTGAGCTTTCGTCAACTGTCATTTTCATACAAAGGTCTATTCCACAGACACCGAAACGACCTCCCATGGATAGGTTGTATCGACAGATGGCTATTACAATCCGTCGATTGGTTATTGGCACACTTGTTACAACATTTGGATTAAGATTACTATCTCAGATGGTGGATTATGGATTGACATAGGTTATTGGGTTCGGACGTTAATAAACATGTTATAAGATTATTAATGAAATTTAACACTAAACATTTAACTAAAAATATGAATTATCGTTACCTTTCGTAGGCTTCGCCTATCAATTAAAATCATAGTAAATGTACAAAATTATTATTTGTATTGCACTGCACTCTCGCCTGGCACGGCAAAAATATATTTGTTTTATCTTATATCACGAACATATACTTTTCTTCTCCAAAAAATCCACACACACACAATCTAGCATCCTAACATGACAATAGAATTATATGTAAGTTTGTAATACAAAAATAACAACCGTACTTATTTTCGCGTAAATGCTCTTCTTAGCGTTGTTAGAAAGGACGTCCGAGGAAGTTTGGGGCTTGAGGCTAATAGGCATAGCGTGGAAGTAGTCGGATATTTTAATAAAATAGGTCATTCTACGGATATTTGAGGTGGCAACCATCTAATCAAATGGAGGATATGACGTAGCAAAACGAACAGCGTACTATTAATGTACTTATATATATATATATATATATCTATTATATATATTTCATGTTGAGTTACGCGTAACACGTCCTTGCTTAAAAATATTTTAAACTACAAAATTTTGTTGATGAATGTTTTTTCTCGTATTAAGGTATCTTCGTGGAGCGGGGTTTGAGAGGCTCCAGAAAGCGTTAGCTGCACAAGACGGCAGACGGTCTCCCATACCTCCCCCTAGTCCGTCGGTTACATCCCTTGCCAAATATAGTTTTAGTGTGGTAAGCAGATTTTTTTGTTGTTTTGATTAATTTAATTAATTCAAAAATTGATTCCAATAATGGAGTTTTGGAATCGAAATTTCATTTAACCTGTGAATCATAAGCACTAAAAGAGGTTATTCTTTATATTCCATTTGTAGCCAATACTGTAAATATCAAGAAAAGAGAATACCATTGCCTGAAAGCCACCGGCGTTGCTGGTGTCTATGGGCGGCGGTTATTACTTTATCACACAAAAGAAAAAAATATTTATATACTTTTTCAGTACGACGAATCAACGGTGATAGAAGTGGAACCAGAGTCTGATATACAACCACATCTCCCTTCGCCAACCTCTCCTTCGGAGGAAGCGGAAATAGTGATAGGAAGAGACGACGATATATCTGAAAGAGAGATTAGGAGGATACAGGACAAGTGGCGGGATGTGCTGAAGGATGAACCTGACTGGCCTGGTAATCAGTACCAGTATGACGTTATTGTAAGTCAAGTTTACTAGTTAATAGCTTAATGATGTATGAGTTCGAGATAGTATATGTGAAACCGTTGCGCAAGGACAATATCAGAAATTTTGGGTGTCTGTTGACGGCTTTATAAAGATTGGACCTTTAGTTCGTAGTTTGTAAATAACACGAATTATTAATTACTTTGCTCGGAAGGCACAGACGATGTTTTTACAATGATGTCTGTATGAAACCTGAGACACAAAACACAAACCAAAGAAATATTTTGCTGATCATAGCTTAATTTTGAATATCTATATTCTAGGTTGGTTCAATAATAAAAGGAAAGGATAGTGGCCTAGGTATTTCCCTGGAGGGTACAGTTCGAGTGGTAGGAGGCAAGGAAGTCCAGGCGAGGCATTACATTAGGGCGATAGCTCCCAACGGGCCTGTCGCTAAATTAGGGATTTATCAAGTTGGAGACGAATTGTTGGAGGTACGTCTAAATTAAAACATGTTGGCAAACCACAAACGAGATATTTACTTGACCATTTAGAGTTTAGATTTCTGACTCAGCGCTTAGTATGACTCTGAGATAGCATTTTAAATTAACCATCTCAAATCTTATATCTAGTAAAACTCATGGTACATCTATCTACAGTGTAGAAAGGAGTTGAAACAAAAATTACCAAGAAACGTTTTTAAAAACGAAAAGGACTTTAAAAAAATACACATCTTTATATATAAATCTTCTGTGTATGTTTTTCTAATTACATTCGTTCATATCGGACTGGTATTGATAAAATTTTTCGTGTCTAGTGGATTCGAGTATGGTTTAAATTTACAATTACGAGTAGATAGATGATTGTTTCGTTGTTTTTTCGTTCGACGCGTATTAACTAGGATTACGTCTATATATTGCATATGTCAAAAATGAATAAATATATTTTAATTTATTCATAAAACATAATTTTCTCAAATGTATTGTAGGTAAACGGCTGGCGTGTACTAGGAGCACATCACGTAGAGGTGGTTACGAGATTAAGGGCTGTGACGTCACCCGTATTACTTGTCATTGTGCGTAAACGTAGCGAACAAGCTAATGGAATTGAAACTAGTTTAGCAAGGGTATGTTGCTTATACACCTTGGCCATCTTTTAGTTAGGCTAAAATTAATAGAAAAGGAGTCCAAGAAGAGAGATGTCCACATTGCAAAGCTATAGTTTTAGTGATACTGTATGTCATCCGAAACAAATTACGTATATTATAAATCGATAAATCATTTTAGTATTGACGATAAAATAAAAAAATTAGTATAAAATATAATTGATATTAAAGTATTTTCCATCTTCTATGTTTGATATCGAAAATACTATTACATAGCTATCGTCTTTCGTTTTTTTGTCAGTTCCCTGCAAATCTATAGAAGAGGAATATTTAAGACATGTGTGCATCTTAAATTCCAGAGTGGAGTCCTAGGAGGCAGTCTTCAAGACCTGCTCGCTCCACCTCAAAGACTGATAAAGGCCAAATCAGAAAGTTCAGTTGCGTCTTTATGCAGCGCGGCGACCGTGTTATCAGCTGGTCATGATCATGATGGTAAAAATCTGCTTTTTGCAATTTGGTAAACCCAAATTAAATTATGATTACCTTATTGATTCCCGTTTCTGAAATTCCGTTTGCCTATAATTATTGTAAATTTTTCGAAAGTCCTATGAAATCATGAATGCGACATACTCGAAATGATAAATTCGGACAAAACGTCTAAATCAACAGCAATTTATTTACGTAAACAATTTTGACCAAGTTAAAATATACTTCTTCTTACAGAGTTTTGTTCGGACGAATTGGAACGGAACAGGTCTCGTTCGCTGGAGCCCCTGAGCTGGTTAGCAATGTGGAGTGATCACATTGACTATATACAACTGTATAAGGAAGACCGGGGTCTCGGTTTCTCCATACTCGACTACTTGGTAAGTTAACCTTCATGTTTTAAATCCTCCATAGTTTTATAGTTAGCTTCATATGTATAGCTTGGGAATTCTACGTTCTTGGGAATTAATTGTTTCTATATAGTAAGTCAATCCTTCTCTTTAGAATTATGATATGATTAAAAGACACACAGGTTCTTACGCTGTAACTTCCAATAGCCATATTACCTACCTATAGCGTTTCGGGTTTCCAATGTTAATAAAGAGTTTTTGGTCCGCGCGATCCCATGGTACAGATAAACGCTACGGATTTCGAGAGAACTACATCGAAATACAAAAACGTCGGGATCGGTATCGCTTTCGCTATTGGAAGTTGCAGAGTAAAGTCGCTGAACTGTAAAACGAATAAAGTGAAACTAATAAATTGTTTTTTTGATTTTTTCTAATCTGTAGAGATGTTCGATGTTTTTGTTAAATTCATGATAAAAAATTAAGCAAGTATATTGATTTAATTTCCAGGATCCTTCAGAACCTAGTAGTTCGGTTATAGTGGTCCGGTCTGTAGTGAGTGGTGGGGCAGCTGCGCTGGACGGCAGACTCTCACCCGGAGACAGGCTGATCTCTGTCAATGGCCAGGATATATCCCGGGCGCCATTGGCGGTTGCCGTGGCAGCCATTAAAAGCGCGCCTAAAGGTAATCATAAAACAAACGATTTTTTAACTAACAACTTATAGTTAGAACCTCGAAAAGAGCTACCCTTACACAAGTCATTCTTAGCGAGAAAGCCAAGGTTTATGTGTGATATGTAAATAATATTATTATTATATTCATAATTCTATCAAATTAACAAAAGCAAGTGACAACTATTTTTAAGACAGTGTTTTTGTGTGTGACCATATCAATTAATTTACCTAAAATTGTTTTAAAACGGATATTTTTAAAGTAAACAACTGTAGGAAATTAAAAGAATCTATCTTATCTTTAATTTTATGACACAAAGATCAGCAGTTATACAGATGTACATAATTGTTATTTGATAAGAAACTTAATTTTAGTATCAACACATTTGCAGTCTGTGTATAGACATTAAAAGATTGTAACGTAGTAATATAATAGTGAATAACGTTGTTGTAAAACACAAATGTATAACAGTAAGTATTTCTTAACCTATATTAATTATATTTAAGTTATTTCTATTATTCTTCATATTAAAAGAAGATCAAACATAAGACTTCGTAGCAGCAGTCGTGCGTATCGCTTACCGATTTGGCAACCATATTTTGGTTTGGAACAGGAGGTAGAAAAATTTAAAGGCATGATGAAGTGTGAAAATTGCGAAACATAGCTACATAAACCAATAATCATTTAAATATATTATATAATATGTGTATTGTATGTAAAAAATCTAAATTTCTTAATCCTAATATAGTCTATAAAAATATTTTTGCTTCAGTGCATTCTCCGTAGACCTCATATTAAACGAAATTGTGGTTATGAATATTCTTTAAATTTAATAATAAATTTATTTACAGGACTCGTAACAATAGGGGTATCGAAGCCTCTACCCTGTAGCACAGTAGTCGGTGGCGACAAAGCGAATGGGTCTAGCTTTCAAAATAGCCAGGTAATTACGTTTCTTTTAATATATATATTAATATCTTATATAAAGGAATTAACAGAGAGATATATAATATAGTAACTTTACAACAAACTTTTAAGTTGATCGTTAAAACGTATTGAAAAAAGCATAATTATCGCACTATACCTTTATTAACGGTTCACTATTAATAAAGTGTTTCTCTGATTACGCGTTTCTTATACTATCACTCCTTAGATGTAATTATAAAATTAAAAGTTTATTACATAATATCGCATCGGCCGAGCGATAGAGTGGAAAACCCAAGCGTCAAGAAATTACAATCGTTATGTGACCGAGACGGGACATTGTTAAGAGGAATTTATTAATGCCTGTATGACAGACACTTTTCATTTGTCACTTGTCTTATAGAGAAATACTTAAATTTTCAAACTGCATATATCTAATTGACATATAACGAGTTACAGTATCGGATCACAGAAATATATAAATAATTGATAAAATATATGTTCCCTATTGGTTAATAACGGGACTTTAAAGAAAACTTCACAATTTTAAGAGAACTGTCTTTATACTGACTTCAAAAGTAGTTTATAACAGCCGCCGTACCCTGAGTCGTCTATTGATGTATTTTAAATTATAGATTAATTATAAATATCTAAACACTAAAACGGAACAAGAACGATCTTAATAGATTCCTGAGCTTATTTATTTTCAAATGTTTATTAAAAATAAACAATTTTTTTGACATAAATTGACGTTAATGTTTTTTTATCTTTACTTTTGGCATATGTTGATTTCCGAAACGACTCTGAGTACGGCTGATTTGAATAATTATTTATTTTATTCTTTGAGGTCGGTAAAACAAAGGGAGTGTGTTTATTTAAGTGATAAGTGTTAATTTGTACACTCAAGGGAAACGTAAGTTACATTATATTTAAGCTTACTAACGCTTAGAGCAGTATTTCTCAATTTGCATGCATTTTCATTAATAAAACTAATTGTACAATAAAGGGACTAAATTACCGCTCTAAGATGGTTTACTTTAATTTTTTGTGTTTCCCTTTAGTGTACAAATGCATGACCTAGATTAAGGCCAGTATCCGTAGCATAAAGAATACGTAGTAGAATAGTATTTTGTATGTAAAGCTTAAGAGCTTAAGAAACGCTCGTTGGGCGGATTTGACACTAAACAGAAGGAGCATCCTATAGAATGTACGTTTTCAAAAACACGTAACTCGTAAACTATATATTTTATATATAGCATTTTATTTTGCTTAGAAAAGAAATCAGCCCTTGAATAATTAAATGTTACATCAACAAAACTGATAAAAGCCTCAAAACAAATTGGTAGATCAAAATACATAACAGAATTACCTACTTACGAGTATAGTAACACATTTATGGGTAAAAATAACTGATTACGATTGACAGCAGGAACATTGTTGTAGCGGTGTCTTGTTTCTATATAAACCAAAAGGCAAGGGTATAGTGTCGTTCCTACAGTGGCATAGGCGTAGGGCAACTGGCGACTAGTTTAATATTATTACTCTATTTTCGTGTATATGCTTGATTGCTATTCTTAAATATTAAACGTAACATTTAGAAAATATTATGCTTTTATTTTCAGCGTTTGGAGTACTTGACGAAAGTTTTTCGCCTAATAATGTCACTACATCAAGACATAATGGAGCTTCAACTGCACTGTCAAAAGGCCATTGAACCCAATCACTATATGCGGAAACTGCAGTCTTAATGGAAAAAAACGGCGTGCTATACTGGAAAACGCGTCAATGTCATGTAACGACAAAGCCCCATTTAGACATGGTTCTTTTAGTGTTTGAAGAGATAGCCTTTCTAAAAACTGAACTGTCCTAATTTTTACTAATATAGGGAAGAAGACGTAAGAAAGTAGATTTCGAAGAGCAAGACTACACAGTCTAGGTTATGAAAATTTAAATTTAGAACACGTTTTAAAATGTTTAATAGGAAACTATTTCTTTGAGTGCTTTTTGTTCTTTATCACAGATAGTTTTTGATTTCAACTCTTTAGGCAAAAAGCCCGGTAGTGACTAATCAAAATAATTGAAATTACTCTGACTGTTATTTAATTGTCTATGGAAATATGTTCAAAGAGTGGTGATAGCCGAGTTTTCTTTTCAAAGAGATCTTTCTATATAGCTCGTGAAGTGGTTTACACAGTCAATTGTAATGTAAAGTTTAAAGTGTTAATTGCACAAATTACCGAAACAATATACATTGCTTCAAAATCTGAAGGATAAGAGGAGATAAAGTGTTCAAAAAACAGACTAAAAGCCTATTCCGTAGACATATAATAAATCTTAATAAACTATTATGTAATAAAGTCTGTGCGTAGTCTGTTACGTGAGTTAATACTTAAAACTTCCCTTGTAGGCGCCACAACGCGCAACATCTATCTAAGTATTACTACTAACCTCTAAAATTCAATGTTATGTCCTTATCACTCTTGTATCACATAGCGAGACAAAATATAGCTTTTACACGCCTTTGTCACATACAGTTGTAATACTTAGATTGATAATAAAATAATTGCTATTGTTTTTATGTCTATAACAAAGAGGTTCCGTTTTTTTTATATCGGTTGAAAAGCTATACTATGTAACGTTTTTTCACGTCTTTCCTACTTGCGATTATCTATGTGTTTATAAATGTGTAGAGAATTATGCGTACCTTTTTGATCTCAATGGTCTAATTTACATAATCTTTAGGCTTTAAAGTAGTTAATTATATTAGGTGTTCCATTTACATCAATGGGAATGGACAACTGTCGAAGTAGATATGGGCAGAAAGTCCAAGCAATGTCTAACTCCGTCAAAATGACATCAGGTGATGTTGTCTAAAGATAATTAGAATTATTTAGAAAGAAAACTTTTTGTATGTATGTATCTCACTAAGAGCCGTTAAACATCGCCTAATATATTATTTTAGGTTTTTTTGATAATTTAATAATAGTAATGTGTTAAATAATAATAAAAATGTAGTAAAACAATTATGTGATAATGTACGTAATTCAAAATTGTACCGAATTATTTATGTATTATGTTATGTAAGACAAATGTGCATGCCATTGAGTCGCAGAATATGCGAAGAAAATTAGATTATAATATAATGAAGTATAATTATTATTATTCATCTGTGGTAGAATGAAAACACTTTTCCTAGCTATTGCTTCTCACTCGTAGTATTAGATGCTTAGATCGATACATCTCTGTCACAAACGCATTTTGACCTAACAATATAAAAAATATTAATGTATAGGTACGAATTCTTTGAGTATATTCTTCGTAATAGTTGTGTAGCTAAGACTAAGCTAGATTTTTGTTATATAATATATAGACTTTAATTTAAAGAATTAGATAAACGTAAAAGTTTTATAATATATATAATAGTACAGCTTTTTCGAGAGTTTTAACAAGTATGAAATGACGGCTATAAGTTTACTTTATCTATGTTTTTCGAACCTTGTGTTCAAGTGTCAGTCAGTGTCAGCAATAGATTTTCCAGAAAAAGAAGGTGTTACTAAAATGTACGTGTAAATTCCTGGGTCAACGGAATGATAGAGGATATTATTTTGGCTTTATATTAACCGCTGACGTACAACAAAAGAATAAATACTAATTAATGTTATGAATTGAAATGCAATGCTTATAAAATGTTGAAGAATCTCTTCCTGCCTGCGTCTGACTATACTCTCGGGGCGTTACGATTTAGGTAATCGCCACGCTTATAAAACTATGAAAGCCTGAGTGAGAGCAGAATGTATACTTGGCTCGTACACTATTCCATTACCTTAACTATTTGACTTTTCGTATTGGTCGTATATCTTCTCACACAAAACTATAATGTCCAAATTTCTCTTGTAGCCTGAAGCGTTTCAAGAATCGTAGCTTATATAAACTAAGAAACAAGGATTACAAAAATAAATATAAAGATCAGATTGTTTTTAAATTATTTTCAAGATGTGATATGCCATAAGAATATTTCTGTCCAAAAAGGCCTAGCTGAAATTATAATTGTGATGTTTGTCAATTCAGTGTATGGACTTTAACAAGTAATAAGAAAGGAGTTTGATAAGGAATTTAAAATATATAATTCACGATATTTAATGTTAACAATAACACTTATATTAAATGTCAATTTATCTAGAGTTAAATTAATTTTATTGTTGTAACGTATGATGTAAGAATAAAAAGATAGCTACCAATAAGTAGATATTCAACTACGCAAAATGTGTGATATGAAATAATATAATACTTTCATTATTGTACATCGGGTACACCTTGTGGATAGCGGAGTGGCGGTGATAACGTTTACGCACCCTGCGGTAGAGATAAGAGCCTCGACGTACGTCAGAACCCAGTCCTTTGCTACTCCGAGCCTGATTTACTCATGAGGTTTTAGGTTTTTTTAGGTTTGGTTAAAATATGCGTTAATTTTTTTTTAATACAGTTGCTCAAAAAGTGGCGTATTGCAGGTACGTATAGCGTTCGGGATGTGGGCTATTACACACTCGTGCTTTTTTTTTTACCTTTTCCGAACTAGTGCGTTTTCTTTCCCAACTGTCAAAATAATGTCTATTAAAAAGAAAAAACCAACCACGAAGTTTTTACTAAAAAAAATCATAGATTTTTTCATGATTCATGCAAATATTTCTAAAAAGAAGCTACTGCTTTATTTCAATATAAGATTTAATGATTTGATTCAATGAGTTAGGTTAGATTTCATTTCATCTCATTAAATTTCATTTCATATCAATAAAAAATTGTACTGAAGACTTGGCTGTATGGGCATAGTTCCCTTTGCCTACCCAGAATGGGTGAAGAAAAAAAAAATATCTGCTTATATTTTTTTACGGTGGGCGCCATTTTCCAAATGTTCTTTGCGCGTTTAGTTGTTTGTTATATTAAATATACAAGAATAATCATACGAAATAAATAATAGTTTATCTCAAACAGTAAATAAATATGCAACCTAAAACTTCTCCAGTTAGTATAAAAAACTGTACCAATGTATATGTGAACAATAATTTGTATAAGAAATAAATGATTAGTGAGTTGAGTTTATTGTTTTTTTATTATTTTATTAAATTGCATATTTTTTTCGCAACTGTATTAAAAATAGTTGTAACTTGTTTCGACTGTCAACCCTCACCATCGGCTGCGCCTCGGCTCGGGTAGACATTTGTCGAAACTCTTTGCAATGACAGGCTTTCCGCACTTGTAATGAAATATACTATTCTGTTTTACCTATATTTTTGTTGATTGCTTTTATATGTTTTTCCTTGCGATGTAATTTTATAATTTATGTGTATTTGTGTAAAATATGTAACGTCATATTTTCTTCTATTCTTAAGCATGCATATTGTAATAGAACTTATAAATAAAACCATGTTAGGACCAATGCAATCACATTGTAGGGGACCTCGTGATCCTTTCGAATGCTTCCGGCCAAACATTGCACGATTTCATGTTAAATACCTACTTGGGTTGAAGTTCGGATTTATTATCCCGTTGGACGCTACGTATGTAACCTTCATAATTTGTTGTTTAATGTCTTTAACAACAATTAAGGTATTTCGATTCTAGTCTTTCAATATAGGTATCTACTTTTTATTCTCACACATTCGTATAAATATTAGTATCGAATGATTAGGTACTTTAACGCTGGGAAGCTTACAAAACATATCATAGTTCGTCATGAAATAAACATGAATGATTTAAGTATTATATTATAATGATATTTTAAATAGTAGTTTATCTAAATGGAAAAGTTATATGTGTAGTGCACATGTTTTTTAGCATATTTTTTTTTAAAGGCGTTGTTCGAAGTTTGCAATGGATGAATGGTAAAAGTGTGATATTTTTAATATGTTTTTCTAAGTGTTTATATATTTATGATAAGCTAAGGAGGATACCCGTTGTAACAACGCATATATTTTAAATGCCCCATCTTAAAGATATAATTTTTAATATGCTAACTCATCGAAAAAATCTAATATTGTAAAAAAAGCGATGCTATTAAAGTTAATGTTATATAGTTGGGTGTTAAAATAAATGTTTTAAAATAAATTGTTTTATTTTGTTATTATATAAGCTGTCATAATTTCGTTATTTTAGGGTCCCCTTTTTTCTCCAAGCGCCGTGGAGGGCATAATATTTTATGAAGTATACAAAAGATCTTTGCAGCCTGCATAGGTAGAAAATCTAATTTATTCAGACGATATTTGTTTTATTCAATCTTAATAGTATTGTTCCGTTCTATCCCTATTTTATTAGTTTCCACTCTATTTCTAGTATTTTATGGAAAATAATCTTGATATGTATTTAATTTCTTCTGGCAGGAGTGCATCAATTCTTTAGCATCCGATGACCATACTGGAATGGATTCCTTCCACGAATGTTTGCAGGAATATGGCGAAGGGCTAGAAGTAGTACAAATATGTTTAGAACCAGAAGAAACTTCGATCAAAGATGAAGAATTGTCTGCCTTAGTTGATTTAAGTACGGATTCTAATAATAAAGAAATCATAAATGATAGGCTTATAATTTCTATTGAAAATAAGGAAAGCAAAGAAAAAGTTAACGGGATTGTTGAGTTGAAAACATCCAAATCAGATGAATCTTTAGATGACCCTGATGATATGACTATTATTGAAGACGAAGTAGTTACTGCCCCCAGAGAGCTTAATATTCGTAGTAAATCCGCTGATAGAAACGAAATTAATGGGGAGAAAATGCTACTTAAACAGCAAAGTAAAGATATATCAACATCTGATGAAATGGTTTTTGCTGTTACACCAACGGGCTTGGAAAGAATAAGCTACGAAAAATATTGGAGTGAGTGTGATAAAGAAAAAAATAACGACGAAAGCTGGAAAGAATGCCTTAATTCCCCTAATGATGATACTTTGAGTTTTAACGATACAAAAATCTCCGTCCAGGAAGATCGTAATTCATTGCTATACATCGATCATGAAATCGACGGTTATGAGACATGTCTTGACGATGATTCAACGTCTATAAAGTGTTTCACAAAAAACGGCCATAAAATAAACGGAGATCGCGAGATCAAAGAGTGTGATAAACAAATTCAAATGGCTATTAGCAAAGACAACGATACCTGTGCTATGAGTAATGACGATCATTTCGAAACAAACAGCAAAGAGGATGTGTCGTCTTATCCATATGTGGAAGAACATATCATAAAACAAATGCAATCATTACGAATAGAACCTCTTAACGTTAATATATGCCAGAGAAAAAAGAAGAAGAGCCCTACAAAGCCGTCCAAGAATGAGCGTCGATGTATTGAGTATTACAACGATCAGGATGAATGTTTGAAAGAAATAAAGAGAAAGAAGCGGGAGGAAGAAGAGAGAAAATCACAGAAAAAGCAAACGTCTTTATTAGAGAAAAATAAAGGAATTTTGGAAAAGAAGCTGAAATTAAAGAAACAAGAACCAAGCGAGGAATCGACAGATGTAGAAACGTATGTGCCTGGATGCCATAAGTGCTTCTTGGAAAGTTATGCGTATGCTATAACAAAAGCGTATATTGAAGAGGCAAGCGCTTGTAAATATTGTGAGGTTATTAGAGATATGGGGGAATCTCCTAAAGTAATGTATAGACGGATGTCTGCTCCGGGTTTGCTAAACATAGATAGTCCAGGATCTGATTCAGACACTAATGGACTGTTGATGGTACCTGGTGAACGAGGAAGGCGGAAATCAGCTGGGCCTTTTAAATTTCTAGTGCCTTCTCGAAGACCTAGGTAAGTTCATATGCACCATAATATTAACTATTATTTTAAACAACTTATAGTTTTTAACATTTGCTCGAACGGTGAAGGAAAACATCGTGAGGAAACCGACATGTCTTAGACCCAAAAAGTCGACGGCGTGTGTTAAGCACTGGAGGCTGATCACCTACTTGCCTATATGATTTAAAAAAAGATCATGAAATAGATTCAGAAATCTGAGGTCAAGACCTAAAGAGGTTGTAGAGCCACAGATTTTTTTGTTTTAATAGTTTTAAAGATTAGATTAGTTTTTATTAGTATTTTTCATTGATTGTGATATTACGTAGAGGTAAAATCCTTCTATTCGAAATTTCGTACGTTCTTTGATATACAATTTTTTTGTAATTACATATCAGTTCAGGGTTGGCAATAACGATATATTTTTCCCATGTGACCAGAGTCACTTCGACTAAATTAAATGTCATTCAACCAAGCTCTGGAGACCCATCCACTTACTAAAATTAACGTTAACTTATCTGCATGATCCGTGAATGCACGCGACTGTGTAAATTAAATTATTAAAAATAATTTTATATCCAAAATTAAAAACTCTCTACCCCTGTTTATATATCTTCAAATTAGACACCTAATAACCTAGAAAAGCGCCCGCTTAAACCAAGAACAATATCAAAGATAATAACTAAACTGATTTTTCATCTAGTTTCCTAGGAACGGTACTAGGATTAAGGAATATTTTGCTTGAAACACAAGATGCCTTGCGATTCTGTAACTCACTTTTCGAACTCTCACAGCGGTTTTCGCAGCGGCGGTCGCGCTCAAATCACTGACTGCTTTACGACTGATTTGCTCGACTGCCAACGAAAAAACGAAATCGCTTAAAGCAATATTATTAAAACATCGCAATATTAATTATCCTTATTATTAATATTCTGTATTGAATCATTCTATATGTTAATAACAAATAGTTTGAAATTAAAACATAAAATAGTCGAATATATAACATTTTATGTTTTAACAATTAAGTGCCGGCAATACTTGTGCAATTTTAATCTCACCCGCATTTTAATTGTAATTTTAGTATATTTTACGCTGGGGAGTCGACGAACTTATGCCTGTTATTTTTTTAAAAGATTACATAAAATAATATTATGATGCGAGGCGTTTGTAGTGATGTCCACAAAGTATCGATACCTAATTCCCACTGTTTAATGTATGTTTTTTTGACTGAATATGTAATGCAAATTATAACAATGCAAAAATTAGAGGCTTATTAGTTTATAAACAAAAAATTTAAATGATCTTTGTACTAAAATATGCAACAGGATAATTCTCCACATTTCCAACGATTAATTTGTAGAAGTAACTCTATTAATAATAATAAAAATATCCAATTCATAAAATAAACTCTTTTCGAATGAATTCTTAATTATATTAATTTATCGACAAAGATACTAAACATCACTAAAGAAAATTGCTAATGCCTATAATTGAATTATGGTTAGCCGACCTCTTTGCCCCATTATGAATTGTCAACTCGTGCACTTTTCACGTCTTATTTTTTGACAAGAATCCTTGATTTTTACAATCTCTTGCAAAGAAATGTAGTGTTGTTTTAATTCGATAAAGGAAAACGGTAAGTCATTTTAGAAACAGGAATCCCATACATTGAGTTTTATTTTTAAAATTTTCGTAATGTAAATTGTGTCTTATTTTTTATACACAATTTAAATTACGAATTATTTAAAATTAAAATAATTAATTGTGTGTAATTTTATGTTTATGTGTTTGGTATTTAGGGATATTTTAACTTTATTTTGGTTATGTGACCTGAAGTAGAATATATTCGATTGAGATTCGTCTTTGTCTTTGAAGTTTATTTCGCAAACGTAAAACAAATATAAAGTTTTCTTATGTTAGAAGCACTTCACCTGTGTTTAATTTTGTTATATTAAATATCTGTAATAACTAAAATGTGAACAGTAACTAAATGAAACCCTTAATAGTGTCATCGGGAAAAACATTCCAAATTTAAATATGTACTGGTAACTACCGCACACTAAACAGCCTACCTTTTCGATATATTTATCGAATACAATCACGTAGATTTAAATGCTTTTATTACAATACTTAAGATATTTAGCCAATATATCTTGAGCTATTACATCTTGTACACAAATACAATGATCGCATTACGTTGAAACCTTACTAACAAGCTTACTCATTGATTTTTACTTACGTTTATTTTTATAGAACAATTCTAACCCAGTAAATATAGTGATCGCCATATATTTTCGATTTAAATTTAGAAAAGATAAAAAAAATAGTTTTCTAGCTTAAATAAATATAACTTACCGTCACCAGCAAACAATTTTACATTTTCATGCATAAATTGTGTCCGTAAATAGAAGCTTTTCCACAAAGCCTTTTCTCGATATTCTGTCCCGATAAAAAAGCAATTTATAAATAAAATGTGTGAATTAACATTCATCTAAAATGAAGTATGGTTCTGATATACACAATAATTTAGATGGGTATTAACTTGCTATTTTATTCATATACCTTGAAGTAAATAAGCCGTAAGAAGCACCTGGCATCTTGAATTTACATTCTGACCCGGTTTTCTTAAAGTTTCAATTCACACTTTTCCATTTCCTCTAAGATTAGCATTTTCGCGCCATTTTCACTGTCTGAGCTCTATTTTATAGCATTGTACGTAGAAATAAGTTTCCATACATAATGTCCGCTTACATAAAAGAAATTTTCGTTCTTATATTTTTAACCCGCGTAGCAAGCTTAATTTGAGAAATAAAAAGATTCATTCTTTACAAAGTAAACATAGTCACCCTAATAGCAACAGACTATAAAATATATTGTTATCTTTTTTGGTGAGTAGTTTTGGCCTAGGAGCTTCAGCGAAGCTTGTTCGATCCCCGGCTGTGTACCAATGGATTTTCTTTCTACTTGCCTATTAGATTGACAAATGCTCATGAAACAGATACAGAAATCGGAGGCCCAGACCTAAAAAGGTTGTAGCGCATAAAATATGTGCACCATCTAAGAATTTAAATTAATATTAGCCCGTTCCAACGTCTCTAAAAGACCTGTTCTAATGGTCGCTTTAAACATTGTACTTAGAGAGATCAGAGACACGACTACCAAGAGAATTGCTAAGGCCCATTTACAATCTTTAATCTCTGACATACGCCATTAAATTAACGGTTTATTTCAATTCATTTTTATCAAACCACTCGGTTGGGTCCTCACAACCCACCAAAACAAATTACAAAAAATATATTGTGTTCCGACCGGGCATTGATCACGATCCCACACAAGCCCTCTCCAAATTTAACTTCGTAAAGAATTTACTAAATCACGTTTATGTAGACCGTTTTATAAAAAATCGTCTATTTCTTAATTTACGCGTCTTTGTATAAATTGTCTATATTATTTATTATTTAACCTTAACACTTTCAGTAAACAAATTAAAGATAGAAATGTAAGATCAAACTCATAGAAGCATCCAACTGTTAAAATTATCCGCTTAGCGGAGCGCGTTAATACCTGCTCGTTTCATAGGAATTGTTAATTTGTGCATAGATACTTTGTTAGGACAGATTTATTAAATTTTGACTTTTAATCAATTTTATCTTTGTTATGTTTAAGACACATTAAGCTTGTATCATTTTGAGGCTGACTAAAATTATAATAATAGGTCTCTGTTTAGATGTATTGTTAATTAAACGGAAATTCTGAATTTGTTTTATTCCAAAAATATCACAATGAAACTAAAAATGTAACATCATTTAAAATTGTATTGTGTCAACTGTCCACTGTAGTGCGATCCTCAACACTATCCGCTCGATCTCTGGCTGGGAACCATTGGCTTTTTCTTTGTATGCGCAAATTGACTTAGTTGTATGCTATTGTGAGGAAATCGGTTTATCTAAGATCCAAAAATCGATGACGTGTGTGATTCAAATAAAAATGATTAACATCAGCAGGAAACTAAGGTCACGAACCATAATTTGTTGTAGCACCTCTGGATTATGCAAGACTGTGCAGAACATTTCCTATTATTTCCATTTTATTTTTTTATTTCCTATACAAGTTAATGACCTAGTAAATGCGACCCGGATTTCTCTGGATTTCAACCACATTCTTCTCATTCTCGTAAAACAATTATCTTGTTAGTACAATAGAATTACACGCCCATTATACTGATTGTAATTAGGAATTTTCCTATGTTTTCATTGTTTTTACGATCTATTGACATAGTTCCATAATCTTCGTTATAAATAACACATTGAATGCTTTCAAATAGCTGCTTTTTATGTCTTTATCATTTGGTGAGGAACTGATGGCTTCATCGCTTTCAACTATTCAATTCATATAGCTTCTCTTCTGCTAAACTATTTATATAATATATAAGATAATATGTTTACTACATAGCTCCAAGCTAGCGCATACAAATTTCTTAAAATTATGAATAATCTCTTGTTCTATGTAAACTAATAATAAAAGTCTTTGAGGTGATTTAGGCTTCGACTGTAAATAGAAATAGATGTGTAGAAGTAGTAGAGATACGGTATTATGCTAGGACTATTCCTGTGAATAAAAATTTCTAGTAATTTGGTATATATACGTATATAGACACTGAGTGACTTCAAACATTACGAAATCTACGACTCACCAATACATTGATGCAGAAAAAACCCTTTTTTGGATTAAATTTAAAGTCGTGTGGTTATTCTCTTAAAAACTATTGAGCTATCAGACAGAGTATTGACATCGCAACTGAACTGGGTTTGGCCCAGACATGTGCAGTTAACCTGGTGTATCTAGATATAGATAAGACCAAAATTCAAATGTTTCGTAGATTGACAGTAGTTGAAAACATGCATTGTGGGTGTGCTCACTCGGTTGTATCGCGTTAAGTGATTGAACTGTCGCGTCCTGTACACTCAGCTGCACTATTTTATAGTAAACTAGCTGACCCGACAAACGTTTGTTTTGCCATGTATATTATTTCTAGGAAACATTTTTTTGTCAATAAAATAACTATCTACAATAATAAAAAATAGGGGTTGATTGTAGAGGGGTGACAATAAGGGGTTGTATATAGTTTTGTATGCTGTATCATAAAAAAAAAAAAAAAAAAAATTTTTTTTTTGCGGTGGACACCCCTTATCACTTAGGGGTTTGAAAGATAAACAGTAGACGATTCTCAGACCTCTTGAATATGCATAAAAAATTTCATAAGAATCGGTCGAGCCGTTTCGGACGAATATGGGAACGAACATTGTGACACGAGAATTTTATATATTAGATATCCTTTTAGTAAACACAATAATGTATTTAATACCTACTACTTTTTATGTAATAGGAAGCAAACGGGCAGGAGGCTCATCTGATGTTAAGTCATACCGCCGCCCATGGACACTCAAATTGCCAGAAGGCTCGCAAGTGCGTTGCCGGCCTTTCAAGAATTGGTACGCTCTTTTCTTGAAGGACCCTAAGTCGTGTGCGTGTTCCCATACGCATGGTGGTGCGGGGCTATGACAGCCTTAAGAAACGCTCAGTTATAGAACGACGGACGTCGAGGTGATACGGCTGGTATTTTGTATTCTGCCTTGACGTCCGAAACTCAGCTGCAACCTAGTACCTGTTAAAGCGAAAGGTTTCGTTTGCGAGTTTTTGGCTAGATGACCGAAGAACACAATTTTGCAGTCCTTTCTCAATCATTATTTAATTACGAATACACAAATGAAAAGAAGCTAAATATTATTTATCGATTTCTTATAGTAGTTTTAGTAACAATTATTCTTATTTCTTTATTTACTTTTACCGAAAATCTTCCAAGACTTCTTTACTTACACTGTTAATTTTTACTATTATTATTTTCTCTACGATTATTATTATTACATAATTTTCCTTTTTTTGCGCAGGCGCAAACGACCTGTTGTGGTCTCTAGCAGAATGACCAGCGCTGTGGAACACGTCCGCTCCACAGCATAATGCTGAGGCAGGGCCAGTTACAACCACAACACACACACACATTACACACTTCAAATATTATTATTTTGTGTTTCTGTGTGTGTGTTTCGTTAGTAATAAATGTTATGTCTATCTCTACATGCTAAGACAATGCATAAATTATGGTTGCACAAAGACACAACAATAAACACCTATAACTTATTATTTATGCCATGATTACTGTTGCATTTAAAGAATATAAAAACACTATACATGTAAGAAGATATTATGGTTTTGATTAATATGGGCAATGGGCATGGTTTGGTAGGAAAGATAATATAATTTATAAAATAAATCCCATGTGATATACAATAAAATAAATACAGCAAGTATTTAATTATGTTCGTGACTGTACATCATTGTGTTTCTACGGGAAGGTTGGCTGAATCCTCTGAATAAGTTTTACGTTTTCAATTTAAATCGCTTCATTCTGTACCTAACAATAGAAAACGATCCTCATTTTTGTCTATAGAATATGTTTTTCGACAATTAATTCAATCGTTCTTTCAATTGTTTTTTGTGTTTTAACTGCGAACTATTAGTACTATCATAAAAATATATTCAAATAAAACCAATTATCTTAGTTTGTAGGTTTGCCACTAGCACTAAACCAAACATATTGAAGTTTATTACGTTAATTAACTTACACATAACCAATAATATATGTTTATTACAGCTTTGTACCAAATATGACGGTGACAGTGTCACCTGAGCGTCGCGACGGCGCGTCCGCGCAACGCTGGGGCCCCCCACGACGGGTAACCTTGAAGAGGGGTCCTGGGGCCCCACTTGGGGTCAGCATTGTTGGAGGAAAGGTAAGCTAAACTTTTTGATATTGATTCCATCCGATTTTTTTGTATTCGAGGACCAAACAAAGTTTTAGGGGTCTCCAAAGCGTAAAAATTTCAACTGAATGTGCGTTCAAACCAACGCATTTTTAAGGCGATACTACTAAGAAAACTGACCTATCTTAAACCCAGGTTTTAGGGGGTTATACATAATATATGTAAAGTTACGTCCCGCATATAGATGGGCGATAAGAGTACCTATTTAATTTGAATTAACGTAATTATAATTGTGAGAAGCAATTTTTTAAAGAAATCGCAGCCTCGTTACACAGATATCTCTCAACATTGCGTGAACCATTGCCTAAATCCACGATTAACCAGAGTTTATGTCTCCGTAATAAATCTGCCCATATTCCTACGTTTGTTTTTCTGAACGTAAAGACGTCGTAAATAATCTCGGATAACGATGCCAAAATCATTTTCGATATAAGGCCATCTCTATTCGCAAATTTAAGGAAATTAGGTCACGCTACGCTTTGATAGTTACTGTGTGATAGTTTACTATGATACTTGGATAGTTTTATAATATTGTATCAATTCAAGAACTTAACTAATTGTAACGAAGTTAAAAATAAATAGAGGTTAGCAGACTCGAAGGTTGCCGTTATATTAACTTACATTAAATATGAGAAATATAAAAAACATAGAGAACTATTTTCGTTAAAGTAATTAACACTATTATTATAACGAGGATTTGATTTTTGCATGGACTCCAAAACAACTGAACTACTTTGAACAGAATCCCACATTTTCCCTGATGTACATTGGTTATAGAATGTTTAAAAAAAAGTTAGAAAAAACTTTCTAGGCAGGATTGGTACTGGATTAGCGGTTGCACAATTCCAGAACGTACGTAAAATTTATCTCTTTCGCACATTGCTCCGTCCTTGTCATACTGCGTTCTGAAAACGTCTCTAACTTGTGGAAAATCGAAAAACATTTCAGTCAAACCGTCTTCGTAACAGTATTATATAATATTGTGTACCACATAAGTATACTATTCTAAAAGCCTATTGAACATCATTCTCCACTGTCAATTCTTAATCCACAACTTATTTATTTACCATAAATAATAAACAGTGCATTATAATATCGTATGTTCATTGGTGTAATCCAGAATTCAAATTGCGAAGAGAATGGTATTTAAATTTCGAACACAAGTTAAGAAACTTAAGTATAAATACCCCTTTTAAAATGTCCGTAAAAAATCTAAGTGCTTAGTACTCTAGTACTCTTAGCATCATATCGATAACATTGCGGTGAATAAAATTTAATGTATTATACAAGAAGATTGATGATATTCGAAAAAGATGAGTTGTGAGGTTCCCCGAGATTCCTTTTAAAATGTCAGATTCAAAACTTATTTTATTTCAGCATTTATCTTTCAAATAAATTTTAAGGTGTCTAATTCAGTTTTTAAGATAATGTGTTGATTAATAACAAAAATCACATTTGCCCCAGGTTGACATAATATCGGGGCGCGATGATGCAAACGGAAATGATAAGGGAATATTCGGCATCTTCATCAAAAATGTCGTCCCAGGAAGCCCGGCTGGAAAGTGTGGCGAATTGAAAGTATGTCAATTCCTCTTTACATGTTAAATTGTCTTGGTTTACTAAAATTGAGCGCATTTAACATTCGCTCAAACGGTAAAGGAAAACATCGTGAGGAAACCGGCTTGCCTTAGACCCAAAAAGTCGACGGCATGCGTCAGGCACAGGAGGATGATCACCTACTTGCCTATTAGATTAACAAATGACCATGAAACAGATACAGAAATCTGAGGCCCATACCTAAAAAGGTTGTAGCGCCACTGATTTATTTTATTTAACTGTAATTATATTTTTATTACTGTTTCTAAAAGTCAGATCTTCGATGTTTTTTTTATTCTTAGAAAGCGTTCTTATTCACATTCGTTGTCTTAATGAAGACCTAAAGAAACAAAACTCAAAGGTAGTGAAATAAATATTTGTCATGTAGGCTGGTGATAGAATATTAGAAGTGGATGGAGTCTGTGTTAGAACAGCACAGCATGAGCGAGCCGTGCAACTGATCAAGGCAGCTGGCTCCACCGTCACCCTGACTGTCCAGAGTTTGATGACATGGGTTAGTATTACGGCACTTATGATAAGATTTGTTGGACATAATATGATTAGCAATAACTATGATTAATATAATAGTATTTTCAACGATAAATATATTGTGTCTGTCCTAATGAATATTCTTTTGAATTGTTCTTTAAATATACCAGCTTAACATACAAAATTTTTGTTTGTTGCCTTGTTTAGAGAATTTTAGTCATAACGTTCTCTTATTCTTAGAATACATCTTCCTCGGACACTTCTCCGCCTGCAGTGGCACCCAGGCCGTCGATGAAAAAGCGGCCAGCACCGCCTGCACCGCAGCAACACCACGATATCAAGGTATCAACATATTTTGACTATGTACTGTATAAACGATAATACATATTATAAATTAGATTTAATGACATAAAATATTTATGAATTTACCTAGATAACAGTAACATCGGATTCGGATACGCCAAAGCAGAATGGAGATGTGACAAAAGAAGATGAGGAAGAAGAGAAAGAAACAGAGGATAAACCAAAGACCGTTTATTCGGACTCAGAAGAGAGTAGTGATGAAGAAGACGCGAGAGAACTACAGGGAAGGACATATTCCGATAAAGGAGTTGAGGTAGGACCTGTAAAATTTAGTCAATCGTATTTTTTAATTTATCAAGCCCAACTTATAGGCTACACTCAGAGTGGAGACATTATAGTTTAATTCTAATTATTACTTTAAAAAATTGTGTTTTTAATATAAAGATGAAAATAAAATCAGGGAAATTTACTGAAGTTTAACTTCGTAGATTGATCGTGCCTCAGCCGGTGCCATAAAACGTAGCAAAGAAGAAAGGGAAGCAGATAAAGAAGAAGAAGATGACTTCGGTTATACGTCAAGTAAGTGGAAAGATATGTTATTCACTCTTTTTAACTTTTCCTTTTATATACTACACGTATACATATACGCATGTGTTGTGGAGCATAATGATCTCGAGAAAAAACATAATGTATAAACTCAGAATAAAGTATTAATAAAACATTAAACGAATTAGAAAAATTGTGCAATAGTGTCGTTGGTGTAGCCGCTGCAATTAAAATTTATTTCGTGAAAAACGGCAACTATCATAATTTTAATAAGTAAAAAAAATTACTGTAAATTTGATAATTTTAAAAGTTGTAATATCTTGATTGTATTGTATTTTGTTTTAAATATATATTAAACGCTTTGTACTGACTTATATTGTAGTGTATTTTTTAATTTATTTTCGAATATCTTGGGGTTTAAAACTAACCAGCCGATGTGCTAAAGGAACTAAAATTACGAAGTGGTTTGATAGGAGGGGTTTATAATCATTCTACGTAGTAGCATTATTGCAAAAATTTAAAATGATAACTTTAAAACTTTTATAACTTTTAAATAAAACTTTTATTGTATATATGGATACAAACAAAGGAACATCTTTAGTCACTGGATAACAACGATTATTTATGAATTAGAGTTAATTGTTTAAAAAAAAACTTTTTAACCGGATTAAAGTTATGTATTATTATAAATTTACAATTATTTAACATAATTTTAAATTTATCCGACGTTTCGCGTGCTTTACAGCGTGCGTGGTCACGGTGACTGAAGACAAAAGGTGTTGGATGTCAAAAAGTATCACAGCTGTAGAGAAAGTTGCATTATCTGTATTTATTTCCCCGGAGTTGGTATCGACTAAAAGATGGAGGGTTTTGGCAAAAATGGCTCACGGTGTCCTCTGTTTTCGCGGATTGTTTTTCTTTTTGATATTTTAATTTGGTTATTATTGGATACCTGGGTTTGACAATTTAAGGCCATCTTCTCTATTGACCTAAAATTGTCAAACACCTGGGATCCAGTAAGATCCAATAAGACAATACTAGAGTTAATTGTTATTTAAACGTGAAATACAACAACTTCATATGCTTATTTGCAATTTTTAGGTATCCGTACCTAACGGCCTTGAAGTGATTTTAATGACCTTTTCATGGGTAATATCTACGTATTCGCTATCGCGTCGTTATAAAATTGAAATGACCGAGTTACGACTGTGCTAGGATATGTTAGATGGTTATGACGTCGTCAATCGTCAGACTGAATGGTGTATGTTCCAAAAAAGATTTCAGATATTCATTAACATATCTGTACACTCTTTATAACGTCATTCGTCTCATTAGTCACCGAAACGCTCTCTATAACGTAAAAAATAGCTTAATTTATTTGGTTTAACCCAGTAACCATACATTTATTTATCTTAATTCACCTCTCTATAACGAATGAAACAGCTCGGACCCTTGAAATTCGTTATAAAGAGTTTACACTGTAAATATCTAAATGACGCCGCAACGCAATGTCATGCCCGTTTTGTTTACGACTGATTTAGAGAAGCATGCGACAGTGGAACACCTTTTAACAGAAGGCGGTTTACAATTCGTCGTGTATTCTTTTGTGTTAAAACATTGCGCAGTAGAATAGAATATTGTGGGCCGGGTGGCAGCGTGCGACTCTTTATCCTGAGATCGTAGCTTCGATCCCCAGCTGTCCACTAATGGATTTTCTGTCTATGAGTGCGTTAGACACGGAACAAGGAAAACATCGTCAGCTAATCGGCTCTCTTTAGAACTAAGAAGTCAACGACACATGTCAGGCAAAGAAGGCTGATCACCTACTTGCCTATTAGAAAAAACAAATGATTCCAAAACAGATACTGAAATTTGAGGGCTATAACTTAAAAGGTTGTAGTGCCGGTTTGTTTTTTTTTTTGTTCAAGCATATCTCATCGAGTCGAAGAACTAATATGGACGATCGAAGTGTCAAATGCATTTGCAGCAATTAGCATTGAGTGCATTTTGGAGTCGGATGTATTTTTAAAGCAATTTAGCTTCCGTTCGAATAAGCGATTTGTAAACATATTTAAACTTTAGCTAAAGCACCCAAAACGCGTATAATATAAAGTAATGTAAATTGTAATTTAGGAATAATTAAGAAAAGTGAGAAAAAGTCCACCGTTAAAATGTTTTTATGGAAAGAGCATATTTACTGTTTCAAGCTGCAAAGTCTATGATTACAAGTCTTGAGCAAGAAAACTTTCGAAATATTTTTCGTATCAAAATAAGCGTCAAATTTTTAAAACTAAAAACAAATTGTGTATAAGTGGAATTACGTTATCGAATACGGTACTGTCTTTAATCTACGTTTGATAATTATTCGATTCCCAGTCTCATTAGGACGTTATGTTCTGTGAGGTATAAATGCATATTAATTCACGCAAATGCAATCAATCTTTTCTATAAAGTTTTGAACGGTAAACTAATATTTTTATTTGTAAAATTATATCTATAGTGATTTGACGTTAGACTATGACTTCGTCGAACTCATAGTTGTACTTATATGACATTACTATCGTCTCTATACTCGATACGAATATCATAAATTTTCCTAATCAAGACCTTCAAACGCTTTTGAAAATGGAATTTGTAACAAAAATACGTCAAAGTCAAGGTGACACAATTTCACGCCAACAGAGTTATTATAAAGATCGCTTTTGCTTGAATGAAAAAGCGTCGATGATGAAGTTTTATAAAATGTAATTATATGCTTAAAAACTTGATAAACTTCGTCTTTCTATTGAGTCAGTTACGAGAACACAATTATTCAAATTAAAGTTAAATTACAAAATGGTCTCGTCTTTTCAAGTTCAACTGTTCTTTTTTATTTGATTAACATAAAAAGAAAGAAAGAATAAATTATATTTCGATTACTACGGACATAAGTCGATAAAATTTTACGGATATCGCACAATAATCTGTAAACTTTTTTCCTAGAAGGAAGATACCAAATTTCGTATCAGTCAATTGCAGACACATTTCTGCTGTATTTTTATTTTATTTTATTTTAAGTAGGTTGTCAGAATTCTGAACCTGACACACATCACTGATACGTACAAGTGTAATTTGCACGCCGCGCCGGGCCGAAATTCGAACACACGACCCCTAGGTGGATAATATGGCTTTTATTTAAAAAAAATTGTGCGTGTACTAGGTGTACACACGTAAGAAGTGAAACTTCTTTATGATCTTATTTTTCGAAAAATGATCTTCTATATGCAACTTTACAGAAATTCGTTAAATTAGATAAAGTTTAACAAAAGGCTTTTATTATCATAGACATGAATACAAATATTTCATTTTACCTTATTACTACGAAGATTATTATAGAATTTCATTAATTGTAATAGAATTATTACTATCATTGAAAAACGTGACGATTTGCTACAAAATTTCTCCCATACGTCGATAAAGAAGTTTCATTCCAAGCCAAAGTTGACTTCCTGCCACCAAAAATTGACGCTACAAAATGTTACACTAAATTTTTTTCCAACCTCGATAAAGAAGTTTCACTTCAAAAAATCTTTCTTTAACATGTTAAAAACTAAAATTGTTCATGATATGTGTTTTGGATATTTATAATCAAGGTAGGCGACGGTAATCTTAAAAGCCATAAATCTACAGCCAGTACAAGGTTTTGCAAAGTATTATTTTCAATTTTCATATCGGCTGGAAGCCAAAATATTTAAAATGACTTTTAGGTTTCCCTAATTTATAGAACTATTTACATCTTTAAAACATAATTTTTATTATTTTTTTAACGAAAACTTTTGCATAGAATAATGTATGTGACAAGTTTAACGCGTTTGTGGCTACCGCAGCCCATTATCGCTATATGAAGCTCACGAAGCACTTCTTAGTTCTATAAAGTATTATATACGAATATACCATACGTCAGCGTCTAAAATATTTGAAAAAAAAGCTTTGCGCGTCAGTGGATTCCATCCCCGCGATTTTGAAAAAACGTAGCTTATGGTGTTCCGTCTTCAACAAAACTAGATAATTGGGTTTAGCGGGATCGCGGGAGGTGTAGAGGATCTCTATGCACTTCCGGCTCTCGAGGGCGAGAGCCTACGACGGCCAGAGCTTAATTTTATAGTTTAGTTTAGTTAAGTTTATATAATGGTTATTTGGGCAGGTGATATTCTAATTATAATAATAGCATTTTATTCAGATACTTTTACACTTTAGCAAATTCATATTTATAATAAATTCATTCTCATTCTTTTTAGCTATCTGTTTGCCCTTTTTTGGCCTTCTCCAAATCCGGCGATTCCTCTCTGCACTGTGCCACTCTCTGCCATGTACCACCTGCTGTTTCCTTAATTAGGTCTATCCACCTTCTAAGTTGTCTTCCTCTTTTTCGTTTTATGTACCTTGGGGACCAGGTTAGTACTTTCTTGCTCCACTTTTCTGTTCCTCGTGCAATATGGAGCATATGAGCTTAAGTTTTTTATCTTTATTGTAACATCTGCGACCTTAGTTGTTCTTCTTAAAGGTGTATTCGTTATTTTATCTATTCTTTTCTTCTCTATCATATCGTTCCATTGGTCTTTGACACACATGTATCTTTGTATGCTGCGCTTTAGTGAGTGCCCAAGGCAGGTAACCAGGGCAGGTAACAGGTAAACGTGTTTAAAATAAAACCTTAAATTCCGTAAAGTATTTTGTTGAGGATTTAGGAATCGCGTTATCTATTGCCGGACAATTTTTACAGTTGCTACCGCCTCCCAGACACCCCTAAACTGTAACAAATTATAATTATACATTCCTTATACCTAGTATAAAAGATGAATCTTATATACTATATTACTTGGGGGCCTATTACAAAATATTACCTAAATAGACAGTTCTAATGGTTTTTAAATCTTGCCAGACACAATGAGGTCTGGCCGTCGTGGGCTCTTAGGCTAAAAAGCAGTATGGCCGTACTCATTAAAGCATTTCGATTTTTAAAAATAAGCGGTTTCAGTGTGACTTTGTATAGACTGTGCTTACACAATGATGGATAGTTTAACACGATGGCTTTCAAATATTTCAGCAATAGTGTATTAAACGATACTGAACTTCAAATTTGAATAAGGAAGTTATTTACTTAATACTTTACGATTCTGAGTAGCAGAATCATATGAGCAAAACAAACACAGTCGTATATCGGTTTTTGTTTTTTACAGTGATGATATGTGTGTGTGGTGAATTAGTATGTGTGCTTTGTGGTTTAATAAAATTTAATAAATAATTAGGTATAGGCTACAATATTGTTTCTTATTATTAATGTAAATTACCATAAGTAATCACCTTTATTTTATTAATTACACTTATTACAAATGTTTTTATTTGTTACTTTTCCATGTAATAATGTATCTTTTCACTATTTCTTACTGCGATACTGCGATGACACAATAAATATTATCTTTGTAGCACCATCTAGTTGCGTGATCTAAAAGTATATGTAATATAGTAATAATAGCAGTAAATGATTTGGATTTTTTCTTACATGGGAAATTGTTGAACGAGCGTATTTTTAGTGAGTTTTGGCGCAATAATGGTTTAAATTATTGTTTTTACGTTTTCATTATTATGAACATGAAGATACATTACATAATTATCTTTCTATTGAAATATGGAGAAGAAACTGCATGTGGATGTAAATGGCTCTGACGTTTCTGGTTATAATTGTTACAAAAACATTACTTATTATAATTTTTATGCAAATACACTTTATCAAAGAATTGTTTAAGTGTATTTTTTAAATTGTAGCCGTTACCAAGAACTATTCTATAGTTTTATCACACGACGTAAATACAATAATGTACACTTCCCACACAATTTGTGTGTTTTTTTTACGTTAACCTGTTTAGTTTTCCTTACTAACAGATTTAGTAAATTATTTCGTTTTATACAGATTCCTTCGACTATTCCACTGATAATTTTTGTAGGACCGTAATCTTTTTTCTACTAAGCCATGGATAAACAGACCTTCTAACCGTTAAAGAAGTCTACCATATCTGTTATATAAGTAATCTTTGGCAAACACCTGTTCGTATTGTTTATTATGAATGACCTTCGAACGTAGAAATAGCACAGAACTCACTCCCGTGTATCGATTTGTGGACTTTTAATCGATTCGGAGATTTCTCGCAACATTTAATCGAGTTTATAATCGATTAATATGTAGCGAAAATAGAATTTTTTAACATTTAATTTGATTAATCGGAAACTCCAGTCTAGAAAACAAAAAACAAATGAAGCTACAATTCTTGCCAGACTTGTCTTGATATTTACCTTTGTTGACATTTAATGATAATTGTCTTGTAACAAACAAGATTTCTTTTCTTTGATTTTGTAAGGGTGGTCAGTGTACCTACCTATCAAACCAAATTAATTATAACGTTTTGAAGAATATTATTTAATTTTATTTTTCCGTCGGGATTCGAACCCGGGACCTCTGGGGAATATGTGTTAAAAACTCAAAAATGTGTCTGTTAATATTCAATTTTAATGTAAAAATAAAAGGTCATGAAGGATAGAATCCCGGAATTTTGGTTCATGTAAACTAGCTATAAATCAGAAACTCAGACTGAAGCTATTTTTATTATGTCGTAAACGCTGGAAAATTAAGCTATACTGTAAACATGTATGTCTGTTTAGATGTGGTGCACGAAAATACTTAACAGGTTATTGGCATAAAAGTCTGTTTTGAGTTGCCATTATAAAGTTAAAATAAACAAAATCAACGCGAAGCAGGTGTAAATACTATTTGTAATAGCTTTAATGCAAAACTAGAAATATGACATTGCATACGAAAAACACTTAATTTCAGAGAACTTGTAATTTTTGCAGAATCTTGTTAGTTTTTTAGCACTACTATTTTTTAGGAAGCTAAAATTCTACTAAGTAAGGAAAAGTGAATAAAGTGAAAATAGTTAATGATTCCTTAACTTCCGAATTTTTCTATAAATTAATTTAAAATCAATTTCAATCGCACTTGGGTTCAACTTGCAATGAAATTGGCAAACATCAATTTATTTTATCATACAGCTTGGACAATATGATTTTAACGTTATTTCGATGGAATATGCACCTTATTTCAACAACAACTAGCTTCGTCGCTTAGGTCCTTTTTATAACATTTCAAAAAAATTCTGGCGCACATGTTCGGATTTTCAGTGCCTTGATGGAAATTCTCCCGCGCGGTTGTTCCCGCGCTTCGGGATTGGCGCGCGGAAGTTTTTCGAAATTTGAATTTTAAATTTGTATTTTTTTGATGATTCTGTGAAGCCTAGTGAATTGTAATGGCCAGTGTTTATGTGAAACATTCAGTGAATCTATTAAAGAACAAATAGGTTTTATTCAAATATTTAGTCTTCGTTCTTTTTGCATCGTAATCCGTACTGGTTTTCTTAATAATCTTTTAACTTTCTTTTTAAATTAACTGTAAAATAAAATCAATTATAAAATTGATTTTTTTGTGCGTAATCTAAGATTGTTGTCTGTGTTATACTTCTAGTATTCTATTTGAATTTCGAATAGTAGTATTTTATTATAATTATATTACTCCTGTTGGCTAAAAGAAACTTGCCAGTTGGCTACGCATGAAAGCATCCAACCGCTTGTTCAATGAACCTTCATTAATTTATGACATCTTGATTACCTGATAACATGTCCGTAAATGGCATTTAGTACATTGAAAAAAATCTGCATTTTAATTCTGAGTTCTGGAAAATTATTATTGTTTGATTTAATTACATGCATTTGTTTTTTGTGAGCCACTAAAGAATATCTGCATACAAACTTTTCTGCTAAACAAGCGTCTATGTGTCGCCATTTGGTCATTACTTAGGATGCAGAACTTCCTGGCTGTTAGCCACTATTCTATAGATTAAAAAATTTAGAGAAAAATCTTGAGCTATAATTCTATCTTCAATAAAAAGTGCTTTAAATATAACAAAAATTATTAAATGGAATGAATATCTGATCTTTCCCTAGCACCAAATAACTGATGGACATGTGAACTATTGATTAATCCTAAACTATTTCTTAGAAGAAGGCAAGGGCCTTTAAAAATATTTCAAAAAAATTAATATAGAATTCCTTTTTTAAATCAACCTACTATGACTATGAGTTGAATAGCATAAGCCTATTTGTGTCCCCGTTAGTCAATACAAAGTTAAAAGGAACTTCATTTTTATTGACCAATAAAATTACTATACATTGGACTCTTTGAGTTAATCAAAAGAGTGCGTCATTCGATGACATTGAGATGTTTCTTATAAATCGGCATATCTCGATATTTAAATAGAAATTAGCATGTGTAATATGATATGGATTGAGAATGATGCTATGATCGTTAGATATACACATTTATTTATATTATGTCAATAATTTTATTAATACAAATTTTAAATTTATTGTGTTTATTGTCAACTGTACAAGATAGCTCTTTAAATATGTTCTTATTTTGAAATTCACTAGGTTAGTATTAGGTTTCATACGTTTAATGATCTTTAATTAATTATTCTATAAATATGTAATATGCCTCCTCTGTGAGAATATATACGTAAAAACTTAAGACCACTGTGTACGCCGTTTTATAACACAAGCCGGCGTTTGACATAATAATGTAAGTAGGTACCTCGTTGACACCGCTCTACTAATTGATGACTCTTGACATTCTCGTGTACCGTCCGCAGAGGCATTTAATAAGAAAATCTTAATAACTGTATTCATATATTATTAAATAATACAAACTACGTTAACATATTCCATAATGTCGATTGAATCTAGTTTCACGAGCTGTCAAATCATTGTTTGACGAATGAAATGTTTGACAGCGCTAATTACGTGATTTTGACTTGAGATACGAATTAGAATATCGTAATAATCTAGGCTTATTTTTAAACCTTATAAAATTATCATTAATATCTATGACCGAAAAATTCCTTTTATACATATAAACGTAAATAATATTCATTTTTTTAATAAAGGGAAAATGTTATAGTACCGTACCGTACTAAAGTATTAAGTAGTACTCAAACGTACTAAGGTATAGAAATCGGTTTTAACCAAATTCATACCCAAGCAAAATTCTTAGTATTTAGAAATATATTTATTTTATTAATATGAGGGGTGTTGGCATTATGGTGGCCTTGAGCCTCACACCTTGAGGTCCTGCATTCGAATCACGGCTGTGCACCAATGGTTTGTCAGAAGGTTGATTGACTTGCCTATTACGAAAAATTAATTATCACGAAAAAGATAGTTACACACCCTCGCGGTCCAGAGCTTAAAGCTAAAAACTGGCTTGTGCATTAAACATACTTCGAAATGACTTACAAAATTTCAAAAAAGCCGTAAAATCCTTGCATGCGCATTGTACCAGCTACTGATTGGATGCAATTTAACAAACACATTACAGTAGAATTGATCAATTTAAGTATCTATATATTCACGCTTCTTTCCCGAAGGGGTAAGCAGAGACCACGAATCTCTACTACGGACCTACCTCTCTCGCTTTATGCACTTTCATGACATTCACCATGCTCGTCGGCTTTTATGTCATGACACTCATGAACACTTTTAGTAGAATCGGTATACCGGCTTCATAATACCTGAAGGCGGATGTTTATGTATTTTCTATGTTCAGGCATAGCTTCTTTCTCCAACTCTTTGAATGCTCTGATTTTTTTTTATAGAAAGGGGGGCAAACGGGCAGGAGGCTCACCTGATGTTATGTGATACCGCCGCCCATGGACACTTAATGCCAGAGGGCTCGCGAGTGCGTTGCCGGCCTTTTAAGAATTGGTACGCTCTTTTCTTGAAGGTCCCTAAGTCTAAATGGTTCGGAAATACTTCAGTGGGCAGCTGGTTCCACATAGTGGTGGTGCGCGGCAAAAACTGCCTTGAATGCCTGATCGAGGTCTTCAATTATTAAGATTTGTAGTGCATGTGTTAAATTATAAATGTTTTTTTTTAACTAGACGGATAGTTTACAGGAAATTAAGTGAAATGACTCATGAAAAATTTCGCGCCGCTATATGATGATTAGGCGCTTATAAGTTGGTGTTTAACGACATTTATCGATTAATAAAACAGTTTTAGATTCCTCCAACTCACAATAGTCAATTTTTTTTCTATTCTTTGATAGCACTCACATAAATTTGCAATATTAATTTAATTCTCTTAGAAGTGAATTTTTTATCAAACACAAATATAGAGTATTTGCAATATTCTAAATATACATAGTAATAATAAATAAATTTGATAAATAGAAAACTAAAATATATTTATGAAGTTTGGTCCCTGTGGTAGTTTACCTTTAAGGCTGGCATTAAGGGCTTTGTTCTCTTAGTAATAAAGCCAATCAATATAAAAATAACATAAAAGTTATTTTTGAAATGCATAGAAACAACCTTCATATTCTCGCCCTAATAATAATCAAGCCTCAAAGGTGTAAAGCCAGTGTGGATCACTAGCTCAAACAATTTCCGACCGAGACATCAGATAGAAACATCAAAACAGATGTTTAGAGCTTCGTAACCGCAGACAGTAAAAATATATTTAGATTTCCATCAAACATTTGGCATTCAGAAGAAAATTTACCTTACTTTACAGTCGAATCAAAATATTTTCGTTCGTCTTGGAAAAGTATTTTTAATTTTCACGAAATTGCCTTTAACGTTTGCAATTATAAAAATGTTTGAATTTGTTTTGTAAGTTATTTTTCTTGATAAACTATTTAATGAATTACTAATACTGTAGACGAGTATATTTTTTTGGATTATTTCAAAATACTCGGAACGTAACATACTAAATGTTAGTATATATTATATATATAAAAAAAGTGCGTGCGCACAAACTAGGTTCACATGTTAGAAGTGAAACTTCTTTGGCTAACAAATTTTTAGTCTTGTTCATATTTATACAAATCTAGAACTTTAGATTTCTGAGACTTAGAGGTAGGGAAAAAGGAAGATATGTTAGGAATTTAATGTTTTAATTGTCATTAAAATATTAAAAGTGTCCAAAATTAAAATTATACATTTAATTTTTTTAATTTATTTCTTCGATGATACAACACGTGGCATTTTAATTTACAATTCGTCATTTGAGATTTCAATCAATTATTTTGCATGAAATATAAAATACTAATATTTCATAAATTCTCTTAACGAAATTTTAATTTTAAAATAGAATTTCTATTAGGTAATTCACCCTTCTCACTCTCTCTCAATCGGTCTTAATCGTTCTCTCCCTTTTCTTCGACAAAAACGCTGCACATCTTCGTGACATTTCATTCGTAAAAAAATACCCTTATGCGCCGAAAGAAGTTTCAGTTCAAAAATCACTTTGGGTAGAGAAGAGAAAAGTTGCATCGTACTACCCTAGTGTATATTATTATTAGTATTCTGTCAAGTTGCCCATATTTCTTCGTACTACAGAATGAACAGCCACATACCACTTTACTACTAGTTCAATTATATCGCCTGACCCTACATGCCATATATCCTGAGTAATTCAAGTTTGCAATATTGAATTATTTCGGCCATCGGCTCTGACATAAATATGGCCACTGCTATTAGCTGCAATGTCTTACTATTACGATGTCGTAGAGGACAAAAATAACGTTTATTAAATAGTTAAAATATTTTAGATGATTTTAGATGTCTTCAAATTTAATAAGAATTAATATTATAATCATGAATTTAGTAATTAGTATAATTACTAAATTCATGATTTTTCCAGTAATGGTAATAAATTGAACAGTAGAAAAATGAAATACGTTAAAATGAAACGTTAGTTTTAATATGAATTGTGTAATTATATCTGAATAAAGGATTCACGGATCACGTAAGTGATTGACAGAAAGGTGACAAAAAAAGTGTGAAAGTTTAGAAAAATGCGCGTGAAATTATAAGTGACTGTCAAAGGAGAATGGACCTTAAGTGATAGTGTATAAGGGGTTCATCTTTGCGGGCGTCACGTCGCACGCGTGCGCGGAGTGCGCGCGGCGGGCGGCACGCTCGCGTGCGACGCTCCCGCGCGAGCTCGAGCCATGCGACCGCGTCATGGAGACAATCGCTGAGGATGCTGAAGCTGAACTTGAACTTGGTAACTATTATAATTAACATGCGTTTGCGTTGCATTAATTAAGTTTTCTTATTGTTAATAAACAAATGCTTTCTAAAGCGTTTCAACATGATAATTTCAAATTTATTCCCACGTTTGGTGTGCACCCCAGGTTAAATTATGCTCGTGCAGAAATTGACTGTGAATAAGACATGACTGTCCCATTTCTAATTTTTGGTTTTCAATTTTTTTAAGTACAAACATGGAATCTTGCATGTGGCATTTGTTTTATCGTAATAGTAAAAAGGGCGGCGTCAGAAAATTCTAAGCTAAAGAATTCAATCAAACAAGAACTTGGAACTTGAAGTCATAATCAGAATTTCATGAGGGCACAATTTGAATTGATAATATACAGACAAAAGCATACATTATGTTAGGTCAAGGTTTTGTAATACTTTTGGAGTTCCGTAAACTGTCGTAAACATGTCAGTTTATTTGTGTTAAGGCTGAAAAGTATTTTAAAATTTGCCAATACGTGAAAACGGCAATGAGTTAAATATGCTATTGATTATTCATAGTCATTAAAGCGATAATTATTTTCGGTTATTAAATACAATACATAACCATTATAATACAAATTAGTTATTTTTTTTATTTGAAACTCTTTAGTTGAGTCACCGAGTCTATCCTGAGATATGAAATGCCCCCGGTCTTTTTATCCGAGGTGAAAATGGCTTCTATAGAACAACCGCTTGTTATATCCACCGACTAGTTGCTTACCGATATTCAAAACCAGTCTCCCTATAATAATTCTTGGATAGATATCTCTCTCACCGAGGGCAAGAAACCATATAAAGTCGCTCCAAAACATCTTGAACTTAATCGTATACCGCGTATACATTACGATCATGCTCTTATCTCGAATCACCCTAAGTCTTATCGGTAAAAATATCGCCGATCTCACCTGGTTCAGCGCTGTCTCAGCTTTTACATTTTTGTGTTTAGGCGATAAATTCTACGAGTTTCAATACGTGCTGTATCTATGAATAATATAAATGTTTAGTTACAAAGTATGTTTTGTTGTATAAGGATGTACGTCGTAGTATAGCATACTTATTTTAACAGTCAAATAGATCTAAAAGTATAATATGTTTTATAAAGCTATACTTAGATTTTTTTTGTAAATTAATTAAACAATTATAAGGTGTACCACACCTAAAAGGTTCTGTCTTGTGGGAACTATTTAGATAAAAGACCGGCTGACGGGTTCATTAATTAAATATACATATGGAATATGGAATCTCGATAACTCGAACCTCTTTAAGTCGACTATAACGAAATCCTCAGTAAGTCGAAAAAAATTGGCATTGCCTTCCGCTAGACCTCTAAATACGCGGTAAATCGATTTATTTATACTCTGTAACTCGTAGTTTCGTAGTTTGTAAAATATAATGACGTCTTACTTGGAATTCCCCGAAATAATAGCAATAAAATCCAAAGTGAATGTTCGGCTTCGGGGCTTCTAATATATTGTTTTTGTCTTGTACACGTGCAATGAATGAATACATTCATAAAAAATATATACTATAAAACTAAAGTTGAATTGTTATTTAAATTCGACTCTACAATGATTTGAAATACACCACCACTATTCCGAAATCAAAATTTCCCGGTTTTAAACCCTTTTTCAGCAGTTAACTCATATTTTCTCGTAGTTCTTGTAAAATATAATGACGTTCTTATTTTGAGACATTCCCCGAAATACATAGCAATAAAATCCAAAGCAGTGAATGTTCGGTTTTGTGGTCTTTGGGTGTTTTTTTTGGGGGGGGGCTTCGGTTAATTTTGGCTTCTATATATATTTCCCCACCCTCCCCCCCCCCCCCCCCCCCCCCCCCCCCTCCCCCCCTCCCCCCCCCCCCCCCTCTTTTTTTTTTTTTTTTTTTTTTTTCTTTTTTTTTTTTTTCTTTTTTTTTTTTTTTTTTTTCCTTCCCCTTCTTCTCTCCCCTTTTCTTCTTCCTCCCCTCCTTTTCTTTTTTTTTTTTTTTTTTTTTTTTTTTGTTTTTTTTTTTTTTTTTTTTTTTTTTTTTTTTTTTTTTTGGATTTTTTTTTGTGTTATTTAAAAAAAAGGACAAAAGTTCTGGCCCATGGAAAGCGTCTGACTTTTTTGATATTACTTCAGAGTAATATTCTACAAAATATATATAAAAATCAGTCATTAAAATTTAACTTAAGTAACTCTGATTTTTAGTTACCTTTCTCACCTGGTACCTGCGCAGTTGTCACCGAGCCAACTCCATAAGCGTACAGGTATTAAAAAGCACACCAGAGACTACTTAGAACCGAAGGTTCTATGCTTTAGAAAATAAGTTGTATCTTATCGCTCTGGGATCTTGGACTATTATCGAGATTCCACTGTATTAAGAAATGCATTTTCTCATTTTCTGAAATTAAACCTCCTATATTATAATGGGAATAAAATATCTCACCATTTTCAACCTTTTAAGTAAGCTATAATAAATACACGTTCTCACTATTAGTGTTAGTTCTGAAGTCCTCTAAAATAAGTCCTCCCAAGTCTATGCTTCGTCCCCACATTAATTTGTGTCTTTATTACTCCAAAGTTTTAATGGACAACCCCTGTATTCACAAAGGAAAGTGATGTGTTGGTCATGGTGTATATTTACTGAACAAATTTAGTTAGTACACTTTAAAGACAACTTACAAAAAATGTATCTAGCTTTTTCTACCGTTGGTTGGTTCAGCTTTAGTAACACGGAAGCCGCTTCGCAAGACAGAGATAGCAGAATAAATGTTGTAATGTTTAAGTCGAGAGTGCTCATCTCGTGTACTAGACTAAACTTCTCTACATTCATGGAAGCGATTAGCATGCTTCTTGCATATGTCGGACTATCAGTATATACCTTTATGACTACCAGACTTACTACAGATCTTATAAAGACCTTCTAAAAAATATGATGAATTAAAGCTAAACGAGAAAACTGCCTTAAAAGGGTCCACAAACTGCCCTGGCCCTGGACACTCTACAAAGTCATGGAGATATCTCTATAACATTTGTGGCATATCCGTCATTCGCTCACAGATTAAGTATGTAAATAGGCTTTTTTTTATGTAGAGGTGGCAAACGGGCAGAAGGCTCATCTGATGTTAAGTGATACCGCCGCCCATCCACACTCGGGCACTCTCATTGCCAGAAGCAGCGCAAGTGCGTTGCCGGCCTTTGAAGAACTGGTACGCACTTTTCTTGCAGGACCCTAAGTCAAATTGGTTCGGAAATACTTCAGTCGGAAGTGGGTCCTAGGACGTTTTTACTAGAACTAGTGTCATTGCTTCGAATACCACAATAGTTAAAGTGATATTCAGAAACGTGTGCGTATAGTATTTTTTAATGTTACCATACCCTAGTATCTTTAATGATTCATTTTGTTTTAGAATAGCAAAATAAATATTACACATGGTACAGTAGGGTCGATCATTTATTACATACTTATATATAAAAGTGTCTTCTTTTTTATATAAAATACTTACTCGTAGATAACTTAGAACCTTAAAATAATTCTTCTTATAGAAATATGTTATTACTTAGTCATGTAAAATTCTATTAATTTTATTTTGTATTAGATAGACTACAGCAGTAAGTTTGCCGTTTTTACACATTTTAAGTTATTGTAAATTATTATCGCATTTAACAGAAATATCAAGTTATCAAATTTAAACGTGTTTATGTAAAGCAAACTTTTAAAGCCTACGAATAACTAAGAACACTAAACATATTTTATTTTCGTTCTAACCCCGTAAAGGCTTTTCTTTGTTGATAAAACGCTTAATGGTACTTATGTTTTTTGTTGTATTCTATACCTATACCTTCTTTATTTGTAGTTGCACAATGCTGTTTGACGTGGCTTTTGTTCTGAGACTAAAATAATTTGCTTTGTTATTATATATAAAATACCTTAAAATATCAAATTAACTTCAAGCGAATTGTCTACCCGTCTGTACTGTTTTACATCACGTAATGGAGTCGAGATAAGCGCCGCACTCGATTGACTTATCTTGCCGAGTTTTACGTATTATTTACGTTGCTTTCAAAGCCACATGCCCCGAATATTGATGTTTTTTTTTCACTTTCTTCGTTGATATTACTCGTTTGAAATTATTTTAGTGTTTCTTCAATGATATTGCTTATATTACATTTATTACCACCTGCGTGATAAGCATTTTTAATAGGCTTCAGTTGTTTTACTTTGATAAGCAGATCAGTCCATCTTGCCATTAATGAAACAGACGTAGAAATATATCCGCGATAATGGTAGGTTACGGAACGAATGGAAATAACGGTGACCATTTGATGTGGGTACTCGATTTTTTTGGAATTCAATGCTCGCCCACCGTTCTTGCGACAGGGAAGCGTACATGCAAGAAGTTGGGATCCGTCGTTTAATTGGCCAGCTCAAAGTTCTGATCTCAATACAAATGAGCATGTCTAGGATGTTCTAAAACGACGAGTAAGATCAGTGCAACCTGGTCCACAAAACATCAGGGAGCTAAAGCTTTTGCATAAGAGTGGAAACGAATTCATCAAAACGTTATCAAAAACATTGTGCAAAGCATGCCCGAAAAGATTCAAGATGTAATTTTGGCAAGAAGAGATCACACTCGCTATAAAGTTTTTACATTTGTAACTTTACTTAATTAAAAAGTAAAAAATCTTCTTGCCTTGTTGCCGACCACTTCTAAAAATTTACAGAATGCACTTCAAGTGTATTATTTTACACGATTATAAGTATACAGACTACGTCAGACAATTAAATTTCATTTAATTAACGTAAACGTTAGAACATTTATTTCTCTAGGTGCCCACTTTTTGCAAAAGTGTTTACTTATTGACAAGAATTAAGCCTCAAAGTGACAAATAATGAATTATTATCACAATTTTGAGACAGAATAGGCGTATAGCAAAGAGTACTTTGATACGTATTGCGATCCATAAAATTGATACGTATTCCGATCCGAAAAACATGTCTGACCCAAGAAAAGAAATACGTTATGGTTATTTTAACCTAGGGAAGTACTTTGTGACGTGAAGATATGACAATACTAGCAGACTTATACTGAATAAGTGATGAATGATTCACCGAACGGAATAACGTTATATCTCTGAATTTGCATAGTTAATTGGCACGTTTCAATTATTATAATAGGCATTATACGATTCCAATATTGTTATAGCTACGTTTGGACGATATTCAATAATGCTTAACCTTAGGGAATACGCGCACTGCGAAATTATCTGTGACCTAATTCGGCAGTTTGTTAACGTCATATATATTGTTTCGATAGTGTTGCTTTTTGGCCAATTATAAGCGGAACTTGTAATTATTTTAACGTTTTAAACAGTATGTAAAGAATTATATAGTTCTGTAAATGTCTGATTGATTTACCCAGCACTGTAATCAGCCGAGGCTTGCTTCTGATTACTTATAAACTTTCCATGTTATTTTACTTTCGCTACTCTATCATGCTTTTTCATCCATACCGTCCTTTTCTCGAAACATTTCAGACCATTTTCGAACCCCTATAATAAATATAAGTAACTAATCAGGCATTGTATAAACACGGTATATGACAAATAGAAGTGGTTTAAGAATTATAACTAGTCAAAGTTTCTCAATTTTCTCATTCACTTAATCACTGACTGACTGACCGATCATCAAAACTCTAAGGCACTTCTAGTAGACATATTATTCAAATTTAGAATACAATATCACATTAATCGCAAGAAAACACAATGTATCTCACAAGTAATACATATTGTATTAAATTAGATTGTTTAGTGAGATTGCCAAGTCAATCTTTTTATTTAATATTGATATGGTCACTCTAAGATGTTGTTCGGTTAGCTAATTAAGTAATAACTTAAGACAGAAGGTTCCTTAAGTAGGGACTGAATAAATTAACTAACTTGGTAATACATGGACCTCACAACATTTTACGGTAGAAGAACTGAGTTGTGAGATTTGTTTTCTTTTACAAGTTACGTTTTTGATATAAAACATATAGAACTTCAGACATGTTTTTTCAACTGAAAAGTATGGGGAAGGACACTAAAGTAGTTTCAGGAAATATTTTTTCTTGCGTAACGTTTGCCACTTCACTGTGAACCTGCAAAATTGTCTGTAAAAACTACATTTCGGTAGTTTAAACTTTTCAAAAGCTTTTATGCAAACAACACTCAAACGACATGCACTTATTCATTTTCAGGTTTCATAGTGCGGACTTAACTTAAAGCGCATTTCACTGAACTTGACGTCAAAGCTAGTCTTATGTACTTAACGGTAACTTGTGGATCTAAGCTTACTTTGGTAACTGAACCAAGTAGAGTAATAATTGAATAAGACATTCTAGGAGGGTCTAAGTTTCCTGAAAATGGAAAGTAAAACAAAAGGGAAACTTATTAGAAGGCAGTTGTAATATTCCTGTCCATAGATACACTTAATTGTATAAAGAAATGCACAATACGTACATGATATAAATCCGTAGCCAAAAAGTACATCGCTCTCTATACATGTTTCATAAAGTTTATTATTATGCTAAAGAAAAATCGCTACTGTTTTAGGTATATCAGAGTTATAAAGTTAAACACAAAACACACTTGTGTAGGAATATAAAAAAATACTTTAGATTATCTTTTTTTTTGTTTTCTAATTTAGGACAGTCCCCGTTACTCTTATTAATGGCTTTTTAAGTTATCATTTACTACTGAATGTAGGCTTCACAACATTTATCCATGGGTTTCTAACTACTCTTTCTAGAACTAACCTTAGCTTGAATATAGTGTATCGCAAAGCTTACAAAACATAATAACTTTTTTTGGGACCTGTAATTTTTATTTCTTATAAACTAAATTAAATTTATGTAAAATACCAAAGCCCTAGAAATTAAAAATTCATAATTAAAAATCTCATAAGAGCGCAAGAGTGCATCGGGTCAAGAGTGATCGTGAATCGACCTTCGATAACAGCCCTCATTTGCTAGCATTTTTGTTAATTAAAAAGCGGTTTTCAACAAGCATGTTCGATATCAGAATAATCCCTATTATAAGCCGGATCACATATAAGCTCAACCAACAGCCTAGTGGTTTCAACTTGCAACTATCATCCTTGGATCAGTAGGTTCGATGTTGTGCACTGGACTTTCTGTATATATGCGCATTTAACACTCGCTCGTACGGCGAAGGAAAACATCGTGAGGAAACCGGCATGCCTTAGACCCAAAAAGTCGACGGAGTGTGTCAGGCACATAAGGTTCACCACCCACTTGCCAAACTGATACAGAAATTTGAACTAATCCCGTTTCTTGTCAAACGTCTTTCTCTTTTGTAATTAAAACCTTTTATTTACTCATTACTATTTATTTTAAAATTATTAATACGCTTCTAGACTGTACTCCATCGAACTATTTACATACTAGAATAGGACCTGATAAATAAAAGGTCAATTGTAGCATTACGTAGGTATACGCCATATAGCTCTAAACGGAAATTCGGGCGCGGCCACTCCTATCTATGAGCTATGCTGGAAATTTAATATTGAATAAAAAAAATATGATTGAAAAATTGAAGGTTCCACACAGTAATGGAAACTCTAATGACAAATTACATCATTATCCGTTTTGTAATTCGGACATTACAATACGAGATTACATATAGCTTACAAAATAATTAATCACTCTGTAGTAAAATTTATTTAATCATAATATCAACTCTGAATCAGACTTGATCGTAACGTATTAACATTATGTTAAATGATTGCATGAGAAGTCAAAGATCCACTTTTGGAATGAAGAATCGAAATTCCAAAATAAATTAAGAATCCAATATCTGTAAAATATTAGTAAACATTACCACAGCCTAATTTTGAAAAAATATTTAATGTAGACCGCCAAGGTTTCATATTTCCCATTCTCAGTGATAAAGTGGAGTTTGGACACTTTTACGCACCAACTTTTTTGTTTTCAAGAACACTTTTATACTAAAGCATGAGTTGTTTCCGAAAACAAAGAATAGTTTTTGATGTGAAACTTCTTTATCGAGGTGGGAAAAAAATTTAGTGTAACATTTTTTTCGATACGCGTCACATTTTTCGGTTACGCGCCATGTTGCTTTTTGAAGTCAAACTTCTTTATCGGCGTTGGAATGAAACTTCTTTATCGACGTATGGGAGAAATTTTGTAGCAAATCGTCACGTTTTTCAATGATAGTAATAATTCTATTACAATTAATGAAATTCTATAATAATCTTCGTAGTAATAAGGTAAAATGAAGTATTTGTATTCATGTCTATGATAATAAAAGCCTTTTGTTAAACTTTATCTAATTTAACGAATTTCTGTAAAGTTGCATATAGTAGATCATTTTTCGAAAAATAAGATCATAAAGAAGTTTCACTTCTTACGTGTGTACACCTAGTACACGCACAATTTTTTTATTTCAATATCTTATACGTATAACAAACACTATCTTTATTGTAAACGTACATACTTGACACGCGTCCAAAAACTTCACTTATTTATCTATTATTAATAGTTGTATGTTAGTAATAGATAGCGACAATGTTGTGTAGCAATTTGACGGTTTACTACCAAAAATATTTACGGCTTGCGAAAAAGACCGATTTCCATCTCCAAATCGTAAAACTGAGGGTCTTAACTCTAAGACAGATTGAATAACCCACGAATAAAGACCTAAGTGATTAATTAAATAAAGAAGTTTATTACATACTTAAGAGGTCTTTAGGTTTTGTCCTGACTTGTCCTTCACTTTATTGCTTTAACTGCCACGAAATATGCTCAGATTAGCTATTACGCCTCGTGGTGATTATTAATATAATTAAGTTATATGGGCCAGACATGGCACGTGTAATATGTGAGCTTATAGGTCATACGATATTGCAAGAGATAATTGTCTGAGAAATATCTGAAAGCGATTTATTTAAGTTTGCGTGCAATAGGTATACGTCACGCTCATAGTAAGGGATGTGTTCTCAACAGTGCTCTTTATCCAATAACCTAACCCTCTTCGATTTCCAAAACGATTTAGGAAATAAAAAAATATCGCAACTAAGGGCTCCCAGGGAACCCAAGCAAATGATTAAATCATAAATAAAAACAAAAATTAGATTAACCACCAAAGCTGTCGTGCTGGTTACATCTATGACTTCATCTCTTGCCGAAGCGATTATTATTTCTATTCTTGCCGAAGCGATTATTGGACGTAAACCTTCAATCCAGGTTTATTCGTCCTGATTTTTACTCCGCAATACCTGATTCTTCTCGCTTTGAAGGATCTAATGGTTTGGACATACTGCTGCTTATATTTCTATATGCTTAATGAGATCAGTGTTGACCTAGTGGAATTCGTAGGTTCGATCCCCGGCTGTGCACAAATGGACTTATGAGTCTCTATGGCAACCGGTGGCCTTAGACCCAAAATGTAGACGGCGTGTATCACGCACAGGAGGCTGATCACCTACTTGCCTCTTAGATTGAAAAGTGATCATGAAATAGATACAGAAATCTGATTCCCAGACCTAAAATGGTGCCACTGGTTTAATACTCAACTATATTTCTAAGAGGATATATTTCATATAATAAAGTATAAAACACGTGTTATAGTAAAAATATCCACTTTCGTAAAGTCAGGTAGCGAGTGCCAAGGATTTTCTTCATATAAACTTATATGAGGACTTTTATAGAATAAATCAAAGTTTGCTCGTGTTATATCGTCTTGCAAAGTTTCCAAATATTGACAATCTTCGTTGACAGGGTCGGGTCAAGAGATTGAGGTCAAACATTATGATTTATGCTGATTCAAAGATTTCTTGAATTTCTTGAATATGAAGTCATTTGATACTGTCATGAGGTATAATGTATAATGTTATACATATGTTAAATAGGTTTTGACTTCGAAAATCGGGTCTGCTTTAAAAATTGAAAATTACTGTGTGATGGCCTATTTGGTTTCACAAGAACATCCATATACATTTAGATAATGTTAATGAAGCCGATGCATCATCACATTGTAATGCATCTCAAGTTCAAATCAGTCAAATCAAACAATTTTATATGTATACTTGCAGACCCGACAAACGTTGTTTTGCCATGTACTTATATTATTTCTAAGAAACATTGTTTTAGTTCAATAAAAATAACTTTAATAAAAAATAGGGGTTGATCGTAGAGGGGTAAAAATTAAGGATTGTACGTATTTTTGTATGTTGTAAAATTTAAAAAAATATTGGGGTGGACACCCCTTGTCACTTGAGAGTTTGAAAGATAGATAGTAGCCGATTCTCAGACTTACTGAATATGCATAAAAAATTCATAAGAATCGGTCGAGCTGTTTCGGAGGAATATGGGAACGAACTTTGTGATACGAGTATATATAAAAGAATCAGTGGCGCTACAACCTCTTTAGGTCTTGGCCTCAGATTTCTGAATCTGTTTCAATATCATTTTTAAATCTAATAGGCAAGTAGGTGATCAGCCTTCAGTGACTGACACACGCCGTCGACTTTTTGGGTCTAAGACATGTCGGTTTCCTCACGATGTTTTCCTTCACCGTTCGAGCAAATCTTAAATGCGCACATAGAAAGAAACTTCCATTGATGCACAGCCGGGGATCGAACCTACGACCTCAGGTATGAGAGTCGCACGCTGAAGCCACTAGGCCCACACTGCTCATATATATAATACCTATTCTATTTACTAAAGATTGGAAATAGTAGCGAAGATAAGAGACAAATAGAAGAATTTGGAGGAGGCCTTCACCCCGTCGGAGGTCGTGTACTAATATTAAACAACAACATAAACTTACTGTAATTATTATAGAACTTGAATAAAGCTTTTTTTTATTTTTATTTATTTACGTTTTCACGTTATTTCGAATTGAGTTTTTTGAATACAGAACGCTGTTAGTGTGGCGAAATAAATTATCGTATCACGAAAAAATATATATATATAAATATATATGTAGTAATAAAATATTATTTTAATAGAAACGTCTTATGAAGCTCGAAGATCCGACGCTAAGCCCAGAGATCATATTAAGATCTAATAATAACTAACATGTACTTGCGAAAATAAAGGTTACGAAATATCAACTAGTTTTTCCGAACAAAATGTACTCAACCAAGAAAATTACATTTTCTGAAGAAAATTGGAGATAATGGACTATTTTCTTGGCCAAGTGAATTGGTAGTAATAAGATTTGCAGTACATATACAATATATTAACAAATATAGTTGCCACTTTTGATTATATTGTAAAAATATATTTTTCGCATAACTTAATATATTGGTGTTCGCTTGGGTGATTTATTGGCAAGGTTCTGTTTGTTAAATTTGAAGCAAAAGTGTACTTCATAATTATGAATATTTAAATAATATACTAATTAATTAATTAACAACAAAAAAAAAACAATAACTAACCTTAAAATATGTTATTCAATGGAGTCCCTTTAGGCAAGGTTCCGAAGATACTGGCAGCGCTCCCCCTTTGAATATTCCAGGTCTTCGGTCTTCTGTGATGCGGACTAACGTTTTTGCTATTTCCTTAAAAAGCCTTATAGCGCTAGGACCCCACGGGCCAAGGGTCTTGACAGCGAATGGGACAAAATCATATTCGAAATCAAAAAATCATAGTGTACTTGTATTTTTTAATAATACTAATGTTGCAATGAGGGGTTGGTCACATATTTGGATAGTTTTAGACATAAAAGAAGAATAATCACAATATTAAATAATACTAGCTGACCGGGCAAACGTCGTTTTGCCATATATATCATTTATAATAAAAAAATAGGGGTTGATCGTAGAGGGGTGAAAGTTAGGGGTTTGTATGTATGTTTTAATGCTGTATCATAAAAAAATAAAAACAGAAAAAAATATCTAAAAATAAAAAAAAAATATTTAGGGGTGGACTACCCTTAACATTTAGGGGGAAGAAAAATAGATGTCGTCCGATTCTCAGACATACCCAATATGCACACAAAATTTCATGAGAATCGGTCGAGCCGTTTTGGAGGAGTATGGCAACGAAAACTGTGACACGAGAATTTTATATATTAGATAATCACAGAGCTACATACATTCGCAAAAACTAAGTACCTATACGCGAATAAAACCGAAAGTTAATCAGTCTTGCACTCGAACTTTCTTCAAAATCTTCAAACAACACAATTTCCCTTGCCTTACAATATTTTATTGTGGCTTGGAGGCATTGTGGCTTTGTTTTGACTGTATTTTCAGTTAAAATGGCATAGAAATATTCGCAATAATCTGATAAACACAAAACTCAATCATTATGTAATATTGCTCTTCTTTTTTAATAGTTTATCTTAGTAATAGTTTATCACACTTCTTAGTAATAACAATTACAATTAAAAATGGATAAAGAGCTAACTATAACAAATTTGGAATGTTTGCTGTCTGTGGCCGTGTACCTTTAAGTTCTGGAAGAATTTCGTCCCTGAATACTTATTCGTTGTATAAGTTCACTTCTTTGATATGAATAATCTTATTATAAGAATTTGTTCCGGAACAGAGGACTGCTCTCGTCTTGAAAATCTAATATCAAAATAGACGTAGAAACATGTATGACACTGGTAATAGGAATTTTAATACATTTACCTGTTATTTAATCTCTCGTCATAATGTTTAAAGCAACAGTGCAGTGCCGTGTTGGCCTTGCGAATACAGCGTGCGACTCTCATCCCTGAGGTCGTAGGTTCGATTCCCGGCTGTGCACCAAAGAACTTTATTTCTATGTGGACATTTAACATTCGCTCTAATGGTGAAGGGCCACATCGTCAGGAAACCGGCTTGCCTAAGTCTAAAGCGGGCCATAGACGGACCGCATGTTGCAGCCGATACCGACTGCTCTAAGCGGTCGCCGCACGGCGATCTGCAGTTTCCATACTAAATTCATATCCGCCATACACGGACCGCTCGAGCAGTTCCAGAGCAAACCGCATATTGCAGTCGGTCTTGACTGCAACATGCGGTCCGTCTATGGCCCGATTAAGGCTGTCAGGTCGTGGGTCAGGCACAGGAGACTGATCATCTACTTGCCTATAAGATTGACAAATGATCATGAAATAGATACAGAAGTCTGAGGCCTTTAAAGGTTGTAACGCCACCGATTTATGTATTTTTAATACTCAAATGTTTAAAACTCAACCCGGGCTGTTTGGCTGACGAGATTAAATTGGGTCGCATATATTTTATAATAGCCGACATTCATTATTCCAGATAAAATCAAAAAGAAGTATGGCCCGCTCGGCGAGAGTATTATCGTGTGCAAACTGGAGAAGTCTGCCAAACACGGCCTTGGTCTTAGTCTTGCCGGCCACAGGGACAGGAGTAAGATGGCGGTCTTCATCTGCGGGATACACCCAGCTGGGTCTGCTGCTAAATCTTCGCCACCTGTAAAAGTTGGAGACGAGATCTTGGAGGTATGGAGTTGAGTATTTTAATAAATATAAGTTAAGGTTATCTAGAAAATAAACCCGCCTAGGGAACTCTGGCTTGCCGCCCAATAGAAAAATATTAAAGTAAGAATAATATTTAATAATTAATATAATAAGATTTATCAATTCAATAAAAAAAAGTTTCTGAAAATACGAAAGTATGATGATATAGAAACATCACAAAACTAACATATTACCAAATCTACACTTACAGAAACGTCCCGATATTTTTACCAACCACTATCATCAACCACCAAACGACAAAATTTAAAGAAAGAAAAAATATGTAACAAAATCGTACAAAAAGATAGATTTTATTATAACCGTATTTTATTGTATAATTAAGTTATATTAAATAGAAAGCCAATCCGTTATTGTCGACTTCAAAGAATTTGTTTAATATTAAATAAGGGTGTAATCTTCCCAATTATCTGAAATAATGCATCCATAGATAGCTATTATTATAGAAACAAAAAATTTATTCTACCATTTGATATCGCATATACTAGTAGTATACATTATCACAATTATACAGTAAACCTAATTAAAATTATATTTAATATCGAATTTAAAGTAATTAATTCTTCGTCATAAGATTTTGTTACATTCAACTACAATATATTAATTTCTCGACATAGCTAGTAGCTTGGTAAATACAAAGTTAGAATAAATCAAGAATAGCGAGTTTGTAGGTAGACTATGTGTAAACAATCTAATTGAGACAAACAGGCACCGTACAGTAAAGGGTATAAGTGTAGCTTATGATTTCTGAGACAACACAATTGCAGCTCAGGAGATGCATCGACAATTGTTTGAAAGGTATTTTTGAACTTAGGTAGGTTTAGATTATATAAAAAACTTTTTTAGTTCCAATTAAATTTATTACTTGATTTTAGTATGCTTAAATTTTAGATTGTATTAGTTAGGGCCGTTTTTGATCCGTAGTTAACTCAACTATTGGTAAAAAATGTTACTATTAGTTAAATATCACAAAATGCGTTTTTTGATCCTTAAACATCAATGGTAAAATATTAACCATTAGTCAAAAAAAGTTAACTACTCAGTATCGGAGGGTTAAAAAGATGGCCGCTGTAATTTATATAGTAAAGCTGTTTGTCACAGAAATCAAACTATGATAAATACGTTTATTACTATCTAATGATGAATTTAAACATATTGAGATACTTTAATTAATGAGACGATAAGAAGACGATAATATTATATGAGAATGTGTTAATGAGTGACCAAAAATATTTAGGCAATGTCATCCGCCATTAGAAACCTGGGATGATGTAGATTTTTGTCACTGTTACCCCTATCGAAGGGAACAGTCTCTGATTGTTACTGAAATTGGGAATGATCTTAAACTCCAATAAAAGAGTATATATAGAAGCAGCTCATACCAACCTATTTTGCTTCATTACTAACTACAGAACCGCAGCAGTATATATTAAGTATATTACTAATTCACTATGTGTTTTATTGCCTATAATATTAACTTATAATTAAATAAAATACAAGAACAAGAGTATATATAGACAGCAGCTCATACAAACCTATTTTGCTTCATTACTACTACAAACCGCAGCAGTATATAATTAAGTATATTACTAATTCATTATGTGTTTTATTGCCTATAATATTAACTTATAATTATTATAAGTTAATATTATAGGCAATAGAATACATAATGAATTAGAGTTAATATTATTTATATATTATAATAATATTAACTTATAATTATTATAATAATACGTATGTATTATACTAAAAATACAGCTAAATTGTTAGGGACCTATGATATTCTTTAGGCTTTTTAATTTTATTAATTACACTCTCTTTTTACAAGAATTTATAAATAAAACATTTACTTGATTAATAAACTGTTTATTATAACTTAAATACAAACCATTTTTTTAAAAAATTAAAAATTTACATGAAACCTAAAGTACAATTAAATATTTTCTAATTGTTTCTTCTTCATTCACCTAAATCAATCATTTTTTTTGCCTTTTTCCATCTCATATTTTTCATCCTCTCTTGAATTTTTGGTGGCTCTCATGGTGCACAAATGTTTTATGTCTTCCAATAATGAACAAATCATCCTCTCTTATTTGTCTTGTTTCAAAAATAATTTTTTTATCTGTGGATATAATCCCTTCCTTGTTTCAAAGGGTTAAAAGATTTTTTCTTTGTTTAGGACCAGTTACAAGAATAAATATAAAAATGTCTCACCAATGTATATTAAATTTAAACTTTGTCTAGACCATCTGAGGAAAAGAGAGATTTCAAATCTATTGCTCAGTATAGTTGTTCGGTTACGACTTTAATTTAAACTCCCAGCAGTTTTTTTCAAGTATAGAAGTGGCTTTTTCAGTATGTCCTTTAACAAAACATAAATGTATTACTTTTACGAAAACATACGATAATACAAAATATGTTTGTACTTACTTATTTGACCGTTGGCTGTTTCGACATCGTTATTTTATATTTAAGTATCGTAAAAAGTGTAAACCGTATTAAATACAGAAAAACAACTTTATTTATATCTTTATTTAGATTAATTTGACACTTCAAACTCTTCAAAGCCAAATAACGAATGAAGATGCAAAATGGATTTCATTCACTCAATATGTCTAGTGTTGTCTACAAAATAAATTTCCCACAAAAAGAAAATTTTTGGGATGTCATTGCTCATTGATAAAATTGAAAATTGTTAAGTTTAATTAGTAAAAAGGCATGAAAAACGCATTTACGATTTTACCAATGGTTATTATTTAACTATAGATGTACAAATGGTAAAACCATTTTTATACGGATCAAAACTGGCCCTTAGTTAATATTAAATTGGACCCCACTTGGGTATAAGCCTGTTTCATTTGTCTCCACATTTCTGGAGGTAGTAGGTAACAGCGTAAATTTAACAAATATAGTAAAAGTTATCCTTTATGCACAAAGTATTATTTAATAATTAATAATAAACATTGTCTCGTGACATAATTTGCAAACGTCCAGTTCCCAGTTCTTTCGCTACACTTACTCCTTTACTCTACTTTACCCCATTTTCTATTGTTATCGATGGTCTGATTCATCGCACAGAAGCAAATATATGAACAGATTTTTACGGTACATTAATTCTGAAAATAAGCTATGAAAATCGCATAAAAATTCGACACATATTTTCGAATATCTTATAGAGTATGTATTTTAAACGTTTGGCGACTCGACATAAATGTTTAAATTAAATTTATAAACATAAAATCCTTATTTATAATTAAAAAGAGGACTTGTTCGTCAAGTAGTAAATAGGTAACACAAAATATTAAGCGTTCAAAATGTCACGTGATTCGATATTTTCATTGACGGTTAATAATAAAAAGAATGGTGTACTGGTCCTCCAACCTAAAGGGAGGATCTGAGTCTAACCACTGGTCAGTGCGAAGGCCCCAGTGGGTCCCTAAGGTCTAGAAATTATATATTATATTTATTTATATCCTGAGCGGCGGGAATAACTTCGTAAGTGATTTTCAGGGTCGTGACGTCATCGTAGTGCACAGTACATGTAGAAATATCGAGACATCGTATTTTTTTCAAGAAAGGTTTAAAGGAATGTTTAAAGTTAACAAATAAAATGTTAAACCTGCTCTTAATTCAACCGAGGGACTAGTGACAGTTCAAACTACACTACGGCACAATTTTAATATAGACAAAATGGTACGAAATATCATCAAAATGAGAAAATAAAATATCGTTATTTATGTCAGTTTAATTAGGCGAGTTAGTCGTAAACGCAAATATAATAAAATTGAACGACGCCGAAACCATTACTGGAATTTATAATTGTTTTATAATCTGCCATATTGTTCGTTATATAGTCTGTGGATAGTAGAATTAAGGCATTGAACATTTGTACTAGTATATAAATAGCAATCGCACGCGCAGCCACGGGTACGGAAATAGATACGTTGTTACACAGTAGTTCAAAGACGTTCATTGTATCGAAGATCACCTTAAATTCAGGCTAACAAAACTATTATAAAATTAAAACAAATATACTATTTATAACTAAACCTTATTAGCACAGGCTATTTTGAAATTCCGTGATTCAGAACTTTAAAAATTAAAATTTTAAACGCATTGTGATATTTTATAAGCTGTCTTCTTCATAGACACACTTTAAATATTTTAAAATCCCCAGAACACGTTTAATAAACTCAAAAATCTATCCATAAAAACGTCGCAAGTCCAAGGGCTTATCTATTCTTTTTTGGCCGAGCAAATTAAGTACCTAGAATATAAGTACATATAATAAAAATCAATAGGTGAACCGTTCTAGATTTATTGCATCTATAGACAAATGTCTAAACTGGCAATTTTTATGAAATGTGAGAATAACTTCAAATTTGTACGAATATGTAGGTATTATGAAGAACTTTTATTACGCCTATGTAATCAGGGCATCTCAAAGGCAAAGTTTACGCACACATCGTTACTTCGTATCTAAAAGTTGGGTACCTAAAGTACACACTTTATTCAAAGACAATGCAATTTATGACTGCAAAACATAATGTATTTACCCTCATACTCTCGCATAAATTGCGAATGAATTAGAAACTTCAAACGAACCCATAACGACGTACTTTATACGTTGATTTTATATTAAGGTTATAAAACCAAAACGGTAACATTCTAACGCTAAATTATTAAATACAAGCAAAATTCAAAGATTGAGAGAGAATTTTCCCTAAATTATTTTGAGCAGTTGGAATGCACGTAAGATTCGCGCCATCTCTATGGCACATTCTAATTATTACTTATCTGTGGTAAAGCCGCTTTGGCGCATGCGCTGTGATGTTCCCGCCATTTTGACGCTTTGTTGTTCAGAATATCTTTTTTTTTATTCTAGCTTCAAAAATGTCCCATACTTGTGAATGTAGAGTAGTTTTAAGAATTTGATTCGCTCAATATCTAACATGCGGAGACGTAAATGAGTAAGTTGAAAATATTAATAGGAATAGAACTTTCCCACCTCGGCAAGGTGCGTACGTATCATTTAATGACCATTAATGAAGTTTTGTGAAATAGTGCTCATGCATGTTTTTTTGAGCAAGATAACAATAACACATATTTGACGAGATGTAAAATGGAAAAAGGCTTTTAGGAAGTTAAGGTATTTTTTCAGTGTGAACTAAAAATGACCTTGACTATAATTTGGCATGTATCCAAATTGAATGAAAATAAACGCGCGAATAAGACAAATGACTCAATGGCTCAGGAGTAATGACCGAATGATTGGCCAAATTTTTCAGACTCGTCTACTGTCTTTTGTTGATTCAGTACGGACCGTAGTTGTCAGATCTTTATATAATTTATGAGTCTGCTACTTTGTCTGTAAAACGTAGCGTCAAACTTTTAAACTTTTTCAAAGTATAATATATATTATAATCTTATGTACGAAAATAATTTTCTTTAGTCCAATATTTATATAATGAGTTCTGCACCTTATATGTTTTCACAGTACAGAGAACATAGTGTACTGGTAGTATCGTATTATCATACTTAAAAAAATATGAATAAACGCTCGCTATACAGTGGCATACGTATTCCCAAGGTAGCGGTTTCATAACCCTTACAGAATTCCGATTTACCAACCTTAATGTAATAATGTTTAACTGTTCAAAGGAAGACTAACAATTGAATAATTACGTGCATTCACATACATTAACACGGATCTCGAGAAATGCACACGAACCACGATGTTTGGATCGAAGCCAAATATTGGAGGTGTGGTACAAGTAAATAAGCGTCTACATTGTTTAGTGATTTCACTATCAAACTCTTAAGGAAATAAACTAATGGAGGTGATGACTGAATGAGTAAATTTTGGCTATTGCTTCTATTTATAAATTACTAAACAAAATACATATTACAGAACAATACGGATATACGGATACAGTTAAATTATGATAAGGTCCTTCGTACAAAATGTAAAATTCTAACCAGTCAAGAGTCTCCCTTAATGTTGTTGTTTGAACTTTATTGAATACTAGCTGCGAGCTTCGTTTCGCCTTAATATGAAATTATTACTTAACAAAAAATTTAAAATTTTCTCTCCATACAAACCTTCCTTAGAGTTCAAGGAATAAATAAAAAAAAACTCGAATTTGTCCAGCCGTCTTCGAGTTTTGCGCTAAGCAACTTACTTTTCGATTAATCTTTATTTATATATAGATTAAAAGGAGTGTAACTGCTTAACTTATTTGTTTTTGGCGCCATTGGTAGAATTAGCAAGCGCAGGCGTCTTTAGTGACAAGTGTGACAATTTGCATATTTTGTGTCGGCGGGAGTGGTAACAAAAACTTACTAACTACAATATAATCAATCATAATTAATTAAATACTCAAGCAAATCTTAAAATAAATTTTAAATCGCTATTAACCTACAACATATCCCTCAGAGTAAAGTTAAGAACCTTATCCAAAATTGGCTCGGAAGCCGGTACTATTCTTGTTGAAGCAATTTGATTGAAACATTATTCATTGATGAAAATGTATAATATGTAACACTATCCGTGATTTCATTTATTAGTCTATGATAAATGTTCTTAGTATTTCTAGTAAAAACATAGACAAACCATATAACTATCAGCTAAATATTTTGAATCGACTGTGGTTTGTTCTGATAATAAATAGTGTAATTTTTTTGACGTTCATAAGTTTACATTGTGTTACCTAGATGAATAAATATGTTAGATTTTAGATTTTGACTTGACTTGACTATCAAAGAGAATCTTTTATATACAAGACCTTATTATAAATGGTGGACTTGACTATATGGAAATAATATTGTTATCTTAGTCCAACTTTTATAAAATGGCTGGAAGTCACTATTATTCTTTACTACATATATTATTTTTTTCAAAAATTAATTAATTTTTTCTCCAGGTAAACGGCCTAGTTCTACACGGAAGATGTCACCTCAACGCTTCGGCTATTATAAAGGGACTTCTTGGACCTGTTTACAAATTCATCCTCTTGAGGTAATTATCACATATAATATAGTCTTGTGAAATGTATCATTAATTGCGTTAAGATCATTTTTATATTCCACAAAACAGTTAGGAATTTAAAAAAAGGATATATTAAGTAGATATACATAAAAAACACACAATAATCTTGAATTGTAAAATAAAGGTTTGAGCAAGCTTTTATTGTATTGAAATTGGCTTATAAAATCCAATTATGAGCTATGAAAGAAAGCAGGAATATGTCACTTTTGAGGAACTACAAAATTCCTAGAAAATGTGGTGGTGCTAAAACTAAACATTATCATAAATAATACATGGGTGTCTTATTGAATATAGATAAAGTTATCTAGAAGTTAATACATTCATGTCTAGCAGAGACCTTTCTGCCTGCGTTCCTATGATATTTTAGCTACACCGTTTGTTTCTTTCGAACCCACAATTTTTTATTAATGTCTGCAAGTGATTTAAGCTATTTAGTAGATCTACTGTAGCTAATTTGTGGTTTAGTGCCACTATTTTTGAAGTTATACTTCTTTTGGCGCGTTAGTGAAAAATGATGAGAGTAAATTTTTACGATGCGCGCACAAACCGTCACAAAAAATCGACACCCTGAAGTTAGGATAGTCAACATTTTAAAATAAAAAATGTCCATTTCTTTAATTATTTAGAAATATTTTTTTTGTAATATTTAACCAGATAATGCGCTATAGTAAAACTCTCAATGTATTAAATACCTTTTTTCTATTGTTAGTGTCGTTTTTCCTACAGACGTAGAATAAGGCGCAAGATAAAAAAAAAATTTTCAAAAAGATTTTTGACGCCAAAGAAGTTTAACTTCTAACGCGTGTACATAAGTACACACACGTGTTTTTTTATTAGTTCCTCGCAATCGATACTAATTCAAAATACTGTATAAAATATTTCCAAACAACTCTAGTCTAAATCCTATAAGTTCCGATAATCTTGTAATGAGAGGGTATTCGAACGTTGAATACAAAGATCCCGAGCGGTGCTTATAGAAAGATTGCATTTCTGGTTTGAAAAGATATCGCTCGCGCTGGAAGAAAATAATGGCTTACCTCGCAATTCAGATTGTTGAGTACATTTTAGATTTATTATTAAAATGTTCGCAAAATTCATAGTACAAATGTACGATGTTTTAAAGTTAAATTAATACTATAAAATAATTTATACTTTTAGTTTTTAATTATACTGACTCGTCAGCATAGATTATGAGAGAAAAAGCCAAGCCGTTAATTAAATTCTAATAACGTAACCATTTTATACGTATTTTCCAAATACATAATATTCGTTGATCGAGCGAACCAAAAAGCAAGTTGAACTCGAGATTGCTATAGGAAGTTATGAAGTATTCGATACGAGAGCTGTTTTTTTTACAATCGTTCAAGACGTTAAGCATTTAAAAATTAATTTATTGATAGTGTAGAAAATCAAGTTTAGCTGTATAGCTTTTATATGTTACTAGCTAACCGGGCAAACGTCGTTTATAATATAAAAATAGGGGTTGATCGTAGAGGGGTGAAAGTAAGCGGTTGTATGTATTTTTTAAGAAAGAAAAAAATATCTAAAAATAAAATATATATACCCTTAACATTTAGGGGGATGAAAAATAGATGTTGTCCGATTCTCAGACATACCTAATATGTACACAAAATTTCATGAGAATCGGTAGAGCGGTTTCGGAGGAGTTTAGCCACAAACACCGCGACACGAGAATTTTATATATTAGATTAAAATTTTCCAAATCCAAAAGTCCAAAGCATTTTTCAACTATATACAAGAAAATGTATATGAGTTTGAATTAATTCTGATGAAAACGCAAAAAAATATCTATTAATATGAAATTTCTTATAGACGCAAAGCTGCTTTAGAAGATGTAGCTGTAAAACCACTTACGCAGTTCCCTACAGCACTCGAAGAAGAGGTAAGTTTTTTATCTTAGTTGAAACCAATATGATTATTGTGAGAAGACAATTTATATCGTAATTCATAGGCGACTGTGACTCAGTTTTAGTTGTAGTATGGGATATTTTACATATATTCTTAGTTGCAATCCGGCATAACATCTGGTGCTACCTATCATGCATATTTGTTACTAGATTCTTTTGAAATAATTATAATAAATATTTCTAAAACGCCTTATAAATCTCGTAAAGCTTTTTCAAGGATATTAATATATATGGTTTCTGCAATGTCATCAAATTGCTCAAATACTTAACACACATTCATCATATTCCTGTCAACGAAAATACCTATTTATATGACAAATATTAGTATAATAAAAAATAATAAGCTCGTAGATCCAAATAATACAATAATTTAAAAGTTTTTTTTATTATTTGTAGGAAATTAAAAGACCTAAGTGGACAAATAAAATATACTAGGACATCAAGTTTAGTATAATTTATGTTAAATATTTTGGATAAAAAGTCCTTGAAGATCGCCATTTCGTTTACGGTCTCGTAAAGGCGTTATAAACCCAAATTATATATTTAGTCACTTCTCTGATGAGACGCAATAAGTCTGTCTTTTCGCAAATTGTATGAGCTCGGCTGTCCGGATCTTATAATAATCAGCCTTAAAATGGAGTATTTTCCAACCGAGGAAACGTTTTAAGCCTCTTAAATTGCGATGCTTTTTACTTCCCAATTATTGTCTCTTATCACTTATCATCAGACATCACTAGGAATGAAATATTTTTTTTATATAACATGGGGCGAAAGGACAGGAGGCTCATCTGATGTTAAGTGGCCATGGACACTCACATTGCCAGAAGTCGTCGTAAGTGCGTGTGTGGCCGGTCTTTTAAGAGTTGGTACGTTCTTTTCTTGACCCTAAGTCAAGTTGGTTCGGAAATACTTCAGTGGGCAGCTAGTTCCACATATTTTTTTTTTTATGTTATAGGAGGCTCACCTGATGTTAAGTGATACCGCCGCCCATGGACACTCACAATGCCAGAAGGCTCGCAAGTGCGTTGCCGGCCTTTCAAGAATTGGTACGCTCTTTTCTTGAAGGACCCTTAGTCGAATTGGTTCGGAAATACTTTAGTGGGCAGCTAGTTCCACATAGCGGTGGTGCGCGGCAAAAACTTCCTTAAGCACCGCTCAGTTGTGGCACGATGGACGTCGAGATGATACGAATTGTATATTGTATTTTACCTTGGCGTCCGATTATGAAACTCAGCTGCAGGTATTATTCCGAACAACACTCTCCATGGTAAATGCGCTAGAAGATGCAGAGCAAATACCTTAGCTTTAACTTTTGCTCTACATATTCGGTAGGCCACAAAAGATTTAATATTATAAATATAATATTCAAAATTAATTGAAAGCATTAAAATGTATTATTATGACTTTAAATCTTCTATGTATGTATTTATAGGCACTGAGCAATGGCTGATAAAGATCTAATACCACGAAAAATATTAATACAAAAAACAAAAGTGTGTGTGTGTACCCGCGTCGGCCGCGTGGGTGTCTTTGTTTTGGACTATCGCTATCATACATCTAACGCCGTAATAGATACAACATAAAACTTCGATCCACTTAAAATTAATAAAAACAATATATTTTCTACAAAGCTATAACAAAGAGTTTAAATTAACTCATTAACATATAAAATTGATATAAATAACTTTCTAGTAAAACCAATTTGTATTATTTAGAAATTGGTTATAATTAATCCATCCTTTTCGACATTAGCTGAATTAAGATTATCTGTTTATACCATAGGATCTCATAGTAATACGCTGACCTTGTCAACCTCTCGCTCTTTTCTATATTAAAAGTTATCTTCCTTCTCTATCGGTCACATTTATTAAAACGCTGCTGATTTCCATACAATTTTCCTACGCTACAGAAGGATTTAATTTAAACTTTATGCAGATGTGATAAAACTTAATTTACAACGACACTCACACTTTTAGTGTTTATCTTAGCGCGTGTGTGAAAAGCGTTGTATGTGATATTTTGCGTTTTTGCGAATTTACACTTTATCGTAATAGTATAGTGTTGGTAATTGAATGTTTATTCAAATTGATTTATGTAATAAATTAAGTTAAATCTTTATGTTATCTTACTTTTAGCAATGTCGTACAAATATATATGTAGGTACTTAGTAATGAGACGCTCTGCTATGTGTGTATACGTTTAGTGCAAAGTGTATAAAGTGATTATTAGTGATTTGTTGTCACTTTAAAGCCTGATGTAATGTAACATCGGTAATGTGATATTCGTTGGTATAAAGATTGCCAATTCAATAATGTTTAAATTTCATCTTGTATGTATAATGATTATACAATAATGCATTCAGTGTTATTAGCGGCATTCTACCAAAATATATTTTGTGTTTTAATTATCTATATGAATAATCTATACTTTTTGGGCCAATAATTATTTCATAGGCCCAATAGGTTTCATGTAATCATAATCAGCATCATTAAGAACTTGAAAAAATTTTATAAAAACAAGTCTTGTCTATAGTTTAGACTATCGACTAAAAGTAACATTGAATCAACTTTATCCTTCGGGGTTTTTAAAAATAAACCTATTGTTGTTTATTTATAAACCATTCAATAGCGATTCAGTATTGAAAAGGTAAACCGGAAATAATATTTTTAACTTTATTAAACTGAAGTACAGGCTTTATAAATATATTTTTATTAAATTTCTTTAAATTACAAAAAAAAACTGATGTTCTGGTTAAAAAACCAACCATGCTTTACATGAATTTCCTTATCTAGACGAATTACATACAACGTGAAAAGGTATATCCTAACAATCAAACTATCTAAGTATATGTATGCCGGTACCCCAATGCGACCATGATAGGTAATCCCCAAACGCATCCATACAAAGTCTACATGAATCTATACGATGACCATGCCTAAGTTTCCAAATATGGCCACGAAGTGCCATTAGAGTGCCATTGAAAAATCTATTTTTATTTTAATTTACCGTTACATTAAATAAACGTCGAGACAAAGAATTTAATATTTAACAAAATAGTAACCATTTGGTTTAAGAGAGAAAATTTAAAGTGACATTTCATTTCAATTACAATTTAGCGCGGTATTTTCACAGTTTTTCCTACGTTAAGTGTGGAAAATAGTTTCAAGGAAATAATTGTCTTGACTTATGTTTCTGTACTTAAACCAGTAAATTATGTAGATAAGTTATAAGTCTTAGCAAATAAATTACCACGGTTTTCCCAAATAAAATTAAATGCATTATATTAATGACACGGTGGTGCCTTCAGCTGAATTGAATTAAGATAGAGTCTGAATTATTCATGGTTTTACTTATTAATTCATCAGACAAATCTTAAATATATTCACTATATTTTATTCATTATTATATTTTCTGTTAATTAGTATCACATATAAATTTGATATATTTAGATCAAACTAGAAAGCAACTGAATGAAGATATATTTATAATTTTAAATTAAAGGAAGTAATAGTAAGATAAAATTCCACTGAAATATTTTTTTTTAATTTTAAGAATATTGAAGAGTTGTCTTTGTCAAAAACGTCTGATAATTGATAATAAATACATGAATATGAGATTCACTCATATCTAAAATTTATTTTTAAATTTGAATTGTAACGATGTTACAATGGCGGAGTCTATATATATGTATAAATGTATAAACTATTTCGCAAGTCCCCAATTCAAGTTCAAATTATACTTGTAATTATAATTTTAAGGGACTCATTAGTATCAAATAATTAAATTTAATTAGAAATGAAATATGTCGAGAATTCAAAAGACTCTTAATAAAATTTTCACGTAGTCTTTGAATGTTTTAATAAGAAATGTAATTAATTCGAAGTTAGATGCGATCATATAATATGACTCATTTAAAATAATTGTATCTTTAATTTAGCGTTCATTAGCAAGTTCTTAAGGTTATACAGAAGAGTATCTTAATTCGCAAACACGTTATAATTGGTCATTAATTAGAATTAGAATTTAAACTCTATTTAATTAGTATATTATTGATTTCAATACAAGTTAGAAACAATAAAATATAGTTCGGTGTTTGTTTTTCAAATTAATTAGATCTTTATTTTTTTTATTAAAAAATACATATAATCTGAAGCTTTGTTGTGAAAAATACTGTTTTATATCAACCAGAGTAATATAATTCAAAAGAAATTATAATGAAATCTTTAGGCAACTATTACCGCATTTTCTATGAATTATACAAATAATTATAGAAAGCGTACATGATACTTATTTTAGTTTTTTCTAAATCTAACAACGTCGGGTATATAGTTTTTTAAAACCATACACAGTTTTAAATATTATAAAATTTGATTATTCGTTATAAATACATATGCATCACAATTTTTTAGATCCTTTAAGTAAAAGCCAGTTCCACAAGACTTAACGCCATAAATTCTACTCACAATATTAAGATGTTACACATTATACCGAAATCCTTTTTCTCTAATCAATATAATATTTACAGAGTGTATCGTAATGAATGGATAATATAGTAACTGCGGATATGACTGTTTTTTTAATAGTATTTCTGGAGTCCATCCAGGACTATCGCACGTGTATGACTGTTTGGGGTTTGGGGCACATGCATAGTTTTTTAAAACAAAGATCTAAATCAAATTACGTGACGTATTGCCTATATTTTCCTTACCTAACGTGATGTTCATTTAAATGAATTTAATTTAAATATTATATTATACACAATTATTTTATGTATAAGTTCTAAAACAACATGAATGCTCTAAATATACCAGAAAATATGACGTAACAAATTACACACATCAGTTATATTAGAACATAGAAATTACAAACAAGCAAGGAAAACCACATAAAAGTAAGGAACAAATATATAGACAAACAGCAAAAATAAAAACGCAAATTTAAACTTTAACTAATTGGTAACTTAAAAAAATATTATGTAAGATCTTATAAACTATAACCGCAACTCATTTCGCTCATTAAGTGATTTATTAATTTACTAAATTGTTATTATATTAACGAGGTCATTACTTTGAATTCAGTCAAACAACTTTTATAAATAACTAGTGATCAGCCCTGGCATCACACGCCTTGTTTTCATATATACTTTCATATATATGGGATACTGTAGCATTCTAATGGTGAAATGAATTCTTGTAATCGGACCAGTAGTTTTTGAGATTTTCGTTTAACATACAAAAATAAAACTCTTTCCTCTTTATTATAAATATACTAACATCGATCGACTACAGCTTTATTTTACTAAATGTGGTTTTTAGTATGGTTTAAGTTCCTATTATTTTGTAAAATTCCAAATTTTCTTTTATGCTTATATCAGTATCCTTAAACTGTCCTACTCTCGAAGTATCCTTAAAATCCTTAAACTGCTTATATCAGTAACATAATATGTGTTTAAAATCCACAATTAAAAACTTGGATAAATATAATCATAAAATGTTCTATGTAGTAAATTATCTTTAAGTAGGGCTATCAGAGCACCTTTTATATTGCACTTAGTAACTCGAGTTGTGTAAACAGATTTATCAATGGCTTTTACCACCGCTAGTAATACGTCATACAGGCACTGTTTATATTAAAGTAGGTACAATAGAGCGTTCTTTTTTTTAAAGTATCATATAATGCGTTGCAGTGAACGACTTCGGTAAGAATAGATTTTCAAATTTGGAATAGTATGGATAGGTCGTGTTTAAAATTTTAAAAATGTTATCTCACGCCTAGAATCATTTCTTCATTATTTGATGAATTAGTAAACTATTATTATAACTGTTAGGTAATTTACCAATGGCCAAATTATTAATTACCAATACTCATAAGAGATATTTCCCTGTGAGATAAGAGACTGTTAAGATGTATACTTAGTAGTTGTGTAGCTAGATATAGTAACATATTGATAAATGCGGCCCTCTTCAGCAATTTTCTATAAATCTAAATTTGTCAAATTATCGTTTGCCTCTTTCCGTTTTACCTTCGCCCTTGCTCTTTCATGTAACTTTTAACTTTGAATCTTAAGGACGAAATATAAGTTAGTTATTTGTGGTGTGTGGTACTTAAGTGAAGAGCAACTAAACCTAAACCTATAGTAATCATAAAAAATATTGTTTAAAATTATCACTATTACAACAGCTATAGTGTTTTTTAATCTTTAGTTAATGTTTGAAAAATAGACAAATGGATAAACAATTTAAAGTGAAGTGGAGAACGTAGAGTGATGTTTAGTGAAGTGTAAAATGACTGTAATGAACGAACGCTTGGATCCAGAACATTATTATAAACCAGTCGCGTTGTTTAGGGCAATATGGAAACGCACATTTTCTTTGAAAAAGAAAAAGGTAAGAAATCAACATTATATGATTGTTTAATTTACAAAATTCTTAAATATAAAATAAAATTGATTAACAACTATTAATAGATTCTATGTAATTAAGAAATCTAAAAGTTTTTTTACGTTGATTAAATTTTAAAAATTAATATTTCAATTGCATATTAATTTCATGGTTCATATTAAAAGTCCGTGTTTTTGCCTTCAGTAGCTTTTCTATGATAACATTTCAGTAAACCCAAGTTTGATGACGTTTTAAACTCCAACAATGCCTGTGTATTGTAAGTGTGGAGTTTCTTGCCCATTCTTCGCCTTTCTTCTACCTTTGGAAGGGGCAACTAGAATCATCTGTATATTCTAATTAACGTTCAAAAGTGCCATTTTAGATGGTCTAATTGGAATGAATGATATGACTTGACTTGACCTCAAATGTTTATATGAAAAGTCTTAAAGTGCCCGTGGTGGTAACTAATGATATATTTTGTCAAACTCGTGGTATATTCATGGGTATGTAACAATATTAGGTTAATACATACATATTACATAGTCTATTATGTAAATCAATCATTCTATTTTAACCGCGTTGGCACTCGTTGCTAACAATTTAACTTCCGTAGAAAAACTTGATAATGAACTTGCCACCATAGCTTAGCAAAGTATTAAACGATAGCGTAATTTATTTAGAATATTTTAATATTAAAAATAACGATTAAAAAGAGTATCCTGCCCGTTCTTCGTGCCCGCTCTAAGCCCTAGATGTGATTCCATTTTTTTAAATATAGTCGTTCATATATGTACAAATATGTATAAATAAATTTTGATTTGATATGTCTGAACCAAATATTTGTAAGAAAAACCTTTGTTTTACGATACCACCAAGGATATGGTCTTATACAAATATTTTATACAGACGTTCTTTAGTACTTTGTCGAACTCGTGGTACTGGAGCGATTTGTTACGAACCTTGAAGCCAAATCGATTGTAATGTATATTTATAAACTTTTCACAAGTTTTCATAAGTCTAGGCAAAAATATAACAGCGTTAAAAAGGTATTCGTTTGAAAATACAAGTTGTTTCAAAAGCATCAAAGTGAGATGTTAATCAGTTGCGATGCTTTTATGCAGATTACACTGCTTCATTATTCTAACTGCGATTGAATTAATTTACAAGAAATGCATAACTATTTCATTGCGGGAACTCTTGCTTGTTTATGTAAAATCTTCGTATTCTTCCTGACGAAATAATTGTTTTGGGTTGCAAATAGAGAAAGCTAGCCGTAGCACTAGTAACTGCATTCATCAATTTGCAGACTGCACACTTCAATACTGGGGCATTTGCAAATGAATCTATATCTGACATAGAGAAGGTAGAGAAGTCTATGATAAATGCTTGGAATATACTTAATATTAAATTAGCCGATATTTTGTATTTTTGACTTAAATGTATCTATTATTTTGGATGTTTATAACAAATAATAAACGATTATTTTTGTACCAAAATTTAAAAATTATTTTATGTTAGATAAAGCCGGATTTTATTTATTAGACCGTGTTATTTAAATTCCGGTCATAAATGATTTCTTGGCTTTAAAAGATCATTATTAAGTCGTAAAATTATTTATTTTTATAGTCATGAGTACTTCCGTTGTTTATTTTTTTACTAATTTATAAATATTTATAGTAAAATTATCCATCATACATTTATATATTTATTATACCTTAACCGTAATGCTGAGCTTTGTGTAACTTGGAGGTTGTTTGAGTTGGCAACCTGTTCTATTCCTGGCAAAACATTATTTCCCCTTGGGAAACTCGTACACGCATAAATCAAAGATAGGAATCTCTCTGTCTGAGTTCCACGTATTCTTAGTTGTGTTTTAGACTATTCAAAAATATATCTCAAGTGAATCTTGTCTTGGACGCTGCAAAAATTAAATGTCTTTGACTACTTTATTATTGGATATTCAGACTTGTGATATAAACGTAATTTAAACCTCAGCTATGTGTATGAGTATACAGCATATACATAGATACTATACCTCGTGAGATATTATCTTAAATATTTGCTGATGATAAGCTGTATAAACACGTGCACGAGACGATTTAATGACTGCAGAAACCATTAAGAAGGAGCCTTCGACTAGGGCTTTTTTACACCACGAGGGTAGCGCCTGGGCCTAAGCTTTTTATTCAGTAACAAAAAAACTAAATCAGCCTCGTTTCACTATTAAGAGTCGGATTAAATTAAAAAGCGTAATTTTACTTTATTTATTTTTTTAAGTTTGTGCCCATATTTTACTAAGTAAATCATACTATTCAACTACCAGCATCCGGGTGATGTAAAATATATCTCAGTAGAGTCTGTACAATTCATTTATTTTCACGTCATCAATTGTACAAATATTTTGTTTATTATAAACTTACTTTTTCAGCCGGACGACCGGTTCGCAAACTACAAAGGTGTCCGGGACATCACTATAAAGAAGGTAATGTATATTTTCATGTCACTTCATATAAATAAGGTTTAAAATAAAAAAAAAAACCAAATCGCCTACTAAAAAAACAAACTTACTAAACAATACAAAAATGTGTCTTTTATTAACTAATTTTATAATTATTCTGATATAGAAATCATACCAAAGAAACTATTTAAAACCTTATACGCTAAACTGCTACTACAATTTTTTTTCTTACAATGGTTGCCTTCCAAAGCGATAAGGCCGGCGGTTGCGATCCTTCTTATTTAGTTATTTACTGATTATTGCAATGTCTCAAATAAATAAAAACGACGGGTTGCACTCCGGGAGTGCCGGCAGTAGTGAAAACTTGAATATTAACGTTGTGCATTTTTGATATTTTGGAATGGTAAGGGAATAATTTTGCACGAATTGCTTTAATTATCAGTATAAAAATACAAACTACTAATCATTAATGTGGTAAAATACAATATTTATTTATTGCGATATCGTACACAAACATGACAATTTATATTACATTAAATACGCCGCGCCAGCTGTCTACTATCCATCCGTCTTACGAATTTTCGATCAGGTCACGTGTCCTGACGCGAGTTTAATTTTTTTTACCCATTCCAAAAAAGTGTACAATGCCGCTAAAGAAGTTTTCACTTCAATAAAGTGTCTTAAATTTCCAGGGTCCATCGGGATTGGGCATCATGATCATAGAAGGCAGACACACAGAGGCAGGCCGCGGTATATTCATTTCCGATCTGCAAGAGGGAAGCGCAGCAGAACAAGTAAGTAAAATAAAATCAAATCAAAACAAACCACATTTCTCAAACTTTACAAGACTAGTTTTGATAAAGAATGAAATTCTATTATAAGATGGATAACTGAAAGTGTAATCGAGATTTTAATCAGTAAAGATCCAATATTTAGCTGTTTTTGAACTGTTACGTACGTCGTACGGTCGTTAAACTGATAAATTTTGAGTAAGATATAATTTTTCTTATAAGAGCAGCAGCCTTGTGTCTTAAGTGGGCAACTCTCAACTCTGACGTCGACGTTTCTATGTGCGCATAAAACATGTACTAATACGGTGACAGCTAACTTCGTGAGGAACCCATATTAGGCCAAAAAATCCACGATGTGTGTCAGGCACAGAATGCTTATTACCTACTTGTTTCTGAAAAAATTAAATTAACGAAGAATCGACAATCTGCGGTCAAGACTGCTATACCGCAGTTGTAACGCCATTGTATTATTATAAAATTTATATTACGTAATTATTTTTTTGTTCGAATTCATAATTAGTCTATGAGCAAGTATTATTACAATTGTTCGACCGATCCGTTGACTTACAACACACTAAATCTAACTAAATTGACTAAGAGCTGAACTTGATTATTTTTTTAAAGTAACAATACTTTTTTCAGGCTGGTATGAATATAGGTGACATGATCCTCGCTGTTAACAGGGAGTCTCTTCTAACCTGCAGTTATGATGCTGTAAGTAATTTTAGAATAATATATAATATTTTAAATTATTTTTGCTGATATATTTATATATAAATTTCTTAAAAATTTTACGTTTCATTTCAAGATATTATTTTGTGTAGCCGTAAATGTCTACAAAGGAGAGTGAGAGGTATTTTTTTCTATCCGTACCGCTTGAATGTCAGAATTATAAGACAACAGCGCAAATAATTTTAAAATGTAATATTAAAATAAACGCGAAAAATTACAAATCATGCCTTTATAGTCTCTGTTTTTCTTCTTTCTCTGACTGAAAGATATTAACAATTTAAATCAGTTTACAATCTCATATGTACTCTGCGTTAAATGAAATAGTTTCTGCGGGTGAGATGCCGGGCCATTGTCATTTATTTTTAAATCAGAATTTATTTTATTCCATAATATTTTCAGGCCGCTGCAAAGCTGAAGCAGACAGAAGGTGTGGTCATTTTGACAGTATGCAGTCCCAATATGAAGGATCCTGATGAGTCTGGAACTTCCGGTAATTAATTATTTTTAATAGTGCAGTGTTGGCCTAGTGGCTTCAGCGCGCGATTCTCATACCTGAGGTTGTAGGTTCGATCCCCGGCTCTTAATTTGAGTCTATGTCGTATTAATGCAATTTAAGCTAAATATGATATTAAAATTATTCCAGGTGTCAGCGGGAGTCAAACGCCGAACCAAGACGGTCAGGCTCCGAAGCCAGCACCTTCGCCGGCCAAACGTAAATATTTTTCTATCTCAATTTTTAATTTTTCTCTGAGATGATTCTTTGCATATTTGAATTTTTTTATATATACTAATGACAAAGTTTTAAGGACTACCGAACGACAGAAACAAATTGTGTTTTTTTTTTAATTATTTAGTTATTACACAGTTCAGATTGAGGCCTCCATAGTAAGTCAAAAACCTGTGACAGGGAAGCTTCGCTCTTTAATTAACACGTTTTAACAAAATAAATAACACGATTAGTTTTAAAATGATGGTAGTGAAAAATAATAAATATATGATGACGACTGTGTGTGTGAGTGACGAATAAACCTAAGTGAATGTGTGCATGGAAAAGATGGACGAAGGAAAAATTTATAATAGAGTATTAAGTAATGCTTCTGTTTTGTTGCAGTTGAGTGTACCAAGCCAATGGTTTAATATCGTTTTCCATTTGCTACGACTAATATAATTAATAAATTAATTCTATACACATTTATAAAATAGTTTAAACGAATATATTTACAATATATACTAAAATTTGTAAAAAATAAATGTTTTATAATTTATACCTACTTATCAAAACTTTTAACATTTCATTTCTCCATACATTTTCAGCTGAGCCACCCGCTGACCCTGCAACAGCTCAGCTAAGAGCCAATCAAGACACTGTGATAGAAATCAACTCCAACAACGAAGTGTTAGGAATATTGCTACTTGGAGGCAGCGACACTTTGCTTAACGTATGTATTCATCTAAACTAATGATGAAAAGAGGATGTTATTTTTGTATGTTTGAAACGAATAAACTCAAAAACTAAGACCGATTTCACAAAGTGCTATATTTATTTCCAAAGTATTAAAATTCCAGCAGTATATTAATAAAATTTAAATATAAAACGCTATAAGTCACCTTTCCGCGTCTACTTTCTTGATATTTCGAGACAGGGCATTACTACCAACCCGTAAATATTATTTTGACGGCAATCGAACTTAGAATATTTGGGTTCGAACTGAAACATTATATGTGAAAACGCTGCGACGTAGAGAATTACTATCGACACTTAAAAATTTAATCAATTATTTATTCAAATTAGCACTAAGAAATACTCTATTAGTTTAATTAAAAGTAACCAATTCATATATGAACTCATAATCAGGGAAATTATTATTTTATAATTACTTAAGTGTCAATTAAAGAAAACAAATGAAGACGTTATGAAAAGACCATCCTTCCTTAAAATAAATAAAAATAAATCAGTAGCGCTACAACCTCTTTAGGTCTTGGTCTCAGATTTCTGAATCTGTTTCATGATCATTTTTAAACCTAATAGGCCTATTAAAAAAAAAATATGATAACTTTAAGTTTAAGTATGATATTTAATAAGAATTATTGTAAAATCTAACTTATATCTGGCCTAGTGGCTTCAGCGAGCGACTCTCATCCCTGAGATCGAAGGTTCGATCCCCGGCTGTGCACCAATGGACTTTCTTTCTTTTTTGCTCTTTTTTGCATTGAATATTCGCTTGGACGGTAAAGTAAAACATCGCGAGGAAACCGACATGTCCCAAAAAGTCGACGGCGTGTGTCAGGCACATCAGGTTGACCACCAACTCGCCTAACTGATACATAAATCTGAGATCTAGACCTAAAGAGGTTGTAGCGCTACTGATTTTTTTATTTTTACCGCACATTAAGAGTATAATAACAAACTTAATGTGATGTATAATTTTTTTAACAGTATAAAATTAAAGTATCTTTATTATTATTTTACGTCCTTATATATCATAAGAAAGTCCCACTTTTCACATTTATTTATTCCTGGCAATGCTGGTTAGCGAAAAAGCGGCCAATTGAACCGTGTTATTTTTACATACAAAATTTGTGGCATACATTGTAAACAAATTATTTCTTGTTGCGCCGAAATGACAGGGTGCAGCGGCTGTAGTACTAGACATTTATAAGAACGGGTGCATCGCTAAAGATGGGAGACTGCGACCCGGAGACCAGATCAAGGACTGCAATGGGATCACCATCACCAAAGAGATGACTCACGAGAGGATTTGCGTTTCTATCAAACAGAAGGCACCCAAGGTATGCAGGTGTTGAGTTATTATTATCAGTTTGATCGTTGTGTATATGATATTGTTGGAATTGGATAATTCTGGAGTATAAAGTTATAGTAAGTTTATCTACAAATTTCTCGGAAACTAAATGTCATGTCCTGTCTGTGTTCTAACTTAGGGAGCAGGACAAATTTCATCACGTCATTAAGGAAGTCTCTAAGGATTTCAATTCAAATTCACTTTTCAAACTAAAACTAAATATAAACATAACAATCAAATATACAATATTTACAATTTTCTAAACGTACATAGTAATAAAAATAATAAAAAGAAAATTAATACAAATTTAAAAAGTTTGGTCCTTGTGGCAGTGTACCTTTAACGCTGGCGGCATTTCCTCGCTGTATTGCGATACTTATTCGTTGAGCGAGGAAAGCACCAGCTCTGGCGTCATCGGTACTATCTACCAGACGCCAACTTAAATCTTTAAGCTACCTTAGGTTAGCAAAGAATCAATCCGTCAATTATATTCTTATTAAGATAATGGCGATACTATTCCTTACTACTATCCCTTCGGTTGTTTCCATATTATATACAGCGTTTTAATTACACGATCTTGACCAAATAAATGTTTTCAAAAATGTATGTTAAAACAAAATAAAAACAATAATTTTTAATCTTAGAGCAGTGATTCCCAACCTGTTTTTGTGCCATGCCCCACCTTAACCTACCTTAAATTCTTATGTACCCCTATTTAACATACATAAAAAATAAAAAAATAAATCAGTGGCGCTACAACCTCTAGGTCTTGGCCTCAGATTTCTGAATCTGTTTCATGATCGTTTTTAAATCTAATAGGCAAGTAGGTGATCAGCCTCCAGTGCCTGACACACGCCGTCGACTTTTTGAGTCTAAGACATGTCGGTTTCCTCACGATGTTTTCCTTCACCGTTCGAGCAAATGTTAAATGCGCACATAGAAATAAAGTGCACAGCCGGGGATCGAACCTACGACCTCAGGGATGAGAGGCGAAAATTAAAAACACCCACCCTAAAAATTTTTTGTTGCCCTTCGTTGGAGGGAGGGGGGTGGGTGGGAAAGGCGAAAAATTTAAAAATTAAATTGTTTTTTTTAATGTATAAAAAAAAAGAAATTTTTTTTTTTTTTTTTTTTTTTTTTTTTTTTTTTTTTTTTTTTTTTTTTTTTTTTTTTTATTTTTTTTTTTTTCCCCCTTTCTTTCCTTTTCCTTCCCCCGGGGGGGCGGGTGGGAAAAACTTCGGAGGAAGGAATAAAAAGGTTTTTTTTTTTTTTTTTTTCTAACCAAAACCTTAACGTTTTTTTTTTTTTTTTAAAATGAAAGGAAAAAAAAAAAAAAAAAAAAAAGAGGGAGGGGGGGGAAAAGAGGGGGGAAAAAGGAGGAAACCGCGGGGGGGGGGGGGGGGGAAAAAAGAAGGGGAAAAAAAATTTACTTTTCCCCCCCCCCCCCCCTTCCCCCCTTTTCTTTTTTTTTTAATTTTTTTTTTTTAAAATTTTGGAAAAAAAAAAATTTTTTTAAATAATTAAAAAATTTTTAAAAAAATTTTTTTTTTTAAAATTTTTTTTTTTTATTTTTTTTTTTTTTTTTTTTTTTTTTTTTATTTTTTAAAATTTTTGTAAAAACTGTATAAATGGTGGAAATTTTTTTTGTTTTTTTTGGTTTTTTTCTTTTTTCCCTTCTTTTTCCAAAAACCCCCAAAAAATTTTTCAAATTTTCCAAGTGTTGCAAAAGTAAAAAATTAGCGTTTTTCCCTTTCCACTTTACTTTTCGGGGGAAACGCGGAGGGGGCGGGGAAGGGGGGAAAAAGGGGGGAAGGGGAACCCCCCGTTTCCCTTCCAGCCCCCATCTTGCCCCCCCAAGCCCGGGGGGGGGTGGGGGGGGGATTTGGGACCCGGAAAGGGAAGGGCCCAAAGGAATTAGATTTTTGGGTTTTTGTTTCCCCCTCTAAGTGTATCTTCTTCCCCCAAATAAAATCTCCCCAACCCAAACCCCAAAAACCCCCGGCAAAACCAGAAAAAAATAAAGCTTCCCCACTCTTCTTTTCTCGTTTCCTTTTCCCCCTTTTCTTTTCCCCCCGGGGGGTGCCCGTAAAGCCCGCCCCCCCGCCGAAACATCCCCCCCCGGGGGGGGAAAAAAAAACTCCCCCGCGGGGGTTGATAGTAAACCAAACCCTTCCAACCAAAATTCCCCCCCAAATTAATTCTTTTTTTCTTCTTCCCAATAAATTCCCCCCCCCCCCCCAAACAATTCCTATCCTTTTTTTCCCCCCCCCAACCCCCCCCCCCCTAACTTCCCAAAAAAATTTTTTTTTTTTTTTTTTTTTATTAAAAAATTTTTTTCCAATTTTTTTTTTTTAAAATTTTTTTTCCCCCCAAAAAAAAAACCCCCCATTTGGGGGCCCCCGGGGAAACCGCGCCCCCCGGGGGGGCCGGCCCCCCCCCCGGGGCCCCCCCCCCCAAAAACCCCCCCCGACGCCCCCCCCCCCCCCCCCCCCCCCCCCCGCCCCCCCCCCCCCCCCCCCCGCGGGGGGGGCCCCCGCGCGACAAAATCTTCCCCCCCCCCCCCCCCTTTTTTTTTCCTCCCCCCCCTTTCCCTTCCCCCCCCCCCGGAAAAAAAAAAATTTTTAAAAGGAAATTAACAATATTTTTTAAAAAAAAAAAAAAAAAAAAAAAAAAAAAAAAAAAAAAAAATTTTTCCCCAAAATTTTTTCCCTATTTAAAAACAAGGAAAAAAGACCAAGGGGAGAAGGTAAAGAGGGGAAAGGGGGGGGGTTTTGTTTTGGTTTTGGTGGGGGGGGGGGGTGCCCCCCCGCCCGGCTCCCCGGGGGGGGGGGGGGGTTTGGGGCTTTTCTTTCCCCCTCCCCCCCCCCCCCCCCCCCCCCCCCCCCCCCCCCCCCCCCCCCCCCCCCCCCCCCGCCCCCCCCCCCCCCACCCCTCCCCCCTCCCCCTTTTTTTTCCCCCCTCCCCCCTTTTTTTTTTTTTAATTATAAAATTTTTTTTTTTTTTTTTTTTTTTTAAAAAAAATTTTTTTTTTTTAAAATTTTTTTTAAAAAAAAAATTTTTTTTTAATATTTTTTTTTTTTTTTTTTTTTTTTTTTTTTTTTTTTTTTTTTTTTTTTTTTTTTTTTTTTTTTTTTTTTTTTTTTTTTTTTTTTTGGGCCCCGGGGGGGGGGGGGGGCCTGGGGGGGCGGGGGGGGGGGGGGGGGCGGGGGGGGGGGGGGGGGGGCCCCCCCCCCCTTTCTCCTCTTTTTTTTTTTTTTTTTTTTTTTTTTTTTTTTTTTTTTTTTTTTTTTTTTTTTTTTTTTTTTTTTTTTTTTTTTTTTTTTTTTTTTTTTTTTTTTTTTTTTTTTTTTTTTTTTTTTTTTTTTTTTTTTTTTTTTTTTTTTTTTTTTTTTTTTTTTTTTTTTTTTTTTTTTTTTTTTTTTTTTTTTTTTTTTTTTTTTTTTTTTTTTTTTTTTTTTTTTTTTTTTTTTTTTTTTTTTTTTTTTTTTTTTTTTTATATTTTTTTTTTATTTTTTTTTTTTTTTTTTTTTTTTTTTTTTTTTTTTTTTTTTTTTTTTTTTTTTTTTTTTTTTTTTTTTTTTTTTTTTTTTTTTTTTTTTTTTTTTTTTTTTTTTTTTTTTTTTTTTTTTTTTTCTCCTCTTTCTCTTTTTTTTCCTCTTTTTTCCCCCCTTTTTTTTTTTTTTTTTTTTTTTTTTTTTTTTTTTTTTTTTTGGGGGGGGGGGGGGGGGTTGGGGGGGGTTTGTTTTTTTTTTTTTTTTTTTTTTTTTTTTTATTTTTTTTTTTTTTTTTTTTTTTTTTTGGTTTTGGGGTTTTTTTTTTTTTTTTTTTTTTTTTTTTTTTTTTTTTTTTTTCCCCCTTTTTTTTTTTTTGTTTTTTTTTTCCCTGGGGTTTTTTTTTTTTTGGGGGTGGTTGGGGGGGGGGCTTTTTTTTTTTTTTTTTTGTTTTTTGGGGGGCGGGGCGCCCCCGGGGGGGGGGGGGGGGGGGGGGGGGGGGGGGGGGGGGGGGGGGGGGTCCTTTTTGGGGGGGGGTTTTTTTTTGGGGTGTTTGGGGGGGGGGGGGGGGGGTTTTGTTTTGGGGGGGGGGGGGGGGGGGGGGGGGGGGGGGGGGGGGGTTGGGGGGGGTTTTTTTTTTTTTTTTTTTTTTTTTTTGGGGGGGGTTTTTTTTTTTTTTTTTTGGGGGGTTTTTTTTTTTTTTTTTTTTTTTTTTTTTGGGGGGTTTTTTTTTTTTTTTTTTTTTTTTTTTTTTTTTTTTTTTTTTTTTTTTTTTTTTTTTTTTTTTTTTTTTTTTTTTTTTTTTTTTTTTTTTTTTTTTTTTTTTTTTTTTTTTTTTTTTTTTTTTTTTTTTTTTTCTCCTTTTTTTTTTTTTTTTTTTTTTTTTTTTTTTTTTTTTTTTTTTTTTTTTTTTTTTTTTTTTTTTTTTTTTTTTTTTTTTTTTTTTTTTTTTTTTTTTTTTTTTTTTTTTTTTTTTTTTTTTTTTTTTTTTTTTTTTTTTTTTTTTTTTTTTTTTTTTTTTTTTTTTTTTTTTTTTTTTTTTTTTTTTTTTTTTTTTTTTTTTTTTTTTTTTTTTTTTTTTTTTTTTTTTTTTTTTTTCGCACGCTGAAGCCACTAGGCCAACACTGCTCTATTTAACATACATAATTTATTTATTAAACAATTGAATTGTTCACTTAAGAAATTTAAATGATAGGTTTTCGGAAGAAATCACTAGGAAATTGTTAACGAAACAATAAATAAATTTTCCAGTTAAAAATGAACGTGTACCGGCCAGAGCCCATAGTCTACGATGAGATCGATGTAGAATTGACTAAAAAGGGGGGCAAAGCTCTAGGGCTGGCGTGCATACAACCTGTCCAAGGCACGGGAGTCTACTTAGGTGAACTGGTGAGTTTATTTATTTATCAACAAAATTGTGAAAGGTAAAATTTGCATTATGATAAATATATATAATAATAGAAAAGCATTTATTATGACTTTTGTCAATGTAAATATGTTAAGAGAAAGTTAAGGGAGGTTGTAAAATTATTTATTGTTCAAACTTTCAACTCAATTAATATAAATCACATAATTAAGTCGTACAAGAGTGATAAAGATAAAGTCATTTGTATTTACTCACAGATTGTATACAACTTTAGTTAATATATTATGACATAAAATTAATAATTTTTGATATATATACCAATTAATTTGATTTCTTTCAAGCTTGCCGGTTCACCAGCGGAAGTTGACGGGCGTCTCCAGCGCGGGGACTTCCTAGCATCTGTGGACGGCAAGGATATGACGTCAGCAGACGCCCCGACTGCCGCCGCAGCGCTCAAACTTTGCACCAACAAGGTTCCCATCAAAGTGAAGAGATTCAAAATTAAGTGAACGATCAGTGCTTAGTGCGGTTTAATAAAACGATTTAGTATGTTGCAATTTGCATTCGATATTGCGTAATATGATTTAGTGCGTTTCAGTGCTGTCATTTGTTTCTTTGGCAATTGTTTTACTGTTGCGGCTTCTGCGTCTCTGTACCTGAGAACTTTAAGTTTGTTAACTGTGTTTTATGTCGATGTAATGTCACAAAAGCAAATATAAGTTTAGCTGTCACAATATGATGTAAAATCAATATTTTATTATATTTGAGCTAGCGTTTGATCCTCTCTGTAGATCTAGAGAAACATAAATGGTTTTTATGTGACACATTTCACCGTTTATTTCTGATTCTTTAAATGTGGTTTTAAATACCTTATAAAATTTAACAAAGGCATTCTGTGCAAAAACAGGGGGCGTTTAATTCGAACTGACATCAAGTCGAATTCGGGGGGGCTTGTAAAAAACTCCAACAAGCCAAAACACCCAAGTTACTTAGTATGTAATGTTTGTTGCAAGTTTATTAAAGGTCAAAGTCCGAAAAAATTGGCACAGATGGGGACTTTTCAAAATTTCATCGTCATGGACTTGTAAATAAGAAATCACATTGATGGAAATTTTCAGCAAAATGGGATTTACTTTTGGCGCTAATTTGTCGTTATATATTAAAGCTACAGATTACACAAAAAATGTCTCCTCCACAATTAACAATCTGATTCTAATAATTCTATAATTCAGTATTTCGTATATTTAATATGAATTTAGTTTTATATTAATCGTTTAAGTACATGGGCCGATAAAACCCTTTATCAGTAGGATGTACATTATTTATTTGTGCTAAGATTGAAAATGGTTATTTCAAAAATTCGAGTATTTACGTAATTTTTATATTTTATGACTTCGTTGTCATTTGATTGTATACATTTCTTTGTACACATTTCAAATTACAATTGTTTGCCTTGATTTCTTTAAAAATTCGCGGTTCCTTTAGTTTTTTTTAAGTCGGTTAAAAGCAGAAAACTTTATGTTTTTTAACTTCATGTTATCTAAAAATTTCTATTTATTTTGTTTCTTTTACCGAGAGTAAACATTTAAGGGCTAATTGAGACAGGGTCAGCAAAAGATTTTTGAAATAACATTCTCCTTTAGTTATTAAGTTTAGGCAACTTCAGGTACAAATAATTCTTCTCCATAAATATAACATTATTTGCACGGCATATTTATATTTTTAATATTAACTTGCCAATGGAATGGAATTTGTTTTAAGGTTTTAGACTAATGCTAACAATCTAGTCTGAATTCTTAGTGGATTCATAAAATCGGATAATATTCATTTCGATTTAGGAAATTAGTTAAATATAGGAATTGTGCAAAATAGTTAAAAATTATCTACCACATAAATTTCTAATAAAATATCCACGTTGAAAATACAATGTCAAATGCGTAGTATTCTAAATCATTGTAAATTGTAAAAATCTAATTCTAAATAGAGTATTGCTTAAATTTATCGCCAAAACTAGATAGGCATTAGTAAATAGTACGGGGTGATAGGTTACACACATAGATGGCGTTGCTTTAAGTTTCTAATGAGTCACTAAAGCGACTTTGTCCCTTATTCGTAAATATTGAAAGTTTTCTACTAACAGTCTTCAAATTATTTTCTATTATAAATATAATTTAATACAAAGCAAAGGATGCTATAACAATTCTCCAGTATAAAGTAATAATGAAGTAATCTAAGGGAGGTCGGCTTTTGTTTCCACGCAATTTATTTCTCTTTGTAAGACGAATTCTGTTCAATTGATGTATATTCGTTCTTTGATTTCGTTCCAATTCAAATGTATCTTAATAAGGGTATGTGGAGGAAGATGGTGACCTATTCCTCCAAGCTAAAGGGATCCTCCTTTTCCCTTCCCTCGACCAGTCTACTGACAGGCCCAGGCTCCAATGACTAAGATCGAGAAGATTAGCGCAATAACTTTGTTAGCGCTTTTCAGGGTAAAGACGTAATTGTAGTGATTCGTGGGCAGGGATTGTATGAGTAGGTGTCGCTATAGATACATTTGTCTAAGCAAGGGCCTTAGTAATCACATGGCTTAATAACCTCTATACAATTTAATACGAGAATATTCTTAGTTTGAACGTGGTTAGTCCTATGTACAGTTGTTAGATAGGAGAGCGAGTGGACACTTAAGCTTGTGTGTCAAGTACCCTTTTATAATACAGTAAAAACTGATGCTATATCATGACTTTTGATTGTTTCATTATTACTTTGAATACTTGGTCATGGTAGTCAACGTCAACTAAATTTTATTCGTTTTCGTGGTTCTAACACGTGTAGGCTTAGAACTATAGGAATCCTAACTAAACGAAGTTATAGATTTTAAAGTCGAAGTACATTAATGTAACAGTACATGAGATCACGTTTCATCCCTACTTCATTGTATTATTAATTGTTTCTGACGCTGATTTTAGATATTCGGTCAATAAATGCTGTGAACCAAAAGATTTGTAAAACAAATATAAACTATTATTTTTACCACTATAATATGTATTATTACCCCTACATAATTAACTTAGAACATGCTTTGTAAGGTATAAAATGCCTTCACATATCTGACCTGGCAGCACTTCTATAGTGCGTAGTGGTAGCTATAAAGCCGCATTCGTCGGGTCAGATAGGTAAATGGCAGTATCGGTAAAATAACTTGTTATAAATATTAATATCTTATTAGTATTAGTAGGTCTTCAATTTTTCTAGTGATTGTAAAATAATGTTGCGATGAATTACCAATAATTATGTACCAAATTAAATGTATGAAATAGATCATAATATATTGTGCGCTTTTTCAAAACCTTTTTTTATTTCCGTTTTTAAAAGCGATTCATAACCCCGAGGTGAAATCTAATTCCGGCTCTGTTATGGATTTTCCTCTCTATGTGCGAAGCTGACTGGTAATCTTATAAGTACCCCTCACTCGTGGCTCGATTTTTATTACTTTTTTGAAACATTTAAAAAGTAAAAAAATTAAATAACCTTACACATAAATGGGCATAGGCAATTCAGTCCGATGGAGAGGCGCTGGGGATAAGTTTAGACATATCGAAAGCCTTCGATGGATGTGGCACAGAGCGCTTCTTTTGAAGTTTCTAGGCCCGAAATTATGCAATTGGATTTCCAGCTTTCTCGCTGATCGGAGCATCAAGGTCGTCATTGACGGATCATGTTCCGACTTTAAACCCGTGAACACTGGGGACCCACAAGACTGTGTCCCCGACCCTGTTTCTTCTGCATATCAATGATATGTTGCAACTTAGCAACATTCATTGCTCTGCATGCGATATACACGGGCCGTGCAGGTGTTTCTCGGGCAGTTGTCGGAACAAACTTTTGTCTGTCGTGGGGTCGACTAAATCTAGTCAAATTTAACCCCAAGAAAAGGGTCGAAATAAAATAAATATGGCTAATTCAATCCATTCGTTAATATTTTAGAACGAAAAATAATAATACATTTCGATGAAATAATCGTTTATTAACATCAATTTGTAACAGATCAACGTCAAATCACATAATTAGAGATATTTAATTTTCCAAATAATTTACTTATTAAAAAATATTAATGTATCTTATTTATACGTAATGATTATGACACATGACTAGAGAAATAAAATTAAGGATAATGGCCGCTCACTAAATTATTGGGACGATATATATTTAACTAATAATAATTAACGGAAACATTCGATACTACGTATTATATTTTTGGGCAATAACTTCTTAGACTATATTTAAAGTTTTACTAACTAAACAGTACGTAAGCACACAATAAGATATGTACAGGGATAATGTAACCTACTACGTAAATGGGACCTACTTAAAAAAAATAACATTTAACTGTTTTTGACAAATTACATAAAAATACACTTTTTGGCTAAAAAAATACGACAAAGAAAGCTTAAAGGTACATAGTAATAATATAACAAGTAAATGTAATTTTTTTTTATCACAATAACAAGTAAGTACATGAATAATTTAATACATGTTTTATTAAAATTCAGAGTCATTAAAGGTCAAATTCGATAATGCATCGAATTATTTAGTTTTGTCATAGATAACTTTTTAATGAAACTGCTTTCATTTTTCATCAACTTACTACTCGTAATACAATGTCAATTATTAAATGTAACTAACGTCAACAAAATTTAAATATACGTCACTATTAGAAATTCAAATGAAATACTAAGATCAAGGGAAAGAGTAATACTGACAAAAATTAAGGTACTTTGAATTCCTGGTATTTTCTGTTGGTGCTTCGCGATCACTTATATTTTAAATAAACTACAGTCTTTCTTCAGAGCTTTTTCGTATAACCAAAGGCTTCAACTTACTTCTTAACTTAACTAGCCGCTTACTTGCTTTATCAGTCGAATTAGGAATTCTTAAATCAGGCATTGATTTGCTCTCAGACAATTCTGCAGATTTAACCGTACCATAATACCTGGGCATACTGTAATCATTTTCCTTAAACATAAGGGCGGTTTTTTGTTTAATGCTTTGTAAACTATTTTCTCCCTTAAATTCTGGCATAGTAGGTGGTGTATCCGCAAAGAATCTAGGTAAATTATTACTTTTAATTATCGGCGTGTCTGGCAAAGAACTTAATTTTAGTTCACTCTCAGTAAGGGATGGCACTCCGAGCGTCGATTTGCTTTTAATAAGGGGAGGTTTCTCTGGTGTAAGGTAAGCTGGGATATTCAAAAATGATGCACTCCTATGTGGCACCCTTGATAAAACCTTATTAATTTTATTTGGGTCAATACTTTTAAGACTTTCCACTCTATTTAACATTGGCCTAAGTTTGCTGGAACTATCAATTCTATCCAAAGTTTTGGCACTGTTCGTTCTAAGAATTCCTTTAACACTTTCTATTCTGGGTAACACAAGGGTTGAAGGAAGGGTAATTACTGAAACTGGGTCGTACTCATAAACTGGATGCTGGTTTTTGATTTTTACCTCGTCTTTCAAGGTTAGGGTGCTTGGTTTGATAACATCCTGCTTTTTAATGGCTATCATAGTTAATCCTTCTTCGGTGTCTTGACTTCTGGTGTCTTCTTCTTCCTCTTCTATTTTAAACATATCATATGACGCCAAAAGTTCATCTTTAAACATTATTTCGAAATCTGTTACGGGTGAATCAACTTCATCTTCGAAATACACTTTGGTTCGATTTGGTTTATCAGATAAGTAGTCGGGTTCAGATTTAGTTTCCATTTCATCTAATGTATTCGTGCTACCTGTTTTCAGCTCTTGTTCGTCTCTGAATATTAATGATTTTGAAAAGACCTGGAATATATGAAAATAATTAAAACACAACTTGAATAGATTAGTGTTTAATTTACCTATATTAAAAAATATTAGTATTTATATAAAGTGTAGCTGATATTAATATCGGCTACACTTTATTTACATCTTCGGCCGGTACAACCGCTGGCACAAGTAATTTTGTAAAAATAAAAGAAAGATTACAAATCCAAAAGTGAACACAGAAACTTCTTATATTAATGATCATAGAATCACGTACCTCGTACAACTTATCAGCGTGCAAGGGTAATTCCTTGATTTCTCTTCCAATAATAGCAGTTGGGGGTAAATGATTGTTGTTAATCGGTTGTTGTGTAATGACACTGTCTAAACTTGCACCCATATTGGAATAGCCATTGGTGTAGAGAGTGTTGTCTTCTAGTCTGAAATGTTAGTAAGTGTTAACTTTGGCGTGGGCCCCATACAGTGCTATTATCGAATACTAATTCTTCCGTAACCCAGCTTTCCGGTAAAATAAGATGATAAATCAGTAAACCAAGTTTAGGGTTGTCAAAATTATACAAAAGAGCCAAATACAAATGCTTGCCTGCTAGCCTCTTTTGAAGATTTTGTGCAATACAGAAAACAAATAAATATTTATTGCCTAAGAGAGTATCGCTACAAGAAGGAAATCATGGCTGATGTGTAATTCAAAAATACTTAAGAACCGTATGACTTGGTCCCGTGGGCAAAACTAGTATTTTATAAGGGAGACCTTCAATTCATATAAATAACGTATAAAAGTTAAAACGGAAATAGTTATTAATACTATACATATACGACCTCTATATTACAACGCTGTTATCAATAAAACATATTTATCTAGGTTTTAGCGGCATGCACTTTCGATTAGATACTTATTTACACATACAACTATCTTATTTATATAGGAAGTACTATTTAACATGACGTTATCGTTATAATATAGGCCTTGGTCGTCTATTTGTCTATTACAAAAAGCGTTTAAGCTGTCACCCGAATGAACTTGCTCCGCCAACTTACCATCAGACAGTATGTGAGTCGACTAAAACGTCACCATACTCTAGAGCTAGAAGACCGGCAGTAGCTCTAGACATAAGATGAGTAGATGCTTCCAATGGGAAGTCACTCCACATACAGCACCACAGAAAAAAATAGCCTTAGGGCTGATAATTGCAAAAACCGCAAAAAAAAATTATATATAGAGAAATCAATTGCCACACGACATCACGGTTTGGATGGTTGAAATATCGTAGTAACTTATTTGGAACAAGAATTTAGAAGTGGAGAGGATTATTGCCTAACTTTATAAATAAGTTAACTTCAGAGATACTACATATACTATGACTAAACGTAGATTATTTATTACATTATAGCATTTATACTTACTTATATGTAGCTATTTTTTTATCAAAGCAAAATCTTTCTTCGCAACATGTCCAATATAGTGTCTCCAAGCAGCTGAAAAGGAAAGATATAATTAGTTAAAGAGGGATGTTTGTTTTATAAGGGTTTCTAATCTGCTAAGATACGAGTAAACAATATATAATTTGTGAAATACATAACAGTTTTGAGTTCCTCCAGTTTAGTTTAGGTCCCATAATCAAAATATGTTTTTTATTATAGAACCTTTAGGTGTTTGGTAGGTTACCTGGACGAATATACAATTGTATTAAGTAAGTCTTATTAATTGAAAAAAAAGAGTCGGTAAACATCCCTTTTCATGTTTATTAAAAGGAGTACTACTATTTATATTTTATATTTGAAAGAAACACAATATTGGATCTAACCCACGAATAGCTACGAGGTACATGTTTATAAATAAAATTATGTGTACAATAAATTTTATTGTGCAAGGGTAATGAACTGCCAAGTTAATCTTGACAGATGGCACTTATCAGTTTCAGATTCACCTTGAGGTATTAACTTTAGCAAATCTAATCTAGGTAACTTCAAGTAGTTGCCATTTATTTTCTGCCCGGTTTTTCACGAAATCTAGATTACAAGCTATGAAACTTTTTTTATTAATTACATTAAAAAAAACGGGGTTGCTATTTTGATCACTGTCAAATGAGAGTTCTCACTCTCTTTCTTCAGCTTCAGCTGTTTCTGTAATTCTTTTTCGTCAAATGGCAAATAGGTGATGAACCATCTGAGTCTCACTCACGCTATAAAGTTTTACTGGTAGGTAGGTACGTCTCCGACGTGCTCAGTTTGAGCAAGTTCGTTCGTTGATTACACACATATCCATTTGTGCACTCAAGCTACACTTATTATAGCCTAATTACCAACACCATTTACAATAAAATATGAATAAGATAATATAAATTTTATTTTTAATTCAATCGTAATAATTATTTTATGAAAAGTCATTGTATTACGCGATAAACGAGTAAAGTTTGGAAAAAGCCGGAATAACCCTAACTAAAACACATATCTTTGATTATATGTATTTGATATGTGTGATTTAGTTTTCGAGTTTATGTTCAGACGGAGACGCGACATTATAAGAACAACCTATGCTCTATAAAAATATTAATATTATTTTCTTTCTTTAAATTAAAAGTTTTAAGGATGTAATTAAATTATGTTTTCAATTTTTTGGGCATCAAGTAGTGGTTTTTTTTTCAATTTGTAATCGGTTCGGTATAGGTTAAGGCATAAAAAATCATACTTTGTATTAATTATATTGCAAATAATTTGTAAAATCGCCAAATTATAATTAATTTAAATGGACGTACTTGGAACGAAACGGATGCATGAAAATGTATTTTTAACTTCTTTTAGTAATTGGATATAATATATACAAATACATATTGGAAAAACTATGTGTTATCATTCCAAAATTTATCGTATTACTTATTCTAATGCTTGAGGAAACTATTATACCGGTCATTCTAATAAATCTCTTTAAATATTTTATGACTAGAACCAGTTTTTTTGACCACATAAGGGAATTAAAAGCATTTCGATCAAATATTAGATAATTTTAAGTTACAATAAAATTAAGATACTTACTATTGACAAGACTTGCACAATTTAAACAGCATCTTTACATCTTCACATTATACTACGACAGTTCGTTATATTTGGTTCCTTCTGAGATCTGAAATAAAGGAAAAGTTTTTAATTTTGATATTGTTGAATGATCAGTACCGCGCGACCTTAGCTGATATTATGTAAATTTTGTAATACTTTTCCGGAAATATCAGAATGAAGTTGTCGATAATTATGGAGAAAGTAAGAAATGCTATAAATGTAAATTATTTTTCAATTATTTATTTGATTTGGTGAATATATATCAACATTAATTCAAATAAGTAAAAAAAGTAATAAAAGTCGAGTTCTCTTTGTCTTTCTTCTATTTTTTAACATTATAAAAACATATTTTTATGGTTAACTGACAAGTACATAACGCATATTATGATCAAGCGTAGAAATGCACTATTAAATGATATTTTCTTTATTCGAATGTAACTAGTGTTATGTTACGGTCTAACCCAAAACCCGTTTTTTTGCCAAGAATCAAAACTTCTGCATGATTTCCGTTCACAACTGAGCCAGGTTGTATATTATTCTTTATAGTATGGTCATTTAACGTTTGACAATAAATCACCGTTTGACTCATGACAAGTATGAAGTGAAATATGTATGAATGTAACAATTGACAATTGTTCTCTCACCGTTTTATTGTTAATGAGAGTATTCGTGACAAAATAATATTATTTTTAAAACATCCTTGACTTTATGTTCTATACTTTGTATCTTAGTTACATTTTACGTAACAAACATCTAGAATAATTCTAAACTTACAATGTATATTATAAATCGATAAAACAATCTTTAAGGCACAAAACTATATCGCAAATAAAACATTGTAACATGTTAACGATATTCGGATATTTATGTAAGTAATATGAGCTTATTAAGTTTTTTTAAATTAGCTTCCGGATACGGCCTTAACCGCGTTCAGCCTTCAGTTCTGTAACTCACTTTTCGAACTCTCACAGCGGTTTTCGCAGCGGCGGTCGCGCTCAAATCAGTCCTGAAGCATTCATTTTACGATTTGGCTTTCTGATAAACAATAAACTACAAGCTCCCTCCGCTTGTCAAGACGTAATGTGAAATTGCTTAACAGAATACCATGAGATTCCAAAAATGACATGAGTGACGAAGGGAGCGTTGTTAGTGCGAGGTGAACTGACGGATTAACAGAATCGCCCGGCAGTACCTAACCTTCTCGATCCAGTTACTCGCAAAAATATTGATAAAGAAACAAAATTTCGATTCATGTGCAAATATTTTCCCTTTACCTACGAAACAAAACGACATGTTACATAGGCGTTGTTAAGATCAGGAAACGAATTAGATGTAGGCCAATTTAAAGGCTGATATTTACATACAATGGTATTACATGGTGTGCTGGGAATTCATAATAACATCTGGTACGGCTGACAAAATTTGATCGTATTAAGATGCAAGAGTAAGACTGGTTTGGTCTGGCATTGAAGGTGATATAGGTTTCATTAATATTGTATTTTTAATTCTGTGTCAACCCTAAGTGTGGGTTGTATAAACTGTTAACTAGGTCTCACTACCATCGAAGTTTATGAGTAATACTTAGACATATATTCTCTATTGACGCTTTGGTATAAAAACAGCCAACCCCTGTCTTGGCTTCAGATGTCTGTTTCATGATTGTTTTATTCTAATGGGCAATTTCTAATTTTTTAAACTAATCAGCATTCTGTGTCTTTTTGGGTCTAGGGCTTGCCGAGTTCCTCAGGATCTTCACCGTACGTGCGAGTGTTACATACGCACATAGGAAATAAAGTCTCTTCGTGCACAGTCGGGTTGAAAATTCTATGATGGTTCTGTAACCTCAAATCCGTACGTGTGCAAGTCATTTTACGATTTGGCATTCTGATACGGAGGAGCTAGTAGTTTATTGTTTATCAGAATTCAAACGTAACCGACTTTCGTGATTTGAGCGCGATCGCCGCGGTGAAAACCGCTGTGAGAGTTCGAAAAGTGAGTTACGACTCCAAGGCGGGATGAAAGTCGCATGCTCAAGCCACAAGAACAATACTGCTTTTAAAGTTGGGTACAATGGCTATCTTAAAAGAATTTTATCGGTTATGAAAATTCAGATAAAATATAATTTTACTTAAGCGATACCGAAGTCGTAAAATAGAATAATGGTTCATAGCTACGAATGTTTATTATTTTCTCTAAAACAACCTTGGCTCTCTTAGATGTAGGACAATATATAGTATTACCATACAATACGATCGTTATCATATAAGAATACTTCAAATTGGTACTTGAGGTTTTGCAAGCAGTTAAAAGTTGTATAGATTGAAGGGATATTAAATAAAACAAATGAAAATTAATTTAAGTGCTTTTCTACTACATAATAATCGTATAAAAATATCGAATAAAAGCTTGCCGTTACTTATAGAAAGTTACTTTTTATTTAAAGAATAATTTGTCCTAATTCTAAGGAAAATGTGAGGTGATAAAACACTCATTATTGTTGAGTTATTGATAAACCGCAGTAACCTTCCTTGTTTTCCATTGAATGACCACAAGTAAACAATTACTCAGAATTTTTATTATGCATAAAATGACCGTCTTCAAGAAGAATGTCTACCCTTAACGTGGAATTCATTAAAATTCAAGCAATATAAATATATAAATTATATGCTATCTTCTTGATAGGTTGGTTTTGATGGCGGATATAGTATAGAAATCCATAATTGCTCCATAATCCAAAAAGCTAAATCTTCTCCAAGATATTTTTACTTTCTTACATTATTAAACAATACTATGAATTTCGCTTTACCTCCTATTGAACGCTTCAAATTTGGTTATTATAAATTTATTCTAGTAAAGTTTGAAGTACATAATATATTTTAGTTATAGCTATTTAAACAAATATTATGTTAAACTAATTATCACCAATGATGTTATCCATCAAAGGGACAATCACCAGTTATGTTTGAGCGATGCATACATAGGGTGCTTTTTACCGGGAGATCATATACCAGAGACCTAAAAGCTAAAAGTATTGAACAGAGCAATCGTTCAACGACCACTAAGGCCTGATGACAGAACTTGGAAACATAAAATATAATTTTACGGGTTTTAAAAGTAATTTGACATAAACTATAGGTTCAGGTATGTGACCGTGAATGTAGATTAAAACAAACTGGTTTAAACCTCGTGATCGACTGTCATCACCAATTTATTTAGCGGATATATCTTTTGATGTTAGTCTTCGGTTTCGCTGTATACAATTATAGTCTTTTATCTTTATATGTATTTTTTATGTTACATTTAGCGGATGTTGTTTGTAGATATTTATCTGTTTAGAACAAAGAATTAATATAACAATAGTCTACATAATAAGGCTTTTACGCTTTTTAAATAAGTGCGAAGTAGTTTTACTTTTAAAATAAAGCTACAGAGGCTAAAAGTAATACAACGTTAATTTATTATAATTAGTGTCAAACCGTTCAAAATTCACCAACGATTAAAATAAAAAATAATTTATTTCTTCCTCAACTAACGTAACTAGATTAACTTAAAAAACGTAATAACTTACCAAAAATTTAATTTACCACTTATTACATTTCTATCACATTAATTACAAGACAAAAAACACAGCACTTTCACTAATTCCAAATTCAAATTTTTCGAACGAGTAGTTTTTATATCGTAATTAAACGAATAAGCGATGAGCGTATTCCATCGAGTCTATAGTGAAACTGTGTTGACGTGACTTGAGCAGGTGATTCATTGGAGTACATTATACATAACAGGCGACAGCGGGTAATTTGAATCGCTAAACGTTGACCACAATTTTTTATTTATCTTTTCCTTTTTATTACCTTCCTTCCTGCTTCCATCCCTTAGAAAATATAATATTAATCGTCATACTATTAATGGATAATAAGAAATAATAAACTATCACTGGATTTAGAATAATAACAAAGCTAAAGAGAAAAGTAGTCAATGATGATGCAGGTAGATTCAGGGTGAGACCCGTGAATTGTATAAGGAAACGTATTTACATTATTATAAATAGAAAACTAAAACAAATTTAATAAGTTTGATCCCTGTGGAATATAATTGTAATTTACTTATGGCATTTTAGTTAATAATAAAATATTATAATATTACATTTAAGCTAATTAATAAGTGTGAATTGGTTTTATGTTTGTATAAAATAAATCATATTATATGTCTAGCAATATAATATTTGATTAATGAAAACTTTTGTACTTTAAGGTTTAGTAATTATTATGTAAATATCCAATTTATTTTATTAAAATCATATTTGCAAAGGCCTATAGTTTATATATTTCACAGTTATGTGTTACAACTTTCTAATTCTTCACGCGCACTTTTTTTAAGCTATTCATTAGTCGTTGGAATTTTTAATTAGTTTTTGCAACGCCTTCAAGAGGAAGGGACATATAAATAATATAAAAAACTAGGAATATATATATAAACTAAGTTTTCTAAGAGATGCTTATTACTTGTACTACGCGACAATATACAAATTAATTTCGAGTACGAATGACGACTTCACCGGGGGTATTTTTCGGTGACGATAATATTTTTGTCACCAACTTTATTATATCTGTCGTGAACAAGACCTCACAAAAATGGAATTCATTTAACATTATAATAATTATTAAAAAGATTACGAACTTCAGAGTGTCGTCTGTCGATAGAAATGACTAAATAACTGCGGCGTTCTGCCAAAATGGCAATTTGGTCTAAAAGTACAAATAATATTTATTTATTTTATTTAATTATTATGGACGAAACGGAGAATCTTATCGCGAACAAGCGATCTCTTCCGTACTACCCTAATACGGAAAAATAAAATGAAATGACTAAAGGTAAAGTGTAGGAACTGCATAAGTAACAAAAATAAAATTAAAAAAAAAAAAGGTTATATATACCTTGTACATTTGCTAATACTTTTTTAGGTAAACAGTTTTATAACCATTGTTTTATTTATATATGTTTTAAATACAGTTCTTGTGCTGGGTCCGTAGGCACCCAGCAAAAGACTTTTACTGATATCAACAGAAAGAAACGAAGTATTTAAAATACGAATATACCTTGGCCAAACCTATGAATTGAAATTCCTTGCGCATAGGATCTCTGTGTACATGCAACGAACAGGTCATGGGTCTAATACAAATTTTACATAGTTGCATCCACGAACCTAATTAATTTATTACAAAATTTATATGTAGCATATTTTATATACCTATCCTAATCCTACTTGACTATATATTAATAATGTCAATTATTGAAATAACACCTAAGTCTAATAATTGTTTTACCTTTATTTTAGTAGCTTATTTATATTTTATGCCAAAGAAATAGGATAATTAAGATTGGATAAATTAATAAAAAATAAGTGCCACCATTTAAATAACAAGTGTAAATTGACAATTAAAACGACACAGTCATGGAGAAGGTAGCATGCGAATAATAAGGCTGCTTATTAACTCGAAAGTTAATCGATCACTAACAATATTTTTTAAAACAAAAGAATGTTAAACAAAAATCTTACATAAAGTTTTTATATTATAATAATTTGTGTATACTTTTATGTTATTTTGGAGATTTATAAAATAAGTAATCAAATATATTACAATGCTTAGTAATCATTTAAATATTATACTCGACGAACGCGTGTTTATATTCACGAGTAAATATACATAATTCCAAGATAAACAAAAAAGAAAAACGTTTATACTAAAATTATTATAATAATTGTAGTGTTTATTATAACTGATTACAATGTTCACTTACAAACTCGCCCAGCTCTTTGATTGGCAAGAGACGAGTAATCAACCAATCACAAGGCTGTATGATTCAGTCAGATTCTATCTACCATAGATCTGAATAGATTATATATTTTTCAGAAGTCTGAGACTGTTCAATAATTGAGTAATTGTTTAAGACATAATTTAGATTTTGGAAACTTCTCACTAATAATCAGACTTCGTTGCTCTAGTCACCTGATCGTTCGAATATACATGTCGTTGAAAATGCGAATAATTTTTATAACCCTTAAATAATGATGATTAGGTAAAATATTGAGCAGAAGTTTCCCGTTGCCTTCTGCCCTTCTTAAATAATCACTAAGCAACTATAATATCGACAACTCGTTCCGTTCCGTTTTACGGAATTATCTTTTAAATATTCTACATTATTGTGTATTACTTTCACGATATAGTAACATGTCTCATCTTAGTCTCAAATCTTGACAACTTGTGTAAATATTTATGAAAATCATTGTTGGTGAAGATGATGGATCTCTGACACTATCAGCCGATAAGGTACCGTGACGTTTTTGCAAATATGTAGTTTGTTACTAACCATATGTATTTTCCTTATTATTTATTTATTATATACATAGGCTTTGTGTATTAATGAAATTTTTGTGCACACAAAAAAACCTATTTGAAGGAAATAAAAATACAATTGTGTGCGTGGCTTGATTGAATTATTATAGCGAATTGATTTATAATTTTCTGATATTGAATAAAAGTTTTAATGTTCGAATGAATGTTAGAAGGGCAGTGTGTATATATTTTTTTTGTAACAAAGAAGTTGGTTCTATACAATTTTAAAGATAACTTTGTAAACATTGAATCGTATTAGCATGTTTTGTGTGTCCCTAAATAGTTTAGGTGAAATTTCCTGTGTGCAACAAGCCTAACGTTGCACCTTCAAGGGCGTTGCGTAAAGTATCGGCCGTGGTATCGTAATGGTCGATGGCCTTTGACATACCAAAAAGGAAATCGTTTTGAAACGAAAAAATCAATGTGAAAACTAGCGAATCATTTCCATATTAACCAGTTCATTAATACTTTGTTAGTGGCTGATTGTGATAAAAATTCTAAAATCTATTTCTAACCCGAAATATGGTGGAAATGTATTTACTCGTTTGCTGCCGTATATGAGGTTCGAGCTTCATGCACCTGGTGCTAGAGAACGGCAAGAGCAATGTCCGTGATCCAGAAAACGAGTTCAAAATTTCGCACATACACGTATCCTATTTACCCTTCATCCTAGAACCAACAATGCTTATATCAATCGAATCTTTGATGACATTTCAATTTTAAAACCGACACAACAAAGGATCAATGTTTGAATTATAATTAGAAATAATGTCGTAAAAAGAACCTGGTACATTTGTATCTAATAGCATATAAGCCACATCCGTGTCCGTACCATGTCATTAACATAGAACTTGTGATAATATTATGTAAACAAACTTTTTAGGATAAAAATTCCTCTTCATGATTTTCAGTCATTTTCAAAATTGCCTATAGCTTTGGCTATCTTGTAGGCTTGTCTAGGAGGTGTATGTCCCGCCTGTCAGAAAGGTGCATGCATGCCTGGATACCAGTGCTCTGAACACAAACTATTTTAAGCTATTTGTCCTTACGTCATTATTATATAATGTCTCAAATAACTTTGCAAAGTAATCGCCATGTGACATGTCACATGTCCAATTATACCAAGAAAATATATTTTATAAAATATCAAACAGGCAATAATATTGTATAACTTAAAGATCACTCAATCTTATTACCAGTACATAAGCCGTACTTTCATATGAGCTGTATTTAATACTTAAATGCACATAGTTAACTGCATAGATAAGTACTTATGTGTATTAAAATGTAATTCTAGTTCACATAAGATTAATGGTAACAAGGTAATATTATCAGCAAAATCAACGAATACTGTTTTGGATTATAGAAAATTAAGTATTTTAGTCGGCTTTCTTCTCTTTAGGACGTGTGATTCTCACTTTTAGTTCTGTTTTACGCTTATTTCGCATGAATATTGAATAACATGCGACATTTTGTATTGAATTTTACTAAATCAACCTATGGAAATGAAATATTTGTAAAGGCTGATTAGAAAGATTTAAGCAAAAAGAATACTGCGTCTTCTGACTATCCGTTAAAGTGTGTCCATAAAATGGAATATGTATGAATCGCAGAATTCACGAGATCATTGTGTTATGAACAGTGCCAGTTGCATCTTTCTTACTTCTACCAAGTCCGAGGATTTTCATACTTAATTTTCTACAAGAATTGTCACCTTGACGCCCGTGGTCTGTGGGACCAGGGCGTCAAGATACTAAGCGTTTTTAGGTACTTTGCCACGCTGTGGAAACTTTGCCACTATGTGGAAACTCCCCTGAAGTATTTCCAAACCAATTCGACTTAGAGTCCTCCAAGATAAGAGCGCACCAATTCTGCAAAGCGCCGTCCAAGGGCGGCGGTATAACTAACCTATAAAAATATTATCATATCTAGCGTTACTTTAACTGTAATGCATGTACGTACCCAAATTATATAATACTATAGTAAAATGCAAATTTTATATTATCATTAATAGAATTAAAAAATATAATTTCTCTGTTGGAAAGCCCAAAATATCCACAAGAACTCTTTGCTGCCTCCTTCAAATCGTCTTTTTAAGTTGATAAAATAATCAGTTTGGGATTTCTGAAAATAATCTTCAGATAGTTCTGACAGTAAAATGTATAACTTCTATTTAAGATAATAGAATGTCTCAAGTATAGGGTTTTCATTATTTATTTTTAATCTGCCGGACCTAAAGTATACCTACTTCGACGTCTTTGAAACCATTCAACTTTTCATTTAATGTTACTGAGTAACGACCGAAAATAACAATAGCGTTCAGAACAGTTATTTGACCGACAAAGCGTGACATTTGCCAAGACATTGAACAACTCAAGATGATATTGATAAATACTTTATCTAATAACTTTTTGATCATGAATTTTTTACTGATAATTTTGTGCGTCACACTGCCCAGTATTACTTTCTGTGATGTACGTTGAAACGTTTAAATTTACATTCTTCTCTTCATAAGGGTTGATTACTGACTTCCCGACACTCCTACAAAGACACCGTGACGCGGCGCCGTGTTGCGCAGCTCCATGAAGTATTGTGTACGAGAACTTTTTAACTTTCTACGTACGTTTAGCGTGAAGTACTACTGTGATGCGTGACCTACAAATATTTAGACGTTTAAGCGCATCAGAGTACAACAGACTCTAAGCCTAACGGTATATGTATAAGGCTACAATTTTTTTTAAATATATATATCACGACAGCCCTGTTGATATGAAAACACTGGTATGGTTATTAAGCGGATGCGTTTCCAAAGATAAGACGAATGTCAGTAAATCTCATAAGTTTATTGACTCATTGTGAATGTTATGAATGTAATACTATTTTACTTGATATCTTGATGTACTGTCAGCTTGGTTTTACCTCAGTAGGAGAATTATCTTTATAATAATACTCAGGCTTCCATTTCACCAACAGTATGTAAAAATATATAGAGGAAATTGTATATAATTATAAAGGTAAACGCACTTGCAAGCGACTTGTAGGGGAGGAGATCATTGGTTATTAATAACAAGATGTTTTTAAAAACAAATATTTTTTAAAACAATTTATTAATAAAAATTCGCCCTACAAGATTATATTTAATCGTTTATCAGCTACGTTATCAGTGATTTTAATTACGTGTCTATAGTTATTAAATATTTGTGTTTACGTTCAGAAAAACTGCTATATTTATCGAGAGGCAAGCAAGCTTACCACATTACTGCAACAGCCAGAGTCAAAAAGAGGTTTATGGGGCCAGAATTCGCATACACAGAGAATAGATGCTATGTTAGTTACATAGCATCAACTAACAAAGCCTTAAACTTGAAATGACAGAGTACAATACATACTCGTAGTATGCTGAAAATTGCTTTCTAAAAATTAAAAAAAAATCCTACAAAAATATGATACTTATATGTTTATAAGTTATAACTGAATGTTTGACATTCGCGGCCATTTATGTTTCACTAATTCAGCGCAATGACAAGAAATTGTTCATAGCATTGAATCAATAATAGGAAAATATAGAGGCCATCATCCATTGAAGGTCAATATACCGAGCAGTAAAATTAAATTATTGCCATTTTATGTACGTTACTGGAGTTGATTTAAATCTAAAACTACGTGAAAGGATAAATTTGTAACAAAATAAAATATATCTTGCCGTTTTTAGTGAAAACAAATATATAATTTAAAATTTACATGAGATTACAGAATTCAATTTCATAAAATCAATATTGAAATTTTAAAAAATTGAAAAGAACGTTCAATTGTTTTGTTTACTGAATCATTAAAATCAAAGTATCTACACTAAACATTTTTTTTAAAAACGCCAATCAAAGTTTCGTCCGTTTATGTATTTCCAAAGTGACTCGAGAGTGATAAAGATATATATATATATATATCTATATACTTTTTGAAATAGTAGTTTTGGTTTTTAGTATATATTATTTTTTCTAAAGAAGTATTGAAAAACCTTTGAAAGAAATCTATTAATATTTAGATGTATCTTTAAAACATGTCATTTGCGCAATTTTGAGTTAGCGCGGCAGAATAAGCTCCTGAGTTCCTGAGTGAACGCAAATGATTCATCTCAATAACTGGGCGATGTAATGTCGCTTTTAAATTTCTGTTTAAATCTGTCTAGTATAATTAAAACTACATTGATAAAATTAAATTAAAAAGAAAACTCCGGAGCCTCAAATTTAAGTAAATCTTTTTCTTCATATTTTTTCATCTATAGGCAAGTTGGTGTTTAGCCACCAGAGACGCTGTCAACTTTTGGTTTTAAGAATTCAGAGTCAACTTAGCGCTAAGTATGACTCCCGTACGTCATATACATATTGGAGTATGCATTATTAACCTAACTCGTATATAGAAGTTTATAACTGAGCAAGCAAATGTATTTGAATACGATTAGTACGCCATTTTTTAACTTATTGTTGGCAATTTAAAGTAATTGCCGGCTACAGCGAATATTCTAGAATCTAGATACATTTGTTGGTATGTAGAGCATGCAGTCTTTCACGGAAGACTTGGACACTTTCACTTGTCTTTACTATTCAAACTACTCTGGTCAGTCTGGTTACAAGTTATTACGTGTATTTCATAATTATATGCATGTGATTATGCATTCCAAATGAGTGTACTGTAAACACAAATCTTTTCGTGTTCCTTCGCATATATTATTAGTTGTTGTGTGAAGTTTTAGGCGAATTAAATTTTCGTTAAGTATCGAACATATACGTGTCCATACATCTTAACAATGAAAAGTGGTAACAGTTCGTAAACAAATTTTTTTTTTATATATTCAGTATAAAACTCATTCAGTCATTTGGATAAATTGTTTTATTAATATCAGCCCTGCGATTCTGTAACTCACTTCTCTCACTGTAACACAATTTTATGATTTGGCATTCTGAAAAGGTGGGAGCTTGTAGTTTATTATAAAATGACTACTTCACGACTGATTTGAGAGCGACCGCCGATGAGAAAACCACTGTGTGAGTTCGAAAAGTGAGTTACAGAATCGCAGGGCAGATATTTTATATATTATATATGATTTAGAAATTGAGTTTTGAGCAGAAAAAATGTCTATTGTGTTCTTAATGAACACTTCAGTTTGTTATAATTCTATACGAAAAATAATTGTCCTATATGCAGTTTATTGATATCGTTACACTTATCTCTTATTATTAATAATTAATAGTGTAGTGTCATATAAGTAAATTACATAAAAATAACGCTGATTTCCTACTTACTACTAATAAATTAAAACTGAAGGAATAAGAATATACAAACGATGTGGTACATACATTTAACAGAAAATACAATTTAAAGAATTAATTTAATTATCACTATCACAATTATTTATTTTTAATTAAAAACTATTCCAAAGCAATTTTAATCTGGTAAATTTTACTTTTCAAATGTGAAATTCGCATTACAGCATCACTTAGCATATAAGTATAACTCATTATAAGTATATAGCTCTACCTACAGATTACAAATTCAATCCACATCGAGTCCTAAGAAACAAATGCTTTTAATTTAAACTCACCTTGATTTTATAAATAAATCCTTATTATCGATTACACTGTTGCATCAAATGTTCTATATCGAAGTTTAATCTACACCAAATCAACGTGCGATCAAGGCATACACCGGTAAAGAACTGATATTTAATATTTTGCAAGATTAACATCACGTGAAGTATAGACTAGACTAAATGTAGATTAGCTATAATCATAGTGGTAGGGGAGCCCAAGAGGGGATTTCGGGATTTACTAAAGCGCGGCAGATTACTATATAGGGGGATACCTTGTACCCGGTTAAGTACCTCCACAAAATATGAGGCCCATATATAAGGCCGCGCGTGAAGGAGACAGGATCAGATTAGTAAAAAAAAATTGACCATCAGAAATTCCCGAGCGCGTCAGATTAAGGTAGGGTGAGTTAATTACATCCTAAAAAGTGTATATTCCACTAATCTGACAATTTGAGAGTGACGGAAAAAAAGGGGAGGGCAACAAAGTTGTAAAAAAAACGTCATCTCGACATTCTCGAGCGTAGCTAATTTTTCTTTTATTTTGAAGGAAATAATTCCAGAATAATGAAAAATATATAATCTGACGATTTCCGCAAGCCGAAATAACAAAAATTCGTCGATAAAGTTAAATGCGTGCAGCTGCGTGATGCCTACATTTCCTTAAACCGATCGGAATCTACTAAACGGCGTTCAAAATATTTCCCTCAAAATTACATTTCCTGTGAATTTGAACCGATTCGGACCGATAGATTTTGAGAAATTTTGAAAAATCTTAAAAAAATAAGAAATATTTTTTTTAAAGTGGTTTCTTTATCGATCAACTTCAAAAACTAATCCGCCTTTGAGCTTAAAAAACCACGTCGATCGCCACCAAGCTGGTCAAAAGCGGTTGATTCGTTCGAGAGATATCGTACATGAAAGAAACCCGAAAAAGTGTTTTTTCGGGATTACTCCGAAATTTGTGGTTCGATCAATTAAAATTGCAAAATTACTTATGAGAATGATAAAACTGCGTCGAATGCCGCCAACCGCGTGAAAATTGCTTGATCCATTCAAAAGTTATTGCGGTTTGAAAATTCCAAAAATAGTGTTCTATGAAACTTCTATCAGACTTTCGAGCTGGGAGAGCTCAAATGCATAGAAATGTTATTTCTTTGAACTCAGCGAGCTCAAAATATCAATTTTAAGCGCCCAGGAATGGAATTAGCGGGAAGTTGCAGGGATGGCCCTTTAGGTGAACCGTTTTTCTATTATTTTTTTGTCAGATCAGGCGAATCCCTCTAGATAATCGTCAGATTATGAGACAGTACGTTTAGAACATAAAGATGAACCACATATATCTTAATCTGACGCGCTTGAGTATTTCAAAATTGCGATTTTTTTTGCAAATTAAGAAAATGGCTGTGGGTTTGCGTCCCATCTAAATCGTCAGATTAGTGAATGAGAGCTTTTTTTTGGTGCACTTAACACTCCCTTAGAAAATCTGACGCGCTCGATAAATTTTTTTTTTTTTAATTTTCAACCCTTAAATACAACCACCCGCATCATGCAAACGATCAGATTAACATACGTACATTATTAAAAATACGTAGGGCATAGATGCTATCAATATCTGACGCGCTCGAGGATGTCCATGCAACAGTTTTTTTTTACATATTTAACTATCTATAGCCGCTTCCCCCACCGATGAAAAGGAATTTATCATATAACATTTTTTTCTTCTTTTTATCTAAGCTTTGTATCCCAATAGGTCTCTACGACGCTCGAGTAAATCCCCATTTAGCATCGTGGGCTCCCCTACCATAGAGATCTGTATCGTATTTAAATTTCGAATCTTTTAACGAAGCCTAAATAGTTAGATTTTTTATCGGACCTTTTATTACCGTATTAATCCGTTAATTACTACTCGATTTTAATGTAAAATTTTGTGTTGTATTAAGTACAGCTTTTTTCTTAGGAATAATTGCAAGAAAACTGTTTCAACTCCTATAACTGAGAAGGGAAATTGTATCAAATGATAATGTAGTTTTGTCTTTTCAATGGAATATGTCAGGTTTACCGATTTTATTAATATATTTAAAGGAAAAGATAATCACCATTCTACTATTTAGATTCTTTCGCCATAAAGCTACCGGTTATATGATTATAAAATCTTATTATTTTATTTTCCATAAAATAAATATTAACTTCATCCGTTGCACTTATACCAATAATAACTATTTGTTGAAATAAACAAAAATACCGTATGTTTATTGAATAATATTTGGGTAGTGATTGAATTATTTAGTCATAAATAAATTATTCAAGAAAATTACGCTCAAAGTTTTCCTTTGCCAAGTGCAATACTTGCATTCAACGTAAATATTGAAAGAATTTATATATAGTTTTGATTTGTATTATGTTCTAAATTAGAAACGTTGGTATCTTGTTTTTCTTAATTTATTTTCTTGTATTTACCTGGAATTTTTTTCAACCGACATGCCAAGTTAGCAGTGAATACACGAATAAAAAACAGGTTTAAACTATAATAAATGGTTGTCGATGCGAGACGAATTTGTAAGACAATTCAGCACAAATTTCACGGTCAGACATAATAATCATCACGTTGGCACTGACAACTCATTAAAAAAAACTACAATACATTTTGTTGTATGTATTTTAAACTCGTATGTACTTGTAGCTCTAACTTCAATAGCAATATATCGATAGTTAATATTTTAATATATTAACGTTTTGCCATTTTGAAGCGCTAACGCAAATATATACACAAATATACCATATTAATCCTCTTAAAAATTGAATATAAATTGTTGCCCACCTGAGTTAAGTTCGGTGGCGATTGTTGGAAGGACGTTCATAGCTAATATCTAAGTTAAATAAATCTCTAGGTTTGAAGCTTAATCGTTTAAAAAATGAGCTTGTAACCAATATAAAATTAGAGATAGTGGGGTTGCGACGCTGGATTAACAAAAAACTAACTTAGCTTATTTATGGGTTCTAATATAAGTGTAGTCGATCTGTTGGACAATATTGGAAATGAGAATGTTATATTACAATTTATAGGAGAGTGGGAAAAACTAAAGGGCTCATTTTGGCTTCAAATGTGCGATGATTGTTTACTTATATATATATGTTTACGTTATATATATATATATGTAACTTAACTAATGTTAGGTTACATATCTCGTGGTCTCTCAAAACAATCAAATGCTACACTCTGCTTTGATGATGATTATTTAAGATAATAAAAAAATGTCGACGCTAAAAACTATACATGATATATTCTTATTAAAATTTATTTAATCGTATTTGTACGATGTACGCTTATGAACACTTATGTGCAGTTCCCAAATTAACGGCGTAGAGCGGTCGAAAAGAACTGGGAACCGCCACTCTTTTTATTGACCTCTTTGTAAAGAACAACCATTACGCTATGCATACATAATATATAAATAGAGAAAATAGGCTGTAAAATATGCCCCGTCAACTGTAACTAACACTTTTTGACAGCAATAACAGCAATGGATGTAAATGTTTGATAAATTTGCAGTTTATATATTGAGTTTAATGCTGCGTGCGTAAATTATTAATTAGAAATCAGTTTTGTACCATGTATGTGTATACTTTTGGTCAATATCAGATTAGGTCTGATTTTAGATGTGTAATGCAATTACAATACAGCACGGTTTTAAAAAGAAAACTCATTTTACGCTAGATACAGAGAAAATTGTTTAAAGACTACTCTGTACTAAGAGATTTGAAAATGGAAACTGAATGTGGTATGATGGCGCTTTTAAAATATGACAATGGTACCACCAACAATTTTACGCCTAAAGCAGTATTATTAATTTAATAAATATTTCAATTGGCAAACATCCTAATCGTGCTTAAACAATATAACTCTTTAATACCTAGGTATTACTAAAAAGGGTCATTGCACTCTGCCCTAGCTAAGGGATATCTGCCAAATAAGTCGACTAATAAATACCAGAAAGAAAAAAACATTGCATACGTAACTATTTACTAGCTATCTATGTATAGCACTTGTCAATGACATATAAATTACTAACATGTCTTATTTACATAAGATATGTGTAATTAAAGATTTTTCAAATGTTTTAATTTATAGATCTAAATTTTATATGGCTACGCATTTTATGTGCTTGATTACAAGTTACACTCTAGTTCGGTGTAAATTCGTTAGTACTATATAATCTATAATCATTTAAGAAAAAGTTAAAACTCTTAATGTCTTAAGCCTTCCTTGTTTTTTTTATAGCTGCTAGTTTAGTGTTACATTTTGTGCTGTCATGTTTTGTCTTGTTTCACTCTGTATTGTATTTTTTATTAGTAAAACTTTTTTACATATTACATATTTAAAAAAGTTTTACTAATATATACACATACATACATATTTTATTTTATCATTATGACATATTTATTCCTATCACAATCTGTTCTTTTCTGCATATTACTTTTATAATATAATGTCGATGTTTCACATTTGCCAGGCGTCCCGTGACGGCTCTGGAGGTGGCCAATTTCTCGACAAATCTGAGATTTGCTCTAAATTTGCCCTAGAGATTTCCCGTTTGAAGAACCTGGATGCTGAGTTATATTATTTACAGCTTTATTAAGTTTGCCAATAGTCGCATCACAGGATGTCACCGCTTCTGCCTTTCAACGCAAGGCTGCCTTCCAAGAGCGCCGCCAAGTCTGGGACTTGCCACCTATCGGCGCCGCTGAAAATGGAATAAAAAGTTCCATACCCTGCAGCACCACCTCGGCGACAGAGTCAGCAACGGCATAAAGAGTTCGCCGTGGAGAGGGATTTGCGCGAGCTTCGTGTGACCGATTGGCAAGTGGCAACGACAAGGTGACGTTCTCTTGTCTTGGAGGCCAAGATTTACTTTAGGTCAATGTGCCAGAGTACGTAAATAAATTATATAGGTGACATTAAGCTTGCTTGCTTTTTTAAAAACACGTTTTTCGTAAGATTTTTAGGTCATAATATACTTATACCTTGGGTGATATAAATAACGCTGTGTGGGGTAAATTTTCGCTACAAAAAGCAGGAATCCCTTGTTTAATATCAAAATATAGTATAACTGATGTTTCCCTGACATAATTCGCCGGTAAAAAAAAATCGTCAGCATTTAAGTAAGCTGAAAATCGGTGTTTGATTCGGACATTGCAATTCTCTATACAATTTGAATAAGGTATGGCACTATTGTATCGATGTTAGTTAAAAGTTCCATAGTAACATGTTTTTTTAAAAAACCTTATGAAAAACTAAAATTTCATACAAAGCCAGTCAGCAGTTGGTCTGTCTGTGAATGTTGAGTCAGTCAGCAATCCTTTAAAACAACTTTGTATAAACCTATTAACATTAATGATCAATGCATGAACGACATTTCTCGAACGTTTTCATATAAATTACACATTTACTACGCGGAACTGCCATAGGAATGACTCAAAAAACACTTCCTTCCTTTAGCTGAGTAATAAGAAAGGTGATAAATTATTATTCTACTGTGGAGGTGATTGACCTTTGCGTATGGAAATAATTTCTTATTTTATCTGATATTGGATAAGAAATTAATTAGTTTTTTACCAAATTGAAATGAGAATACTTTATATATGTTTGTATGTTTTGGGGTTACATATAAGATCATAAACGTCGGTAGTGTAAGGGTTTTAAATTTTAAAATTTATAGATTGGGTTGACCCGCGATGCGGAGAGGGACGATTCTTCTGGCGTCAGCGGGGCTACTGATTTTCATTTATTCAATAATCAGCTCCAATTGGCACTCTATAAAGTGCGGATTCCAATAACTATGACCTCACCGGCGAATGTCAATGATAGTTATGTATTTTAATATCTACGGCGCGAATGTTGCAAACTTGAAATTCAAGACGAAAGTCAAGATATCAATAAATCGGAGATACACACATAAATGTCTATGTAATAAATATTAATTAAATAAAACACAGTTTCCTTATTTCTAATATATTTTATATATAATAGATATTTTACAAAATATACATCTAGACCTTAAATTACTATATTTAAATATTGCAAAACGTCCTCACGTATTGGTATACGAATAATACTTGGGAAATTAATAAAAATCAGTCTTGCGTCCTCATAGACTGAAAGTTATTATTATTCTCTCAAACGTAGTTAATATTTATATAACATAATTTGTGTAGCCTCAAAATGGTTAACGTTGACTTGAATACTTGCTAGGGTAATATTTAATCTCCAAACATAGCGCTAAGCACTACTACTATTACGTTTTTGACATACCTAAGTCCATAGTAAGCTCTAAGTCTCGACTCTGAATCTAACCCTAAAAAGGCAGCACCCCTAGAGGCCAAGCTTTGGCACTATGGCATTGATAAATAACATTTTAATAAGTTCATATCAAAATGTATCATCAATGCCAAGCATAAGAGGTAGTAGGTTTTGCAATTTCAATTGTATTGTATTAAATCAATACCTTATTTAAACAAATACATAAGACAATAAACCTCTTAAATATCACAAAGTGAGGTTTACTGAGCCTTTAGGTAAAATAATACCAAGATTATCTGACAATATGATAAAAATTTGGGTCAATGCAGTAATTACCAATATCAAATCAAAAGATATTTGCGCAAGTTTAAAAAAACATTGCAAAATTATAACATAATCTTGGTGAATTTTACCTTATCCATATAAAAAATATTTCCATAATCATGACGAAGCGGCTACTGGTCGTGTCTCATCAACAGTAGTTATCGTTGTTGTGCTGTTAATAACGGTATGTGAAACATTCGTAGGGTTATTTGAGTCGCCAGCGACCCTATTATCAGCGTTAGGAATATTTGACGTATCTGATGTATTGGTATTGCTCTGTGTGGCCAGTGCGGCAGTAATGGGTTGGTTGATGGGTTGGCCAGGAGGCTGGTATCCTGGGTAGTGAATACCAACTACTTCTTCGTAGCTTGGTGGGGCCATCGCCTCTGAAAATTTAGGAATAATTTATTAGCTTATTGCAATTATCAAGTCATAAGCGACGCGGGCTTCAAGTTTAGATTTTTACTTTACGAATAAATCAGACGTTGCTGTCTTCTCTATCTCATACAAAGTTATATTAAGAACATCATGTCTTTTTAGTATCATCGACAGTTTAATTCAGGTGATTTTTAGCAATCGTAGTGGGTGCGAGAACTAAACAATTTGGCGAACGTGAAATCCGCCAATTATTTTTAATTTTACCTACTGCGCCAAAATGTGTTTATTCAAAATAAGATAATATTTACCATATTTTGGTGGTGGAGGTAGATTGGCTGGGCTGACGTAGATTGTAGGCTCTGATGCTGGAACAGTGGTCTGGGACCGGGAGCCCATATACGCTCGTCTCTGTTGTGGATTTCGCGTCTTTTGTCCTGGAAAGAAGAAAGAAATAATAAGCATTTGAGTGCAGCACAAGGGGTCATTTGAAAAGGAATCCAGAAATTAAGTACTTTTTATGATCTGTTTTACTGTCTAAAAGTTCTAGCAAGAAATTAACAATAATAATTACATAAAAAATAAGACAATTAAATAAGACAATATTTTTCAGGTTTTATTTTAACTCGCTATTAGAACTTACAAGACAATTGCCTACTTTTATTAACACATTTTAATAAACTCAGATTTTAGTATGATATGTAGTCTCCATAATGCCTATTATTTGAATATATTTTCCAAATTTTTGAAGTGTGACCCTCAATCATACTAAGATAACTTGATCGCGGATGGCTGAAATTTAACATTTCAATAACATTGTTATCTAGTATAATGTATCACTTTCTGGTAAAGACGTCATCAACACAAGAACAGGTGGGTATCAACTGTGATTAATATTGATAAATGTCTTACTTGTTATTAGGATTTACTTAATGCTGTAAATTTTAGTGCACGCTTCAGATAAGATAAATCCTGGCTTTACGGATATAAAACAAAAACAACATAAGGCATTTTTATATACACAAGATCCACGTCATTCAAAGAGAGAATTCTAACGTCCACTGCCTTGCGATTCTGTAACTCACTTTTCGAACTCACACAGCGGTTTTCGCATCGGCGGTCGCTCTCAAATCAGTCGTGAAGCAGTCATTTTATGATTTGGCATTCTGAAAAGGTGGGAGCTGGTAGTTTATTGTTTATCAGAATGCCAAATCATAAAATGACTGCTTCACGACTGATTTGAGAGCGACCGCCGATGCGAAAACCGCTGTGTGAGGTCGAAAAGTGAGTTACAGAATCGCAGGGCTGATGTCAAAGAGAGAGGTCCTATGCCGACGAAATTTTACTACATTTAAGTATGTTGTTTTATTATAATACCCAATGGTAATAATCGGTTATCGTTTAAGGAAAAATGAATTGAATTATCGTTAATGAGAAATATCATAGTACAAAATGATAACATGAAATGTACATACAATGACAATAACGATGCGTATCATCTGTTAGCAAAACATATTTATTTATTTATTGAAGTTTACCACATCATACATCTACAGTATATGTTACAAGCTATCTTTACTACAATTTTCGTAAACATAAATGTTACAAAAATACACATATATGTATACTAGTAATTTTTTAAGCAAAAAATCCAGCAAAACAGTGGATTAGGTATGAGATAGGCAATTCACAATACTTCTGTTTAAAATTGATCAGCATCACTACAGAATATATCCAGCTCCGGAAAATCCGTTATATTCCCGAAGAATTCGAAACAGAGGTGCCTGAACTCCTAGGTTGGTTTTTGCAGACGGAATTTGGAAAATTCTGCTGATTTTAAACCTTGGGTTTGAAATAGACTCGACGGATCAACAATGTTAATATCCTGTAAGAGGTTACTGTTCTGTATTTAACCATTGAGCAATTTGTATAATATCCTAACACCGGCTAAAGATCTCCGATCGTACAGTGACATCATATTATATTTCTGAAGTCGCTGATGGTACGAGTACCCGCGTATGACATATTTAACAATGTAATAAAATAAACACAATCCGAGTTATAGTTCTAAATGATCTTCTAATTTGGCATTTATTTAAATACGGAGTACAATGACCTTTTATATTGTAATCTATAGTAGCAAGTAAATACCCGCGGACACGCGAATTCCGTCTTTCAATTTATTACAAAATGCTTACGCGCAGCCGCAGTCTACAGGGGATTGTATTTCACGGGATTGTATTTCACGGGCACCTTCTACATATAGGTGATACAAAAATACTTTAAAATTTGTATTGTAAACAGTCAATCAATGAACGATTATCAAGGTCCTAAACAATTTCATATTAAATAACGTTAGAATGGTAAGGATAATTTCAGTTTGGTAAGATGTTTTGCCAGTAATTAACAAATGAGAGATGGAATTTGTAAACTTGGTTGAAAAACGCGGCTAAAGCTTAGTACTGTTATTTTGTGACCAATCTGTTTTTAAGCTATTACTTCAGTGATTATGAGAGCAAATTGAATATTGAAGCAAATTAGTTCTGTACTGTATCGGTCAAGCGAAAGCTATACCGATAGCTTAGTGTCTTATAAAGGTGAAATTTAATAAATATTATAATTACCTTTTTCTAACCATCGCAGCAATATGGAGAGGAGAATAGCAATTGCTATCGTTACAGTTAAAACGACGACACAGAAGATGAAACGTTGAAATTGCGTTTGAAACATGTCTTCATTAACAATATCAGTAAATATATTTGTGCAGTTGATATTCGAACTATCACACATTTTAATTTATATTATAGAAATTAAAGATCAAAGATGAGATTCACTTCTGACCCGTACAGACAAGATATAAAGCTACCCGCAAACCTATTTTAAAACTTTTTGTTAAAAAAACTTTTTATAGTTTCATAGACAACGATTTATTTAGAATAAATACAAAATAAGAGGTAGCGTTCTTATATATGATAGTGATTTTATCATTGAGATTAAAATAATCAAGTAGGTTATGCACAATATAGGTACTGAGGACAGCCCAAATCGATTCTAGATTTATAATACAGGTTATGTATCAATTGTTATCGAATTTATTTTGAACTATTTTAGCATCTTGAAGCAATAATTTTATTAAAACCGTTAAAAATTAATTCCCAAATCTTTATTACTTATGGGAGTATTTATATGCACTAATATAGATATTTATAGTACCTAAATTATATTTAAAATATCATCGTGTAGTTTGCTAATAAGAATAACGTATGTGTAATGGTTCAAGGTTCCACTTTGCATCAAATCCCCGGCTTTGGATTATTTGACTTTTTTTAATTAACATTTCAAAATTGGCGTCATATGTGAGGTACTGAAGGCTGTCCTATAAAATAATGATCAAAGAAACAAATGCAATCCATGAAGGGTTGTGCCGCAGTAATGAATTATATAAAAATGTTTTATAGCAAATTAGCTAACTTTTCCCACAAGCTATATGTCCACATGATTTGTTATTGCAACGGAGTGTTAGTAACTAAGTAAACAAGTTTTTTCAGTTAATACGGTTAGTAGACAATTTTAATACAAATATGTTGATTGTGTTTCATGTTATGGTTGGAAAAAATTCGTTAGTAATCGTGCCTTATGCGCAGATAAACAATAAAATATCAAACATTAGGATATTATCAATATAATCTTAGGTAGCTGCATAAGTCATGTGATTAAATAAACTATATTATTATTTTTATAAAATATGATAACTATGTATTTACGTCAAAAGTATCATTGACGTCACTTTGATGGTATAAAGCCTGTGTGATTTTAAATTTATGACAATTAATTATACATCCATTGATTACCCTCCAGTGTTTTACGCTGTGCAATTATTAAATATTTTAAGTTTTCTTAAAACCTTTTTATTCACTATTCTCATACCTGTTGTTGCTACTTCTCCAATATTATTTTCAGTGAAATTAACAATTTTATAAAAGGTACTCAAAATGTAGCCCGATGTGTATAATAAATAAAAATGATCTAAATGGATTCACTAATACCTGTTAAGTTTTGCTTCAATGCTCCGATTACTGTTTAAGTTATAAAGCATAGGGATGTCTATACGAAAGGGCTATTGCAAGATCGCGCGGTTATGACAAGTTTATATGTATACCCGACGCCTGAGTTTTTTAAAAATTTATCTATAGACTTCATGATCTATAAAATTAACATTGATGAATAAGTACACTTGCCACATCACACACAAAGGGTAGACCGAGGCGAATCGGATCACAGGGCGAATCGGATCAAACTAAGAAATGTGTTGATAATTCAAATATCACATTCACATAGAACGCACTCAACCGGCGTTTTGTGTCTCTCCATTTACTGAGCACCTCCCGACATAAGCAGTATTGCGATCGCGCTTGTGGATCAGTAGCAATGCCGCTCGTCAGCCACTCGGTTTTTTGTGTGTGTCGCAATTTGGCGCTCATCTAAGGTTACGTACTTACGATATCTTTGTGTCATATGACGGATTTGTCTTAAAATTTAACTACATTGGTTTATATTGTTAAGCAAGGTTATTGAAGAACCAATTCGCTTTTAAGTATAATCATAGAGGTTAACGTCTAAAATATTTATTTCAAAAGTCTTAATTATGGGGCTAATCGGATCATATCCTTAGGGGCGAATTGGATGATACTTTTAAACTGATTTATTACATGTTTGAGGTTATTGATTCATATTTATTTCATGACCGCCGGAGAATTGTGTCAAGAAAAAATGAAAGAGGCTGTAAATTAAGCCCAGAACAAAGAGTTGACCTTGCGTAAAGCTGCTAAGAGTTTTTCAGTACCGTTCACGAGCTAACAGAAAAAAAGGACCATAATATATATTTGAATTATGTGCCAATAATTAAAATTGATCTTATTATTATATATTTTTACTAATTCCAAAGTTATTTAACACTATACCTTAAAATTTTGTTATATTTTGTGCACGATCCGATTCACCCCGAAAGTTGGGGCGAATCGGATATTTTCCTTTTTTTAGTTTTTAATAGCTAATTAAGAGAATATATGTATGATTTAAGTTTTCAAATGTTTATTGCATAGCTAAATGTTACTTCTTACGATTTTATCAATAAAAATAACATTATATAGCACTTTAGTATGATTTACTCAACCTCAAAGAAAAAGTGATCCGATTCGCCTCGGTCTACTATACCAAAACTTTACATGTGTTTGGACCAAGCCACAATATTGCACTTAATTATATATTAACGAAAGAAATACGTACGCAAAGTCAGCAGCCGTAACATGAAGTACAAAATGAGCCAAATAACTATGATTAAGATTAGCACCAACAAGTACCACATCGCCATCTGAGTTGCACTGCCGTCGTCGTTTCCCTTCGGATTGTCCGGATAAGTTTCCGTCGGAAAATCATAATCCGGAATCCCATATTGGGGCGGCATTTTACACTTTCAAATGTTTGCGTAACAAACAAATTAAGTGTTCAAAATACGATTTTAAATTAATGGCATTTTCACAGTAAGAACTCTTTGTTACTGAGCTATTCGACATATTGTTGAGTGGTGTGATAAAAGATTTATCTGATTGACACTATCGCGTTGTCTATAGATATTTTTAAATTTGATCAATATCGTGGAATATTTAGTTTCGTTATGAGGGAAATTTAATAAAAATAAATTAGAAACTGTTATAATATAAAATTATTTGGTACACAAATTATTTTAATAGTATTTAAGAGTATAAAACAGTACAAAAATATAATTGTTTCCGTATACCAAAAAAATGTAAAGACTGCGTTGAACAAGGTTGCACATCATCCTTTAAAATAACAATGAACATTTCCAAGTATTTCCACCGGAAAGTATTGATAGTAAATGGTAAGATAAATGTGATTTTGATATCATATTATCTCGTGACCAATTTTTTCGAAGCTAAACTGTTACATAATTTCTTATATAAACGAACCATGGGTAATAAAGTTATGAGATTTAGACGTACAGTTAATAACTACGAATTTACATTTTAAATATATCAACAATTTGAATTCAAATTTTAACTGAAAGTATAGCATGTTCAGGCTGCACATATATATAGATATAGTAAATTAAGATCTTGTTGAAATAAATTTGATAAGGTTAAAACAGACGGACAGAAACAGCGTGTGACTGACAACTGAGGTCGTGTGCTCGAATCCCGTTTAAACATTGGATACACAACTAACACATACGTAAGCAATGAATAATTACATCGTAATGGCTTGTCTTAGCCCCCTTTATCACTAGTACAATGCACAGAATGCAGGACAAGTAGGGTTTTTTCATTGAAAATGAATGTAAAAAGGCCCACAACGCGTTGAAGTCACTGAATTTCTTAAGTTAGTAGGTAGGAATGGTTAATAATTACCCAGTGAAGACATTTTTATGCACAGAATAACAAAGGACATAATAAGAAGAGTCGAAAATACTGATATATAAATAAGTGAACCAGTTGTAATTTCATTTCGACTAGACGTTATCTCATTTGGGACGATCATGACGGCACTTCACTTATTCAAATTTATTATCGAACACTAACATGAAATTTAGTGGGAAATGTTCATTTAAATGGCATCACTAATTTGTTAATAAAAACTCATTGGAGCCGTAATTTAAATATTCTTTTCGGTATTGAGGATGCAAATTGAATGCTAAATCTTGTCAATCTAATGCAATCTCTGGTATATCGTTTATGTATTTATTTGTAGGGCATTTTTCAAGAGTTATCTGACAGTTTTTTATCTATTGAAATAAATCACGAATAGCGAATACTGGATAATAAACGTATGTAAACATCTAAACATTACAAGATATTTATCCTAACGAAAAGTTGATTAAAGCCTGCATAGTAAAAAGGCACGCGTCCCCATATATTATATCACGTCATTAAATTATTAATAAAACTATTTGTATGTGATATTAAATGAGTTTGTAATACTTACATCGGAAAATTTTAACACAATTAATTCTCAACTCAATAATATTTGTACTAAATGCATCATTGACATAGGTACGCCATACGAAGTCGGCCATTTTTAATGACGTCACACAAATAATTTACTGAGGGCTGGATTATAAAAAAAACTTACTGTATATCCGTATCGCAACAAGACATAATATGACAAATAAGACTACAATCCAAAGAGTTAAGCTCATGTACATTTTTCACGCAATTTGTCGCAACTCGCAACGAAATACTAATCTATCGGCAATTTTACATACATTTCCTTATACATAGATAATTAATTAATCTTATCAGTGTATCAATAAAAATAAGACTTGATAATTTCGATAAATTTAGTGGAAAATAATTAAAAGGGAAACATTATTGGATTCGAATTTCAACTGAAACGATGACGTCAGAGATTAGAAGGAATTTAAATAAATTAATGGCGATGATTATAATGATTTTATATCCTACCACTCTAGAACATTTGTGTTGTTAATAAAAATTAAATAGCGTAAACTTTATATTATTTTCAGATACAATTAAATATGAAGACACTATAAACTATGTTGGCCGTTCTCCAGTGTACATATAGCTATCAATACTTCAAAAAAGGGTGTCCTAAAGAGTTACTTAAGGTAGCCTTCGATAGCTTGTGTCATGTTACTTAGGTTGAAAGTTCGCGCATGTGTTAGTAGGTATATAAGGAAACGACTTCTGAGATTCGAACTCACGTACAAAAGTTTTAAAAAAGAATTCGAAGTCCATGGAAACATTCAAATAATGCAACAATAATAACGCAGAAAAACACTCACCAAAAAATCTTATTAAAACACCATAGAGAATCCAAAATATTAGAATATTAAAGGTTATAAAAATCAATAAAGAAGACAAATTCGACATTTTCGTTTCGCTATCGAAAACAAAATATTAGCAGGTACCTACTCATTTTATCGCTCGCTATCTACCATAAATAATTAGAGATTATTTATCGATTACAATTCGTAAAGTCTTTGTTATATTGCAAGCTATATTTGAAACACTATAACGACGCTCTAACACATCTTTAATTTAATGAACGTACAAAAAAATTACGAATATAATGGATGGAAATGGACACTATCACCACCTTCACCTTCCCGAAAAATTTCTGACAGAAAGAGCCAGAAGCCTCTTTATCGGGGTTGGAAAAAAATTTAGTGTAACATTTTTGCGTTACGCGTCACATTTTTCCGTTACGCGCCATGTTGCTTTTTGAAGTCAAACTTCTTTATCGGCGTTAAAATATGACATATAGTATGTTTTTTACTTTGATGTTTGACAACGGATTACGTTTTCGAAGTCAAACTTCTTTATCGGCGTTAAAATATGACATATAGTATGTTTTTGACTTTGAAGTTTGACAACGGATTACATTTTCGACTTGAAATTTGCTAATCGCAATTTGCAGCAATTAATTTGTAAATTGTATGCTAGGCAGTGTATCAAAATTTACTGTGTTTAAGAAATAGTTTCTAATAAGGTCATAAAGAAGTTTCACTTCTTACGTGTGTACACCTAGTACACGCACACATTTTTTTTCACTACGGTATAGCAAAGGTTTTACAAAGTACATATATATAATAATTAACATCTGCATAAAATATGAACGATGATTTGTTGTAAAGTAAAGTTTCGCCTGTCAAAAAATCCAAGCAAAAATGTATTTTATGCATATTTGCCCTAATTTTACAACAGGCAACTTTATTTGAAGAAAAACCACTGTCAGTGTTTTTTATTAAATGCGGTGATTGCCATTACTATTTATAACTGTATTTTCATCTGTATTTTTTTAGTTAAGCAATAATGATTACATTCTTAATTTTCATACAAATTCTTTACGTACGTTGTACGAACATATACACATTACACATTATAAATCATTCAAACTAGATTGTTCGTTTTATAGACTTCGTTCATATTGAAAGTTAATATTTAAAAATACATTTAAAAAACTAATTATAACACAAGGTTAGGTAAGATTGAGAAAATAGTAATGAAAAGATAACTCGCTAATTATCGTTACCACTTAAAAGCAATTAACGTAGCCAACGTTCTTTTACAAGGTCCTATTTATCTATATCAAATTCAAATTCAAAAATCATTTATTCACGTAGGTAACACAATGTACACTTGTGATTCGTCATTAAAGAAATAAATATTAATGCTTCTAATTTTATATTTACTGCCAGTTCTCAAATCAAGGGCGTAGAACGGAAGAGAAGAACTGGCAATAAACTTTCCGCCACTCTTTTTAATCGCCATGTTTTTTTTTTTTTTTTATTTATTTATTTTTTGTTTTTCAAAATATATAATATTTATCAAAATTCATACATTGTTTTTTACTGATTTGAGTCTTTGATTGAGTCTGACGAGATTTGATAATGTGTCTTTGGCTAATAGATAATTAATATTACTTAAAGTTATAACCCTGACCACTTTTAAAAAGTTCACCAGGGTCGCTGAGTCGCTTTTGCCTCTTACATTAATCGATGCTCAATTAGTTTATAATAACTTTACATCAAATTAGTCGTCTCTTTCCGTCAAATTGTTTTTCCTATGCGTTGAAAAGAGATAAATTAATTTCATTAGCTAATGCGATCTAATGCATCAAAATTTTCCACTTTGTTTTAAAATCACTCATTCCGGTAGCCTTCAGATAAATACTTGATTTAAAATTATTTTATTACAAAACGCAAACAAGTTTCCTGGTTTAACGGGTATCGATTTAGTAAATAGTGATAAATATTAATAGAAAAGAATATTATTAATTAATATTTGATCCTTGCTGGTAGTAAGGGACTACGACACCATAATTTGTAAAATATATACATCAAGGCCAAGTTACGTTAAAACTTACGATCCGTCACATATTTCCCAAAGCAAAACCACAGCCATATCATGTAAATAGTCATAAACACGATGACTCCAAGAAGAAAAGTCGTTATTGAATACATTTTCCAACTAACCCCTAAGAAATGACACTGCAATATTGTTTTAATATTCGTACTAACTCGTTCGCACTTTGCTAAGTTAGTTTCAATAACCGGTGTTTATTTGAAAATCGAACACAACCAAAAACGCGTGAAAATAATGGAAGACAATAACGATAACTGTGGTGCTTGTGGTTTTTAATTGCATACCGATACATGCTCAGGATACTTCGTGATACTACAGAAACATAAAATACAATATAGCGAAGCGTCGCTCTGCTTTAATTTATTAATTATACGTTCGAATATCCGGTTTCCTGGGAAAATAATTTAAAATTGCTCACATTCGATTTTTAAATATCATAGTAAAAAATTGTGAATGATAATTTTAATACATATATTGTTCGTATTAGGAATTACGCCAAGCTTTATTAAAATACAAATAAACCTCGTAATTTCAAAAATTCAATTGATAAACATCAAGATTTTATGAATTTATAGTGAACGATAATAAAACAGATTTAAAAAAAACATAGTAAACAAATAAAAACCCTATGTTGCAGTTTTCTATGGTACATGATATATTTAGACAATAATTTTAATATGGTTAATATAGTTTACTGCGGGAATACTTATATCTATAGTACTCATGTACTCCTATAACATGAAATAATTCAAATTTAAATCTAATCATTTCAAGTGTTTATTGTTCTAATCTAATACACGTTGGAGACACGTAGTAATACCACTATTACTTGTACTTGAATATAAAATGATAGGGAAGACGTGTATGTGAAAAAAATATATGCGGAAATTTTTTAACCATGCAAGTGGTTAAAAAAACATACAAAAACGAAAAGATTCAGAGTCGACTCCCATCTGTCAAATCCATTATGATTTTACATACAGGTCTCTTTCGAAGTGGGTTAAAAGGGTCTGGAGGCCCAGTGAAATGTACTAATTGGAGGTGCTTACAATCTTGTAAAAAAAACGTGGTAGAGAGTTTAAAGCCAATCTCGTCCGTTCTACGCCCTTGATTTGTGAACTGGTAGAAATGTATTAATGTGCAACTACCCTAACAGCTAATAGCCAATGCGATAGTTGTGTAACTTAATTACCGTAACATAGGACATTTAACGTGGTTTTTGCGAATCCGCTCTGAGAAGCAGTGCAGTATTAAGCACTATCAACGCCTTTATTAAAGGGGCCTGGTTTCACAAATTCGTTCTGCCCCTAGGGACTGCAGATATCCTTCGTTACCGCCGTCTCAATTAAGCATTTGGTACAAATAAACGGAGTTCTTGCAAAACACTACGATTACAAATAATTCCCCGAATAACTGTAACAACGTAGCAAGCAAACACCTTGAATTATCAACATCAATTTTGATTTTTCCCATGGACATAAGGGCAAATCGCGAATACGTATCCGGTCACTTAATAATTTATGTTTACATATTTAAATAATTTATTAACTTTTAATTGTTACAAGGCCATGAGACATTAACTTACAACGTTCGTATCTATTACGAGTCAAGTCATGATAATTAGTTGTCATGACAGTTAACAAGATGAACATAAAGGAGTTTGAGAGTTTCCAATATAGCAATGATAATCATAAACCGGCGCTACAATACCTAGGCCTCAGTTTGCGTCCGCATTCTTAAAATTTTTGTTTCTATTATAAGCAAACAGATGAACATTCTTTGGTGACTGAGACGTGTAACTCTTAACTGGGAACATAAACTGTATAAAACTATCGATACAAGCAGCGATTTGAACCCATAATTGAGAGGTCGCACACCTTACAACCATCAATATTGTAGCAAATTAACACATGCCCTTATAATAAAATAAATATTACTGCTTTATGGGCCATTCCAGGTATTTAGAACCGTTAAGACTTAGAATTCAAGAGAACAGCGTACCACTACCTTAAACGCACTTGCAAGCATGGTGTCGCAGGTGCATTTAACCTCTTCCAAAAATATTTTCCGGGAAAAAATACTCACTTATATTAGCAAAGAATTGTAAAGAATTGAGCACACAATAACAACAAATTAATAAAATGACACATGGTGAAGTTACAACTAAAAGAGTGATTGCTAATTCATGAATAAAATTCATTTTCACTACAATACTGTTAAACTCACACTAAACAAATTATACTACATTTTTATCTAATTAATAAATGCAGTGTCTTATGTCATTAAAGTGCAATTAGAAAATTTGGTCAACTTGGGTTCCGTCTAAAGCAAAATATTTTGTGTATCTGTGTATTTTTTAAATAGTTAAATTATAGGCAAGTACATATCCAAGGCAATGCAATTTGCACATCTAAAAAATGGCTATGTACAGTTGTACAAAGTTTGCAAACTTCAACTTCAAAGCTGATAAAATAAGAGATTTAATTTTTTACCCTGTGCAGAATAGGGTAAAATTGTTATACTACTAGAAAGTCAGACCCTGCTTGACAATTTAATTCATTGATTCGTTTTCAATACATACAAGTTTTGGTTATAGGCCATTCCCTACTCCACACGTACCGTACATCGCAACTGCAATATAATTTTAGGATCATCAATAAAATGTTGTTAGCGCCTCCACTCGATACAATTCTGTCACACTTCTCTTCAATTAGTCATAACCTATACACTTCTTCAACTATCTTTTGTCTAGATTTTATAACTTCCAAAATGCAGTTTTAACTCACCTAAAGAGGGGTACCGGCTTCGATTTCCGGTTCGAGGGCAAGGTTTAATTTAAATTTGTTCTCGGCCTTTGGGAGAGTTGTGCGGTACCGGGCGAGTGCTTAAACCGTACATGGAGGACACGGTCGAATTTCTAAGGCAAGCACGATTTATAAAAATCTTATACTTGACGCTGGCTAACGCACAAACCGTGCCAGAGCCATAAAAAAAATCTCACCTAAAATATGCCGTATAACAAAATACATAATAATTACAATAACCGTATTACAACACATAAACAAATAAAGCGTTTCTAAGTCCGACACGTTCAATATTAATGTGTAGGTATATCTTATTCTGTCTGTATTTATAAAAAAAAATTGATAAGACTACTTTAAGCGAAAATCCCAAAATTAAACATAATATATGTCTGAAAACAGTATCAATGATAAAACATCACGAGAGTTATGAGTGTACTTTATTAACCGACTTCAAACAAAAAACCGAGGGATTATCGTGTATGTTTATTTTATGTTTTGTCTATGTTATATTCAAGCATATCTCCGACGTCTGTGGATTGATCTAGATAATCGAGAACCAATATAAATAAAACAGTTTAAAATTTAAAATGAATGGAGGCGTTCGGTGTTATAAATAAGCACAATGGTTATAGTTCCAGCGATATAGAGGATCATCTCACAAAGAAGTAATTTTTTTAAAGTATTCTTTATTAGACGGTGTTTATATAAAAATATATTGGGTATTTTTATTTAAGCACTCCATATAATTTAAATAACAGTAGAACCTAGATCAAAAGTTAGATAGGTAACTTTTGTACCTTCTTGTTCATTGTATCGGCGTCTATTCCACGTGAACAATTTTTACAATATGTTTTTATTTTAAAGAAATACTCGTATATTCATCGAATACGTTACACACAAGGTATATTTAACATTTTTATATCTATATTATAAGTAAACTTACAATTACAGTATCCTAATATAAAAACAATCAAATATTACGATAAGTCTCGTCAAACAGGTAAGTTGTACTAATTAATTATGTTAAATGGCGATGATTTAAAAATAATATTTATAATAATGTCAAATAAATCCGAAAAAACCTTATTATTAATATATATAAAAGCAGGAATAATTATGTTTTCTTAATGTATTTAAAGAAGAATTAAATTAGTAAGGAAAAATAATTTATTAGTTCAATAAGTTCACCTTGTAATTTTACACGAGCAACTTTTCTGCAATTTTTTCAACAGGCGCCTATTTTTTTGAAAATGATCCAATTATTATTGTTTATTCAATCATCTTGTGTTTTTGCGAGACAAATGTTTACAAACTTCTCTACTATATGAACGTAAATTCGTTACGTTATTTATTAAGCTACGGTCGCTTACAAGGCTTCTATTACGCTTAAAGGATTAAACAATTTTCAATAAATTTTGGCATTTTTAAAAGGAAAATGCCTTTGCCGCACAATGTCTTTTTATTTTGGGAAAAAGCTCCCTAATTAATCCCTGCAGTGGAGGAGGTTCAAGGCGCTCAATTTTCAATTGTTAGAACCAGCTGCCTATCAAGGTATTTAGAAATTTTTAAATAGATGTCAATTTGTTCGCCATCGTAAGTGTATGGTGGTGGTCTAACTTCCGAAGAACCTACGGACCAAGTGTTCTTTAAAAAATCTGTATGCAGTTTTAAGTAAAACTAGAATAAATTAAGTAGTTTAAAATAGAAAATTTCTGTGATAAATATAGATGGAACATTTGAAAAGAATACGGCACTACGTTTATCTTTAAAAGGTTAATGTATTTTCTTTGTTTGAAATTCTTTTAAGCTATCTAAACTGTTATTTGTGTTTTGTGTATAAATCTTTAATTTTTTTTTGTTCTGTGTGAAACTTGAATTCACATTAGGCAAATAAAATATAACCCCGACAACGTTGCACTACAGATTGCAAGAGAAGCAATCTACTAAACATTCGGCTTATTAACAAGAGAAAGTGATTTTCGGTACAAAATCTCAAAAAAGTTATAAAAATTAATGTGTTTGACGATGTACACATAGCTTTTTCATGATAAATTGTTGGTTGTAATACTTACGTCGTTTCACCAAACCTCCGAAACAGAACCACAACCAAAATAAATAGAGGCACATAAAAATAAACACCCCGACCATAACAGTTGTAAATATATCCATTTTCACAAATACTAAATAATATGAAGTTTGGTGGCGATCGCATTATCTAATCTTCATTATCTTATTTTTAACGAATATCGGATTATCAAACGCGTCGTGGCCTAATGAACGAAGTATGAGAATGAACGAAGAATGAACGATATGAGTGATATAAGTCCGAGTCCTTACAGTCCTTGGGCCTTTGACAAAAAAAAATGTGACAGGCGAGACACACAGGCGAACGCAAGCTGAAAACACCTTACTTTATACGAAACTGGTACTGATATTTTACTTAAATGATAAATAACTATTTTCATTCGTCTGGTCAATAATCTAGGTGCGGTATCTTTTATCAACGTAATTCTTATCATAATATAATATGTATGAAAAATATTCGTCGAAGATATGCTGGAAAATACAGAAAACATAAAATAAAAAATCATTAATAATAATTCTTCAGTTTTTTGTTTAGTTGGAAAAGAAGTACACTGACAACTCTCGCGATGTTTAAACACACGAATTCTTTTGTATACAACTGCGGAAGTTTTTCTTTTTTATTGTTTATCTCCTGCTTATCAGGGGAATTTAGATGAAGGTCACATATAAAAAAATTGAATAGCGACATTTTAGCTCGCTCTAGTCATTTTAGAAATAAATAAATAGTTTATAATTTTTATAATTATATTTGACCTGTTTCCGAGGAGGAAGTAATGATATGCTAATTAATTATAATTAAAGGAACATATATTAACTAAGGAGTTCCCAAAGGACACTTTGTCTGAGAATACTTATAGAATATCAATTATTTATCCTATAAAATAATACAGGCAACAGTAACTTATATAAGGATACAAAAACAAAATTTCTAAAGATATCTCTCTATGACGATCTTACAAAAATTACAAATACTTAATGAAAAATGATACGCTAAATATATTTATATTATTGTTAATTCGTTGCTTCCTTACAAGTGACAAAAGGAGATAACGATCTGGTGAGGTACAGTCAGAACAACTGATTTGGGATTTGAAGTTCGGTTTCCAAAAATGTTACGTGTTTTTTTCTTTTTTGAGGTTGAATTAAAATTAAAAATAAAGTTTGATCTTTGGTGCTCAACAAAACAATAAATTTTCTGACATGGTTCATAGAGGTCTGGAATGTAGGATCTTTATATGGCCCCTAAAAATTTGTTATCAATTTCAATTCGATGTCGTCAGAGCCGGAGAGCACCAATATGGACCCATATAAAATTAATTATTCTATACCTCTGACTTGGTGGGTACGATAAAAGTTATATGTTAGGTCGAAGGCGTATTTCACGTCAACATATGAAACAGAAGAAAATAATCTCTGCATAGCGCCTTTATTATTTAGAGAGAACGTCTAAAGAGGTTTGTACGAACTAATGCAATTTTTCGTTTAACTTTATTATGACATCCCCATAAACGAGTGTCGTATGACTAACCGCGCAACTTAATACGCCACTACTTATTTTGAATGGAAAAACAAACCAGCATTGATTTAATCATATTTGTATGTTGTACTTATGAACGTCTATATTACCAGTTCCTAAATCAAGCGGGCAGAGTTGGTGAGAAGACCTGGCACCACTCTTTTTAATCAAGAAAAAATGTATATACCGTGAGCCATCCATCTTCTTGATTCAACAGGAACAAGGTGCCTAAAGAGAACTAAACGTTTGCGTTAATATACATATTGCAGTAAATTTAAGTGAAACTGCGGTATCTCGGACACACGAACATAGTGTCAAAACATTATAGAACACTAAGACTGGTTTAGTTAAGGCAATGTTCATTGCCTTAACTAAGCTATTCCTTAGTATTGTAGAAAATTAAGTCAACATAATATTAGCCATAATTATTGATTAGATTTTAGCCATAATTATTGAGATTAGATTAGATTAGGTTAGGCTAGATTGTAATTCATGTAAAGTCGCACTCTTTTTTGTGAACTTTAGTATAGAAAAAAAACAATAAAAAAAGTACCGTAATAAGGTAGGGTTTATTTATTATATATATATAATATAACAATATTAGAAACATAGTTGATTTTGTTGTAAACTGACATAATAAATATGAATTTTAAATAATAAAACATTAATATATTACGTTTATTAAAAAAAAACTTATATTAAATCTGTACAATAATTTATTAACACAATATTATTGTATTATTGGGATTTTTACTTTGTATGCTAATGCTACATAGCATACATAGGATGCAATTGTTCAATTGACATCTGACCCTAGTTATTACATCATTGAACTCTACCTACACTGTACTTTAACTGTAAAGAATTTTATGGTTGAATATTTACAATAGAGCCTTTAAATGCGATATATACCGCATAAATGTTAAAAAATTCTAATATACAAATATATATAATAAACTAGCTGACCGGGCAAACGTCGTTTTGCCATATATATCATTTATTATAAAAAAATAGGGGTTGATCGTAGAGGGGTGAAAGTTAGGGGTTTGTATGTATTTTTAATGCTGTATCATAAAAAAATAAAAACAGAAAAAAATATCTAAAAATAAAAATAAAATATTTAGGGGTGGACTACCCTTAACATTTAGGGGGATGAAAAATAGATGTTGTCCGATTCTCAGACATACCCAATATGCGCACAAAATTTCATGAGAATCGGTCGAGCCGTTTTGGAGGAGTATGGCAACGAAAACTGTGACACGAGAATTTTATATATTAGATAAAGGACTTTATAAAAACGTACATACAGGTTACAGCTAATAATTAGTATTGGTTTAATTCTGTGGAACACAGACATAACACTATAGAAACATTTTGTTGAATACCTAGGTAACACTGAAAATGTTTAGAAAATGAAAAACGGCTTAATGTAGAAAGTTGCCAATTTTCTCGCGTTAGGTTCATTGTCACAGGTAACAAGAGTTTTAGATTTGCCGCCAATTCACAAAAACAAATGACAAATGAATGCAATATACTACATTACGTTACCAAAGATTTCTTAAATTGAAATTCAAAAAAGTTTTTATCAGCAATATTTCTAACTGGCCAGTTCTAAACATTTTCAGCGTTACCAACGTACAACGCTATCTACAGGTGATACTTAAACCTATTAGTGCATTCGTGTTTGAAACACGAACTGGCCTATAGTAGTTTTATAATTTTTTAACTAGAAAGCAGTATATTATATATATATATAATGTATAAGATTCACAATGCCTTATTAAAATTTAAAAAATATAAATACAAAATTTAATACTAAATGCGTGTTTAAACCTTACCTAAACAGTGACGTAAATTAATCCTATGTTGTTTGGCAATTTATAGGCAAAATAGTTCAATAAAATAATTGTATAAAAAAAAAACTCACGCGCTATATAAATAATTCTGCCCCCATACACTACAATTAGGGTAGTCACCACACAGAACATTAAGAAGATTGCAAACATCATTCTATTTTGACGTTCGGAAAACTAATAAACTGAAGTATTCTTCAAGTCCTAGCTTTCAGGCTAAGTTCAATGGAAAGATAAGATTATCGACTTTATAGGTTATTAAATGTAATGTTTTGTCTTAAAAACAATAGACGGGGAAAATGCACTGTTATATGATAACAGTTAATACAAAGACCCTCAAAAATATGATACGTGAAAGTGCTACTTATCAGATTTTGCAATTGAAATCACGACGTAAAATTATAGAGAGAGAATACAATTATAGAACTCCCGATTTAAGAAGATTTAATTATTTGGTAGTTTGGTTGCGTCGGCCCGAAGCAAATTGTATCAGCGATAAAATCACGTGCTTGTCGTACTCATAGAGACAACTTATGGATTTAGCCTACTATCGATGAGTTCAACTCAGTATCCTATTCTTATTCCTATGAATAATCTCTAACGATTCCTGTCAATCCAAGAGGAAGACGACTGTGAACGCTTGCGTGAGTATGTGGGTGGAGCCAAAAAAAAAGCTTTAATAAAATATTGACAAATGTGGCATGGTGACATTTAGACGCGCAAGATTATCACGTCAGTTTAACTACAACGTGTCAGGGTTGATACTGAAACAAGAAACGTCAATATGAGACCTGGGAGTGCGAGTAGATGCCCAACTAAATTTCCGGTATCACAGTGTAAATTTTCAAGAAAGCATACAAAAGCTTGTGTGATTTGTGCTTCGAAGGGCAACAACGTTTACTAACACTAAGGCCATCTCAAGCTTGTACAACGCATTCATTAGATGTATGTTAAAGTGTAACTCATCTGTTCCGCCTCCGCATGAAAGTAAAGTACTTTCTTATGTTGGAGCACATACAGAATAAGTTTACTCGCTTTCTTTAATACAGACTGACATCATCCCTACTATACCTTAATGTATCCAACATTATTTTATGTGCGAAGGCCAAGGGCCAGAACCAGTCCACAGAAACCAGTGTTGCATAGATTAGTTATGCTTAAGGGGATTTGTGCAACAGGGATAACGTTGCGTACTGAATGCTGGCTCCGACTCTATCGACATCTTTATGTGTTCGCAGAGTGAGTTCACGTTCAGTACCACGTTGCAACATCAGCGCTATTGATATTGCGAGGACTACATCGATATTTCTAACTCATATTATGTTTGCATGAAGTTACAGAGCAAGGTCGCTAGCGCAGGTAGACAGTACCTACATTCTAAACACTTAAAATAGATTGCACTATATTTATGTATAATTATCATACCCGTTATATTTTTTATTTAAACTCAGAAAAGATCATCGTACCTAGATAGCATCATCATTTTCTGTAGGTTATCAAATAATAAAGATTAAGGATATAATTATACTGATTTGTTTATAAGTGATAACATCTAATAATAATTAGCTCTATTTGGAACAGAACATTATCTTTATAACTTCTATATTATAGGTAATTTTCTCTCTCTGATTTATGACCGTTTTGTAAGATGGCTTCTGAGATTTTCGCCATTGATATCGGACTTGAAGCTATGGTCTAAGTGACTGAACGTGAATTCAAAGCTATCTTCTAGTCAAAGGGATAAAGGCCGTATTAAGAAAACCACTTCAGCCTTACCCACGCTTCTTTAGTGGCACTCCAGGTCTTGGTCAAATGTTTTTGCATGCTTATGTATATTATGTATAAATTACTTAGAGACAGTGGATTGGAAACATTTAGATAGAGTTGCTTATTCCTGAAACTGTCAGATTATATTAAATGACGTCATAGTCGTAGAATAGTGACGGATCTTACAAATAAGCAACTTTACAGGGCAGCCATTTCAAAATAATATAATCATGTTTGTTTTTGTCATAACTATTTTAATTCATATTCTGTTATTATAAAATGGGTTTGTTTTGAAACAAAATAAAAATTATTACATTAAATTACACAGTTTTCTAGAAAAATCACATGCTTCTATCAAATCCGTCACTTTACCGACTGATTAATTTAAAATTTAAAACACATGGATTTTTTTGTATTGCAGCCGTAATATTTAGTCAATATAATATCCAAATATGATAAAAAGTGAATTTTGGATTTTTTCAAATCCGACATTGTTCTACGATCATGACGATGAGTGCTTAGTCAGCGGTACTAAAGGTAAATTTAATTCAAAAAAATTAATTTAAAGACACATTTAAATTAAAAATCAAAATGAAACGAGCAGAGCAGGAACAATACAATCAAAATTACGTCAACTCAAATAATAGAGCTATAAAGTTAAGCCTAGAATCCAACCTAAAAGCAAACACTAGATAAAAATGTTTTCGATTCTTTTGACAATAAAGATTAATTCCGATAACCGGGTTAAATGTATTTTGAACTTAATGTGATTATTCTTAATTCCATTTCTTTTCATTTACTACTCACGTATACTACTGTCTACTAAATATATATTTTATTACTAATACTTTTTCTGTTCTAGCAGTTGGGTGATGTAGGTAGGTACCCTTTGTACGAATAATAAGAGAAAACAGATAGTTATCATTATTGAATGTAACAATCTATAGAAAACTGAACCACAAAAAAATGTATTGAAGATCGACGTTTTTGAGCTGTGAAAAATTGTTTCGTATCCACGTTTGGAGGATAAAACTATCGTAAGGGCTTATCGTTCTGTACCATCACAAAATATGTATCATAGCATGCTTGACTATTTAACCGTCTTCCTTATTTACCTCAGAATACCATTAATTGCTTATTTGTCCTTTATATAGAAACGAAATCTCTCTGTGCTGACCTTTGTCTGATAACGAATTCGGATTCGGATTCTTTTCTATTTACTCGAGTATGCATAACATATCTTACATAATTAAGTATTTTCGTCATCTTTAAAACAAAGACAGAGAGGTGAAATTTGTTAACAAGCAGCAAGGTTAGACAACTGATAAGAATATTTGTTCATATATCTAGGCTAAACTACCAATTTTATACAACATAGCGATTGACGGCGATGTTTAGTAAATAAATTAAAATTTGATGCAAAATGTGGGAGATTTTAGTATGCATTCGTCTGTACTTTCATTAAGAGACTAGATATCTGATATTGTATACGTACCTCAAGGACATTGAACTTTTTTGAATGATGTATCGTAGTTTTACCACACTACAACAGTTAAAATTAAAAAAAAATGTTAATAAACCTAGTGTATTATGATTATTTTGAACACCAAAAATGTCTAAAAAAAATCAAAAATCATTTAATCTTATAGGTAACACAATGTACACTTATGAACGTCAAAAATTAATACTTCTAATTTTACATTTACTGCCAGTTCTCAAATCAAGGGCGAACTTAAGAGGAGAACTGGCAATAAACTCTCCGCCACTCTTTTAAACGCTAAAATTTTTGTTTTACACAATGTTTGTAAGGAGGTGCAACCATTACACCATGTTCCACGACATCTTAGGTAATTAATAGTTAATTAATATTAATAAAATAAATTAAAAACAAATCTCTTGTCCTCTATCAGCAAAGGCATGGTGAGATAGGAGGACTTACATTCTCGTGGGAACAACACGCAAATACATAGTCGAAATAACTAACATCACCGTCTACTATAATTCTCATAATCTAAGTTTAATTGAAGGACGGGCTGGGTATGAGGTATGGGGCGGATAATTTTTAGGCTTTATATTATCAGGCTTATGTGCCCGTCACAATATTTTATTGGTTGCTGATATCCACACAATTTCTTCGTACGATCATGTGTAAGTTGCGTACATAGAAATAAAATTTAATTGGTGCACAGCCGTGGTTCGAAGGCACGATGTTAGTGTTGAGTACTACTTAGTGAACCAAAACTATGACTGTTGACATTATTATACTAAATCCGGGACATAAAGTATTTTATTTGAAATCAACAGCATCACATGACTATTTATTGACTCGTGATTTCGATTCCCATTCATTGACGTTCACTATTAAATATTGTAGAGTGAGTCGTGTTGTTACTAGCCTAATCCACAATTATTTATTCAAGACTGAAGATTTGATGGCCCACCTCCACATGGAGAAAGAAAAATAAATATTATTCACGTTAAAGTTATTTTTAAATTGTTCTCAATTTGTACGTTGTACTAAAGATTTTATTTCTATAAGGGCAGTTTCCACTTTGTAGGAAACATCGCGAGGAATTCGGTCTTTCTTAAAAATAGAACCCATTTCAAAATGAGCTAAAAAGTACAAAACAACAATATTTTTTGTGGTCTTGTCCAAAAGAATTAAATGTATTAAACAATAATTTATCGACAGGGTATGAAGGTACATAGGTCCATAATCGTCAAATATGTATTCATAGATTTCGATGCTTCCATCAATTATTATGTAGATAGGTTAACGTTTGGATTATATATTCATTGAATTTTGGCACTGACAAAAAACATAGTTTTTTTAAAAGTCAGTCAAATCGAAGTGATACAGACAACTAATTGTCTATAAACAATATTGATAGTATAGTAATATTAACCGCAAATATTTATTATCAAATTTTATAAAAAAAAATTTGATCAGGTTGCCATTACTAAAAGGAAAACCTTTATCAATGGGGTTTAAATCTATTACATATTATCGGCCATATTAAAATTACTTATAATGGGTAATTCATGGTAAGAATGTTCTGCTGGCGGAAGATTTTGATATCATTCAATAGAGGAAGGTATATTTAATAAAATAAAATAAAAATTAATCCAGGGTTAATTATTGATTCCCAGATTATTATTATTATAATTGTTGCAATTAAGGAGATATAAAATGAAATATTTCAAGATAAATTATTCCTGCTAACCCTATGAATTTTGAAAGTACCTAAAAGAATATGTGTTTAAGGCCAGCAACGCACTCGCGAGCTGACATTTATAGTGTCTTTGGCAGAATCACTTAACATCAGGTGTGCCTCCTGCCCGTTTGCCCTCTGTTATATTAAAAAAAACAATGAATTGGTAGATTTTTACAATAATTAATCAACTTTGACTTGACTTTTTGATAAAATTTTCGTATATCGTCAAATATTTTTAACCTTGAAAAACTTTATCCAACATTTTTATACGACTAATTTAAAGATAGCAGCCTGCAGCGCTAAATGCAAGTAGCAATCCGACGAAGTTGTGTTTTTTTAATTTCTCATATCATAACGTAAATTTTAAGCGAAGTAATTGTGCATATTATTCTTTTTAATTAGGTGTTAATTTTTTTTTAAATCCATTTCCATTTCGCCTTTCATTGTGTTGTTCTGAGTCATGTAAAATTCATAACAATTCAATGAAATGCGCCAAAAGTATACGCATTTTTATTATTTCAGATAAATTGTTGTTTTAATTTTCGGTATTGCGCTTATAAAGAACAAATTTAGATAAACTGAATTTATTTAATTATTCAGATAAAACATTCGCGTAACTCAGATATCGGTTATATTCGTCTAAAAATCTCTAGTTTGACCAAAGACCCATATGCTTCCATATTAAAAACTCTATGGTCTGCAAATCAATGATTTGATAGTAGTTATTAGTTCTTTGACATTTGCATGCTGCCTGCAGCGAGCATTACACAATTCGGCACTATCATTCTATGTCAAGGGCTCAGCACACAGGTGATGTTCTATGTAAATCAATTATTAATATTATTTATTAACTTAGGTCCACGGTTTTATTATTGCGAAAAGATCTTCAATTATTTTTTTATTAATATAATATGGCTAATAATGAGTCTGGTTCCATGTAGTATGAGATCAGTGCAATGCCAGTTTGTGCCGTGGTCTTCAGTTTGATAGGCACTACATTAGTTGTTGTTAGTGCGGGGTATTGGGTAATACCAATAAAATAGTGTTTTAAAATTAAATGTTTATTTCAAACATAGAAGTCATTCGACTGGCTTATAATTACATCTTTAAAATAATTGTTGCTTTTTAATGTGAACAAAATATATTATTATGTTTAGAAATGAATATTCTATAGGTATATTAAATTTCCAAAAAAACATATTATATATTCATAAAATAAGTAGATATAATAATAATGCTATAAAGAAAGGGTAAAATAGACAAAAAAAAAATTTGAAATATTTTCATAATGCCTAGACAAATTAAAAAAAACAATAAAATGATAAGTATTTGTTAAGAAGCAACTTTTTTATTTTTTTACCAATTATTTTTTATCTTTATAGAGTTTATATAATGTATGTGTGGCCTACCTATTGTATTATCTATTCTATTTTGGGAAATGATTTAATTTATATTTTTGTTGTTGTGAGAAACGGTATCACTTTGAGACAATCAAATTAACCCCAATAAGAGTAGTTATCTAATCGTTTAAGAACGTTTATGGAATTTTTGATTTTGATTTATTAAAAATTTTATTGAGATAAGAGAAAATCATTTTTGTACACACAACGCTTTATATTAATAAAAGTTGGTGGGCATAAAATTTACTGCTAAATAAATATCAGAAAGAGGCAAGAACCAAAACCAAAACAAAAATTTTCCTAATTTAAAAAAAATTTGATTGTGATATTAATTTTACATAATAGATTCCGTGGGCATTCTTGCAAGACTATTAAAAGCTTTCAAGATCTATACAATGTTGTGAAAACCGAAATTTCGGTGTAATCGGTAATTACTTAAGCCACCTAAAATTCAGAACCGTAACATAGCGCTGACTCCCTTATGTCAAAATTGTATTTTAATATACACGAGTTATGGTTCGCACTAAGTCTCGTTTCTGAATAAATTTTAGATTGAGATTTTTATTTATTTATTACGCACAAATATACCGCCAAACCTAAGTCATAAATAAAAAGATAGATTATATAATTTGTGTCTAAAGCGCGATGTTATATTAATTTTCTTTAAAAATATTATATTTAATTAGTAGATGATAAATCACTCACCCCTTCCATTGTATATAAGATAGACTAATCGGGTGAATATAAGTAGCATTAATATAATTACTGGAAGAAGTCCCAATATCTTTCCGGTATCTGATTGTGGGGGATGCGACACTGTTGTCTCCTTTAAACTGTGATTTAGAAAGGTTTCACTTATAACGTTCATTTTTCAAAAAATCGAATTCGCGTAAACAACAAAATCTTACAAGCCGCAGTATTCAATTGTCACATAAATTCTATTCGCTCGCGTAATTTTAGTCTTCTATATTTAAATTTGAAAATGGCGATAAAATTAAATCTGTTAATTGTCAAGAGACATTTGATTACTTCGCGCGCTTTTGCCGAACTACAAAGACAAGCGTGCGTGATTAGCAAAGCCTTCGAGATGTTAGGATATGTAATATAATACCTTTCACGCAGTTTTGTTTACTATGCTTATAACATTAGAATTGGTTTTTGCCCACATCATAAGATAAGATATTTCAACGCATTTTTTATCTGTAATTTGCTAAGTAAAGATAAATAATTTGGAAATTTTGGTTTTAATCAATTTTTTAAGTACGAACAAATATAAACCAGACATTTATATCTGTATTTAAATTTTGGTTGTTTGATTAGATATATTAAAAATAATTATAGATCCTAAGGTTACAACCATATAATAGCCATACTGATCTATTTGTCTAGAAATTTAGATAAGTTATCTATCGCATTCTAGGTTTTAAATTATTGTATATTGTAATTTCTATTCAAACAGCGATTAAATGTTATTAATATGACACGTTTCCCTACATAATTTTAAAAGTAATATTATTAATATTATTATGACACCAGTTAAAAGTATCTTAATAACAATTTGAATATATCTTAAAGTGTCGACGAATGTAAACAGAAAAACTTAATAACGAATTGAATTTTCAGGATCCAATTCAGTTATAGTACAACGCTTTCTAATGTTGTCTGCTCTTCAATAATTAAACAATCTTATATCATGGCTTTTTACATCTCTATAGAGGGTTTTATCCCAAAGACACTCTTACGCTGGATCGTTTATATTTAACTGACTAACGTTGGTTTCCATTTTGGCGGTCATTTATTCGACACTCACACTGCCGGTTTTCGCGACACAGTTTCGTGTCGCCGTTTTCTCGTGAAAGTATTGCGTGACATTAGTTTTACAAAAATATGCGCATGGCACGAAATTTATCCAGTGCTCGCTCTGAAACGAGCAGTCGACTGTACGCAGTCATTTTATGGCATAAATTTGGCATTCTGAAAAGGTGGGAGCTTGTAAAGTTTTATTGTTTATTAGAATGCCAAATCATAAAATGACTGCTATTTTAAATAACGAAAAAAACAAAAAACTGATTTGAGAGCGACCGCCGATGCGTAAAACCGCTGTTATGTTATATAGTTCGAGCACCAATGTTTCTGTAGTTACAGAATACGCAGGGCAGGGCTCTAATATTCCCTTAATAAAAGATATATGTATGATCTATATCTCTTGAAAAAGAAAATAATTAACACATTATAATCGGGTGTCGTATTGCGTACCTTCAGGAAATAAACTCAAGTGAATTTTCAAGGTGAGTTCTAATTAATCCATCATGTTTATAGCTCATGATCTTTATTTTATTATTAAACCGTCTACTAATTTAGGATTTTAACCATTAATTTTCTTTGCGTGCTTCATCCACACGACATCGCCCTGCCTTCAGGTACTCGAGGCTTCTGGTCTCACACCAAAGCCGTCCAAGGGTATTTCTGTGAGTCCTCCGTTGACTCGCTAACCCATAGCTAAAACTCGACTGGATAACCAAGTGAGGGCATCACCGACCATTTGGCGGTGTGATACTTTGGTGCATGAAATCATATTCCAGCAACGGGTTGTCCGCAAAACTCTATCTTCCATTAATCAAGCGGACCTAATGGCATCTCCCTTATTGTGCTGCGTACTAGTGCTTTTGAGTTGTCCTAACACGCCTCTTCCGTTACCTGTTCTCGCTCATTCTGTCCCGAAGTGCTGGAAGTCCGCTTCAATCCCTAAATAGGCGCTTGCTCTGATCCGTCCAACTATCGCCCAATAGCTATAACCTCCTTGTTCTCCAAAATAATCAAAACCATTATTAATGCCCAGTTCCTGAGGCCATTGTCAGTACGGCTTTCATCGTGGTGGCTCAGCTGGTGACCTTCTTGTATACCATACACATAGATGGGTAGAGGGAATGGAGTCTAAGGGGGAGGTGCTAGCGATTAGTTTAGATATAGCGAAAGCCTTCGATCGGGTATGGTATAAAACTCTTCTCTCGAAACTTCCAGCCTATGGTCTCCTCGAGAAACCACGTAACTGAATCTTCAGCTTTCTGACCGATCGGACTATCAAGATCGTTATTGTCGGAGCATGTTCCGATTTCAAACCCGTAAACGCTGGGGTCCCAAGGCAACAAGGCTGTGTTCTATCGCCGAACCTTTTTTTCAACATGTCAATAACATTTTGCAACTTCGCAAATTTAATTGCTATGCGGATGATACAACTGGAGATACTCTTTACACCGTGCAGGTATTTCTGGGCAGTTGTCGATCAATGCCCAAACTAACTGGAGTCTCAAGTCGAAATTCTCCTACGTGGAGTCTTGGACTGGGGTCGACTAAATAGAAACATTCATATGTAAACAATATCTATGATGCTTTGTGTCTCTCAAAATATTATGATATATATGTACATATTATGTACGATGATATGATAAGAGATTTTTATATTATATAATATTTTTAGGTATAATTAAGTATTTTATGTATGTATACAATTAGGTACATTGCCAAATTCATTTATCAACCTTATGACTCCACGCAACCTCTTCCTTTCTCCTCTTTTTTGATTAAATATTCTTACTTTACGAAGGCGAAGTCTTGTATCGCGAGTTAATTCGTAAATCCATTTAAGTGGATTTGGTGACCACGGATTAGATTTTGACACTTCAAGGTTTCGTATTATGTCAACTCCATACTAAGAAAAGAATCTAGAGCTAGCAAAGCAATTGGTCTTTGGGCCCCCAAACCCCCTTAAGAATAGCAACAATTTTTTCCCCCCGCCTGGTGGTTTTAAAAAAGATAGCGATGAAATTCTGAAGTCAAAATTAAACAAATTATAACAATTATTAAAAAAGAAAACTTATTTTTGTTAAATTTTATTTAATTATATAGGTATAAAAATGGTAACTAAACACAAATTTTGTTGTTGCTATATGCATATAATAATGACTTTAATTTTAAATATAAATGGGCAAGCGATAGTCATCTTAATTAATTTATTATCTTAAATGCAATTGACAGATAAAGGTCCAATGGCACTTCATTGGCATAAATAAGTTCATTCGCTACATTCACCTGTAAAAATATTATTATTTGCGTAGGTAATTATTTTCGTCTGATCTTTATGTTTTTAAAGAGTCATAAAAAATAAAATCTACTAATAATTACTATAATCAAAGACAATTTAGGCAAATTATTTGTCATTGATATAACGTTTTCTAGAGTTGTCTAATTTGTTTGCAAATGGTGGAGTCTAATGATAGGAGTATTGCGCCATCTGTTGTAATCGTTGAAAATGTTAACTACATTGATATTAATATTCTAAACGAGAGTGTAGAGCCATCTTTTGAAACATTTGTCAACTACGTTTTACACAGAAAACAATTTACACTACAATGTACATGCAATGTCAACGTTACTTTATTTATAAAAGATAGATGGCGTTTATATAAATTCTTCTTTTGATTCAAACTAATTTGTAACATTAAGATTTTTTTTTAATTTAAACAAAATACATAATCAGAATTTAATAAATATTCGGAATTTTATCTTCTTTAGATAATAAAAATAGTCTCATGATTTTTAATAGAAATTATATAGAGGTACTTCAATACTCAGTAAAAGCAACAAGATTATCACAATCAAACACAAATAACGTGACACGATAAATACGATATAATTACTAATCGTTTTTTCAACTTATGTAGTATTATTTTAATTTTACATATGATATTAAAACCCATATATCTTAATTTCCTACAAATACAAGTAATATTACCTAAAAAGTACCTAAGAAATTCGTGTATATAAGCCGAGGTGATCAACAACATTCTTGAGCAAAATGTACAAATTATAATTAAAAAACTATGTGATTCCCCTAATTAAGTGAAAACAACTTACCAAAAAATTCACAGCAATGCAAACACGCACAAGTGAGGCCATAAACAAAAATTAACAAGAAAAAAGGCGCCAAGAGCATTAAATAATCCATTTTTTATATTTTTATTGAACAAAAACGCTACGAAAGAACAACGGCGAATGATAATAGTTATCGGTACAGATTTGATAAAGAATAATTAATAAATCGATCGACGTTACGGTTAGTCATCAGATTAGGTCAAAAAAAATTATTAGCCGAGAATATTGAAGGTTTGCAGCAGTTGGAATACTATAAATTGTATAAATAATATTTAGTCAATTATATGCTTTTTCAAATACATCTGTTTTCATAGCTTAAAACACACCTTTCCACCGTAGTAATTAAATAAACTGTAAGTTGTAACCTATTTATATACAAAATCAAAAGAAAATTTCACATGACTTTATAATGTGACCGTTCCTTCGTACATCAACTCAATAGTAGTCTCTAACGCCAAGTAAAGTATTAACTTTATAGAATGAAATAAACAGTGCGGTCGAATCCATACATTATTTTGTTACAGCCCTTGAGCATTCTAAGGTGTAAAATTTCTTGGCCGATTTAAAATAGGTTTTTGATAATACTTATCGGTGATTTAGCCTTATGTATGGTTATGTAATAATTAGATTTGATCGATTTCTGTTTACATAGATAAGGTTTCTGATGATTACAACAACAGAAAATGGAAAAATACCCGTTCAAATAAACCATTCAATACAAAATATACAAGTTTTATTCCTGATTTCCGAGGTATTTAAACCCAATTTAATATTAACATCATTTTCGTGAAAGTTTTTAAAGCCATTGAGTTTATAGTTTAACGTTTAAACTTGGTTTAATTCGACGGAACAAATGGTCAGCTAACCTTTCTTTACGTGTTTGATAATTAGCAAAATTTGTTCGATAATTGCAAACAAGAACGGCTGGTATAATTGCAAATATAAACAGTAAAATTTTGGTTCAATTTCGAGGTCATGGCACGAATTTTCATACAAATTGAATGAACAAAATTTGATTACCACTAAGGTCACGTGGAAAAATAAACGGGCTGATTTTCTCGACGTCATGGTATGAATAAGCAATATGTCTCAGTTGTAGATTGTCAATAGGCCCCCTGTTATTTGTCAAATCAAATCCACATTTATTAAATAGTTTTGGTAACTATGTACACTTTAGAACGTCAATATTTACAAAAAATGAAATTGCAGTTTTAGTGTGATGATAAGTTATCATTATCATTGAGAATCACAACTTTTAACCAACTGTGTACCCATTTTATATTATGTAGTATTAATAATGAAAAGCTTAATATATTATATAAATTATAAACCGTACGTAAATCATTCAGACATGCGCTTGTTTTTCTTTGTCTTATCCCGATAAGAGAAGATTTAATCCAAAAAGACTGATCAGCAACTTGTGTACTAAAAGAATATCACAAAGAACCAATTCAAATACAGACTACTACACAATGTACTTACGAAAAATATTCACGATGTATATTCCGATAACATAGTCACACACTTGCAAATATATTAATATCAAAAACAGTATAGCAACGAAACACGCCAAAAAATAAATCTCTTGAACAGTTAAATACATTTTAACTAATAATTTTGTACTGCCACTTAAAACTACTAAACAATATTGTTGTGTTTATTGAGATAAGCAAAATAATCTGATTTCAACTTTATCCTTCACTAATAAAGTTTAAATTTATACTTATACAGTTATCGAAGAAAACCAATCGGTGTGAAAATCGAGAGATTATCTTTCCGTTAGCAAATAACTTGGAACCTTATTTAGAACCAAATTAGAGTTGTAATTTCGTTGTTAGTGTTTCAGTTTTCTTATGAAAATCCGATAAGGATTGTGGCGTGCGAAAAACCATTGTTAAATGATCCTTTTTAATCTGCTTGCCGGTATAAACAGAGGTCAGTATTGTGATATAAAGGGTTCTACTTATATTGGTTCGTCACTAATACAAGGTTATATTGGTGGTTCACTATAATATGTATCATCTTCAAAAAGTTCCAACATTTCAGATAATATATTTGCGGCAAAAATGTTTCGGTTTTTACTTTGTTTATGAGTGTTAACGATTTCTTATTGTGTCTTCGAAGTTTTCAAAAACACATCAAGCTTCAATGGAATGTTTTAATCATATTCAATTTTAACATATTTTACCCCGTTCTGGCTTATTGCACTTATATTATGTGAAAAGAAGACAAAATACACATTAAAAAACAAAATTACCCTTAATTTGGAAATAGCGTGACTCGGGAGAAATTGCATTTTTTGCGAGTGGCATAATTATTATATTCGTACGTGACTTGACAGCTTGACAGATGATTTGTGTTTTTGTGACGCAGAGAAACTTTGACAGTTGTTTGCAGGTTTTGGCGGAAGAAATAGATATAATAAAAACTACCGTTGCACATTGAAATATACTCTAAAATCTTGTATTGTTTTGTTTGTTTGCTCATAATTTAAGAAGTGTTAAAACAATAACATCAGAAATAGTTACACCCACAGCTTCCTTTTACGAACAAATTATGCTGTATAGTCAGCAAATATTAATAATTTCTTGACGGCTTTGAACAAATTTTACTAGCTAGTTGCAGGATTCGTGTATTTTGGATCCATTTAGCAATTAATGTTAGTAGTGTAATTAAATACATTGCAACGCCTTAGACAGGTTATTTTAAAATATTTGACTAACGGCCCTCGCTACTTTACAGTAACATACTCATGTATACTTAATGTATTATACTTTTGTAAACAATTAATTTTAATTCTGTATGCCGTGTAGTAACAATAGTTTAGTTATTTCGTACAGTTCATGCACTTTCTTGGATACTTTTCTAACTTAGTTTGAAATTTTAAAAAAATAAATATAATATTTATGTGTAGTTTTTAAAATACTTAAATCTTTTTAATTCGTAAAACATATAAAACTAGTGGAGCCCACAGACGTTGTCCTGCATGATATTTAAAGCGATTAGGATATTAAGCAAAGTATGAAAGTACCGACTGCAGTGCCATCTGCCGGGCTGATTTGTGAATCTAAACCATTCCCACTGAACACACACAAAAAATTTCATCAAAATCGGTCCAGTCGTTTGAGAGAAGTTCAGTCACATACACACGCACACAAGAAATATATATATTAAGATATGTTAACAATAAACTAAGATATGAGGCTGTAAATTAAAAATAAAATCAGAAACAGACTGATGTCGAGACAAATCATGTTATGATTATAATTTTCTTCTATCCGTACTTTTGCCAACGCCAACTGCAAATACAAAATAGATTTATTCGCGATTGTGTTCAAGCAATATTTCTGCTTTATTTTGCCCCTGTTAATTACTACCTTCACTTTAACGAGATCAGTATTCACACAGGAATAAAAATACTTTAGCTAAAAGTGACTCATACCTTATTTTTTATTGTTATATTTGAATGTCTTAAGCATGGGCTGGCAATTTACGAAACAATGGCACATTTGACGAACGGTCTTATGTGACCGTCAACGACTACTTGCCGAGCGGTTTTGCTTTTTCTACTGCATTTACCATCGAGAGTGTACAGAGGAGTTGTTCGGATTAATACCTGCAGCTGAGTTTCATCATCGAACGTCAAGACTCAAGGCAGAATACGTAATACCATCCGTATCACCTCGTAGTCCGGCGTTCCAAACTGAACGTTTCTCGAGGCAGTTTTTGCCGCGCACGACCACGACACTTGGAACCAGCTGCCCACTGAAGTATTTTCAGAACCGAGTGTCCATAGGCGGTGGTATCGGAGATTGTAACGCCCATGTTAACTGCTTGGTTCTGACCGTGCCTTGAACGGTTCTGCGACAAAATTATTAAATATATAAAGGAGGCAAACAAAAATGAAAGAACGGGTCTCGCAAACAATCGCGCCCCGTCTCGTCTATGAATATTGTCAATAATAATATTACCGATGTATCCGGGGTATATCTCGCGAGACGTATGATGTAGGTACCTTTTTAGTAACAATATAAAGGTCGGCAACGCACTCGCGAGCCCTCTGGCATATTCAAATTATATTATATCTAGCAGGAGCAGTTGGCATCCTCATCTTCTTGCCAAATTAGTTAGTTTATAATTTATACCAATAGCATGGAAATTGTTACCGCAGCTACTGAGTTGAAAAGAAAGTCTTCGTCAATATTTTAAGAAATTACGCAGTTACAGTGATGTAAGTGCATTTTAGTTTGTATTTTCATCTGATTGTTATTGTTTATAAATGTAATTATTTATAAATATGAAGAATTTATATGAAACCTTTCAGTTGTTTTCTCGATGGAATACGGTGCTCTTGTGTTTATTATATTTATAGGTAGGTTCCATTTCTTTGTAGACTGTTTACCCATTTACCATATTATTGTATATTTAATAGAAAATCTAAGGTCGAACAGGCGTCCAGGCTTCGTCTACCTAAGCATCTTTTCTAAGCAGTAGCCATAATTAATTATGTAGCTAAGGCCTAAGGGACTGAACGGGTAGACTAAGAAAGAAAAATATACTAAATAATATTTACATACTTATATCAGGCTTATATCAGGTAATTCAATTGGAAAGGTACCATGGATCGGAATACTAAAAGTGAATTTGGGTAAGTTTGTTGCATTATTAAGTCGTCTTTTTCAAGATTATTTAGGATTACGTTATAAGTATAAAGTCTCGCGTCAAATTAAAGAACATTAATGATAGAACACGGACTATGCAAAGCTGAGTAGTGTTTCAGTAAATAAGTGAACAAAAAAACAAATCATATTTCGAATTCTAGGCAAAGTAGACGCGGGGACTGGTATTGTTTTGATAAAGGAAAACGTCGCCATTGCAGTCTCCAATGAAGTTTCAAAGCTAAGTGATGATTTAAGGTAGATTGACGCTTTATTGTTTAAATTATATTAAATGCATCGTTAACTCATTATAAACTTGAGTCCAGCTTTATTTTTTTTAAAAAAAGTGTGTGTGTGTCAGCTACGACGCACGATTGGAGTTTACTCCTTACGAACGATAAAATGGCGATAATGTTCTGTGGCTGTCGACCATATTTTCATACTAAAGGTGGTAAGAATATATGTTTTTATAATATAAATGTTTGTAGTAGTAATAAAACGTACCTACATCATCTATGCCCAAATAGGATTTTCTTTCTGTGACCAAAGTTACCTTTATAGTAAGAGAAGAATAAGAATGAACAATCTTTTTAGTTTTAATTTCACTGACCATTACTATTGACAAAACTCTATGGCACGCTAGACTAAGACAATCTACTTTTATTTTTTACACCTGTCAACACTGACAATGTTGTAACGTGGCTGTCAAAACGTGAATTCAAAATAGAAAAGTCTGTGTAATGTATTCCATCTCATTCTTTTACACGTTCAATCCATTTGTCTCTTTCTACATAACGCCTCAACTTTTCGTGTTACACATAACGCCTCAACTTTTCGTGTTACACTTGATTTTACTCCTCATAAAATTTCCGTACCGGGCCTTATAACTCAAATCGTTTCTTAAGGAGTAAACTCCAAAATGTATTTATTAGTTTTATTTAATCAGTAAAATCTAATTTTATTTATATTTAAATATTTCCGTATAGTCAATTTACTCTCCGTTAGGAAACACATTTTACACCTGGTAGTTAGATATCACAAGCGGTACCTTTTGACAACGACAAACTTAGAAGCAGACGCTGCGATATAGTAGCACCTGCTACCCAGCACACCACGACAACAAAAAATATGTTGTTTAGGAAGAGAGAGTGAATCTCTCTCATTCGTCGTGAATCTCTCTCATTCGTCGTGAACACAGTTTTTGTAAACCAGTTCATTGATTAGTTTCCGGAAAATTTTGTTGTAAAAGAAAGTAAAAGACAAATTATTTATTTCAATTAGGCCTATTAAAAAGGCACTTTTGAAAGTCAAAATTACAAGTTAAAAATATTTAAAAAAGACTAGTTGCCCTTCTAAGAAGGTAGATTCATATTGATAAGAATGGGCAAGAAACTCCATACTAATAATGATACCTTTATTTTTTTTATTAATAATTGTTAGACTGCAAAATTGCGCTTACTCACCTCACTCACCGGCCCTAACTAACTCTGAGTTGACGCATATATTAATTCAACGCAACTTATTTATTTTAATATGGTTTCATCGGTTTCATTTAAATATTCTCCTCCAGACAATAAGTTACGACAGAATTATGCCATTAAGTGTTTTTTCAGACTGTCAGCTAGGATATATTTTTATAATCACGGATTGTCCACATGTTACATAATAGATATGAAGACGCATCCAGAGTATTACAAAAACGTTCTTAACACAATCACATTAATATTTGTTAAGTGTTTAAGCAAATTATGTAAGTACATTTGTCCTATAATGCAATGATAATGATATGAAGACTTTACATATGTTTCACTAGTCATCAAAGGTGTCTTTTGCTGTTAAATTAAAATATCGTTTTTGTTAAGAACTCAGCCCACGATCTACATGCTAAGCACGCAAAAAGCGGTGCGATCAAAATGGCCGGTATTGTAAATTGGTAATATGAACGAATTGTTAATTTTACAATTTTTTTTTTGTTTACAGGGACCTATATACGTTGGCCGCAAGAAAATATGGTATATGACAGAAACCTCTTTGCAATTGGATTAATTGATAGTATGCATTTTTTAATCAAAGTTATAGGTTGTAGCGGTTTGTTCATTTTAGTTTGTTTATTTCAGATAAAGCTGGGTTTAGTCAAATTAGTTATAATGTTGACAGAGTCAATAAAAATAATTGCGAACAATTTTATTTAAACGAAGAGGTAAGTCATTTATAAAAATAACTGAAATTTTAATACAACTCCAGAAAAGGAATTATTAAATTGCCTTTTTTTATAGGTTTATATTTATATTGAATATTTTTACTACACTTATATAATCAACGAATGGTGATTTAGAGTAAATCTTAGTATTGTTGGAAATAAATTGATATTTAAATTACGTTCCTATTAATTAACAAAACTTATTCTTTCGCAACGCATGTCAGCTTTAAGAAAGGTTTATTTAAAAATAAAAAAAATATATATATTCAATTCCATTGATAATAATTACTTTAAAGACACTGTTTACTTTAAAGTAAGTTTTAGAGTTACAATACTAATTATTCGTCAAGTAATATGGTACTATTTTGCCATAGTGAAGAAAAGTCACGAAAGCACTGTTACTATCAAAATACTTTAAAAACCATTTTTGTGCATCTCCAATAGGGTTGTCTGTGCCAGAAAATATTAATTTATTCTTTTACATTACAGTTAGATTACCACTCACTATGGCCAAGAAATATAATATGTGTGAAAGCCGCTATGAAAAAACAGTGCGTTTTTGAAGCGGGGATGCCTCTTGTTCACAAGAATGGACCTATTTGGACTCTGGTTATATTTAATTTATAAAAAATACCTAAATTCTTTATATGACTGAATAAAATATCATGTAAATAGGGCTTATTAAAACCTGGTAGACAGTCTGTCGATCCCAAAGCTTGCTCTTTTATTGCATAGCTCTATTATTATTAGAAATTCTACCAGTCAGTAGTCAAATAAATATTTTAAATGTATTAATTACTCTTTTGAATATACAGTAATTATTGTATGTTCATTTCGAACGCCCCTGATATCTTTAAAGTTACCTTAAGCTACGTAAGAGCTAGGCCCTGGCACAAATAATTTGTAATTACCTAACACGAGCACACAATGCACATAATATTAGTTTTAAATGTTAAAAATAGCTAATTTCTGATTTCATGTCTAGGTTGGGATAAGCACCCTTGGTCCTGGTTGTTCTTTACCATCCCGATTTATCCTGCTCTCCCCGTATGTTCCCTGGATAGAGAGAAACTTATTTACATTCACAAGTCGGCGTAACAAAGAGCTAAACAAAAACGTAACAGTTACTGAAGACCGGTTTTTAAGTGAAACAATTGACAAAGAAGACGACTTTGTTATATCAAAGTTCAGTGATTCTAGCATGGTTATGAGAACAAGTACGTATAAAACCGAGTATTCAATTGTTTTTATTTATATAAAATTCGAGTAAAATATTTAATCACTTCTGAAGAGATTTAATATAACGCTTGGTGATTTAGACATATCATGAAAACGTAGATCGCAGTTTCTTCTCAGTGCTAGACATTTTTTAATCATCAAGCTCGTCTAAATAAACCAATATTTATACCAATTCTGATTTATAGATTTATCCAATGTGGTAGACAAACATGGAGAATGTACTAATATTGACGGTGAGATCATGTACAGGGATGAGGGACGAGTTGAAGCCAGTGGATACACTGCAACTGGGACCTATGCAGTAAACACAATTTTTGCTCTTTTTAATTATTTAACTTTAATTGCAAGTCTGTTATATAGGATTAAAATAGGTCATACTACTCCACAAATTATACAGTTCGGTGTGTAAATTTGTTTACTGAACTGTATTTTCAGTTCGATTCGAATTCACTTCGATTTTTTAGAAGTCACTCATTAAAAGCAATCCATTTTAAATTTTATCAGTCTAATTAAACTGTTTTAAGGTTAATACTGGTTTTTATAGATACTATTTGACTGCTATTTGAATAATATTAAAAGAGAACTTTTTTTGTTCGAACGCCCATGGAGTAATGTCATAAAAATATTTATATAATCTCATTCGGTAATATTCTAATTATGAAATGAAATACAGACTTTTATTGGCATATGTAAATAAATACATACATCTTTAAGAAAATTAAAACATTAAATTAAAGCATTATTCTCCTAACAGAACAATGCTTTAAAATATATTTTTTATTATTAAAGTACAATGTGTCCCGACCAAGGAGGTTTCAATTCAATTTAAGTACACATAATGTACCACGCGCAATGAGCGCGCAACGTGCTGGTTCCGAGCCAATAGACCGATAACAGACATTTTCCATTTTGGCGCTATTTAGTACATACGAATTTGAGTAATATTTTGTTGGATAAAGCTTTAGAAGCAAAAATATCAAGCAACACCGACGATACTTATAAAAATTTAACTCCACCTGACATTCTAGAAACAGCTACGAAACTCACGAATAGTGTTTTGCCAGAAAAATCAAGAAAGGCGTACGACAAATGTTACCAAGACTTTATGACTTGGAAACCTATAGCCATGAGATTAAATAAAGTAGTGTATGCAACTGCACATAATTAGGTATTAAAACACTCGTGTAATATTATTTTGTAAAAAACTACACGCATCTTTTAATACCCTCTATTATATGACAGTTGCATAAACTACGATTTTTTTACGTTACTAGTTCGATTATACCTTGTTTGTTTGTATCCCTGTGAATTAACAATAGAAACTACTAAAAATATTTTTAATTTTCCAGCTTTCCCTGTACGACACATATTACAATAAAATCACGTGTGTAATGATCCGTGTCTCCTGCAGCAAACGTACGCCAAGCAAACTGTGGTACGACACCGGTTTTCACCAGGAACACATAGACCAGCTCTTAAAAACGGTCCCCATATTCAAATGGAACCAAACCGTACCCCCAAAAATCGTTTATAAAATAGACTCGTACGCAAAACACGAGAAATACAGCACAGTGAACGTAATTTTCAAGTTTGAGTTTACAAATAAAGCGAGGATTTTCGTTGATTTTTACGCTAGAAGATCCACTACAACAATGATACCTATACCAGATTATATGGATTAAATTAATTGAAATAAATGTATTTGAATAAAGTGGTGTATAATAATAATAATCTGACATTTACAACTAAGTTTTTCGAGAGGTTTCTGATATATAACACACTGTTACAAAGCTGCTGAATTGCCGGCTTTGAGTTGGTACGCTGTATTATTGAAGAACTCTGAATCGTATTGAAATACTACCACGGGCACCTGATTCCATACAAAGTTCCGCGAATGTTTTTAACATAAAAATTATATTTTCATGATTTTTGATGGCAGTTATTCTTTTGACCTAGTATCTGCTATAGAAAATCATAGCAATCAATGCAATGTATGTTTTGATTAATCATTGTGTGTATTTAGTAGCGACTGTATTATTTAAATATACAAATTGTATTCCAACCTTATAGAACCGTAGAATATTCGTTGTTCCAATTTCAATTACAATTAAAACGTTATGAAGATATTTTAAAAAGTCGATTGATATACATCAACGAGTCATAACTATGCTAACACAATTTGTGTTCAAACATAATTATAGCGAGATGAAAAAAGTTACGGGGTAACTGGTTTTACATTTAAATTTTCGTGATTTCTCTGTAAGCACAGAGGATTTTGCCACACGATAGCATAATTGTAAATGAAAATAAACACTCGCTAAGGCTAATTACCAAAAGTAGCCCATTAAATGTAATTATACTCTTTGGTATAATGTAAACGATTACTTGATCCAACGCTGAAGCCAGTTCGCAGTTCAAAATTAACTTATTATAACAGGGTCAGAAAAAGTAAGCCCGAGCTTTCTTGGCTCTTTCGTTTCATGTATTAAAAAAACAGCACAGTTGCGAAGCTGGGAGTCGAACTTCAGGTAAATAACCTGTTACTTTGCCTTAAAGATATTTAAAAGTATAAAGTTCGCGCAATTGCACATTACATTAGAAAGTACGTTATCTTTGGTCATCAGATTAAAATTAATTTTAAGGCGGCCCCGGCGCTACTGTAGCTAAATTGGTAAGCATACACAGAGAATCGCTCTAGTCTTGTTTTTAGACATTCTGTCTCAATACGTTAACTATTTAAAGGGAGAGAATTACTATTTAAATTTTTAAATTTTAAACGGCTTTTATGATTAAGTACTTTTGCAAATAATGTACACATTGTATTAAATACAATGGCGATACAGGGAACACCCACGACTAGGATACTTTAATAAAAGTGCCTCGAGCGAAACTTCGACAAGCGATCGAGTTTGTAGAAGGATGCTTTGAAAAAGATAAATACAGCGAGTTAGTTCGATCAGTGTTGCTTTTGTTTTGTAAATATTCTTCAATACCTCATCCAGTAAAAACTTTATTTAAAGATACGTAATTTTAAAATATGTTGAATATTTTCTCTTTTAATTTTGTCAAGACTTTGATGCTTTGGCGTACATCTTATTATCGTTACAACTGCAATTAAAACTGATTCTTTTTATTTATCAATTTTTAATTATTAACATTACTACGTAGGTTAAGAATATTGTAAATTTTTTATTATCTAAATATTATTAAAACTTATATAGGTTTATTACATAAGAATATGTGTCCAAGGATCTTTATTTAGTAAAAACCTTTCAGGAGTTACGTTACATTATACTGAAACAATTTTGCGATAAGTGCTTATTGTAAAGACTATGACTGCTTTTAGAAATCGCGGTACAAAAACAAATATTTATTTCCGTACCACAGACATAGCATAAGCATAGACAAGCTCTAGCCTCTATGAAACCGATTCTATCACAGACTTACTACACAGACAGACTCATTAATTTTATAATACACAGGTTAACCTCCCTCAAAGACGATAAGGTCACAGACAATTTAACTACACCAATTCAGATAAAACTTAATTACCCAATCTAAGGGCTAATTTGGAGGCTGAAAATAACCGTTTTGAAAACGATTTCATTTTGATAATATTGCCTTATTCATGGTACTTTAACTTCGAGTAGATCTTTGAACCCTATAACCACAAATAATCACTGCAAATTCGAATCATTTGAAACCTCGCTCATCCAGATGTATGCACGGTGGAGCTATGCTTGAACAGACTCAAAATAAATACTCGTTAATTGACCTCGTTTGTATTTAAAATCTGTTAGAAAGTACAATAATTAAATGCTGTAAAAATAATTAGGTCTTAGGATTTATATGCTCTTGCCGCTATACGAATAGGGGATCGTTGAAGATTAAATTAAAACAGAGGTTTTATATGGATTCATTAGATTTAAATGTATACTTAAAATTTGAAATATTATTATATATTATTTAAGAACCCCGAATTATTTCATTAGAGGGTTGTATTAAAAGGGTGAATATATTGTTTGAGGAGTTTTGCGTGCTGACATCAGCTTTTGTCATTTTTGATGGGACATTGGCGCGCAGAATACATTCCTTGATGTCATTTTGACACGACGGGATATTGCGCGCTGACTACTTCACCTGCTCTCTTTTCCATACGGGTGCACAAACGCGCGCGACGGCCATGTGGTAGATAATCTTCTACTGAATTGTTTTCTAAATTAAGTACCCTTCTAATCGTAAACAATATACTATTGTGGGGTTTTACAGATAAAATGTACCAGTCCTATATTGCTTTTTGTATAAGGAATAGGTAGAATAGGAATTCGTATTGGAATTTGGATATGTGTATATCCTGGGCCTAGTTATGCGCAAGAGTTGAGAATAAATAAATAAATGTAACCTTAGTTAAACGTTTTATAAAAGTAATAGAACTATGAGAGGAATTTATGTATTTGTAACGCGTAAAATAACTGTTTTGATTTACACATATTTACTTTATTTTTCGTATCTGGCCACAATAAGATCTGTGGCAGCTTTAAACCAATTGAGGTATGGATAGATGTCCAAAAATCTAACTGGTCCTCTGCAACTTGGGCCACGTAAACCAAAGCCAATCTGTAAATAAATATCAAACGTCAAGTATCAAAGTGGGTTATTCTAGAATTATGAAGTCTTTAACTTCAAAATGGATAATTACCATTTTTGATACTGCCGGCGATAACAACAAGACGAGTCACAACTGCTATGTAAGATATGAAATAATATGTGTAAATAGTGCAGTGCAGGAGCAGTGTTGGTCTGTGGCTTCAGCGTGCGACTCTCATCCCCGAGGTCGTAAGTTCGAACCCTGGCTGTGCAACCAATAGACGTTCTGTATATGTGCGCATTAAACATTCGCTCGAACGGTGATGGAAAACATCGTGAGGAAACTGGCTAGTCTTAATAAAAGTCTACGGCATGTGTCAGGCACAGGAGGCTGATCACCTATCTGCCTATTAGATTGACAAATGATCATGAAACAGATACTGAAATCTGAGGCCTAGACCCTTAAAAGGTGGTAGTGCCACTGGTTTTTTAAAAGTGTAAATGGGAATAAATACGTTAATAGGACCTCAATAAAAGTTATTTTCATATTTTACATAACAGTATTGACTGTTTTTTTAGTTATTGCCGGCTAAGGTTATGCATTTTTTATTTTTTAAGAATTATAGAATAAGTACAAAGTATCAGAAACTGTTTTTGTTTTAAATTTATGTTAAATGTTTTGAAGTTATACTTCTTTAGGCGCGTTATGAAAAATTTATGAGAGTGAAATTTTACGATGCGCGCGCACCGTGACACAAAATTATCAGTATGGGCGAGCGTGCGCGAGCGAGATGGGAATGAGACAATCTACAAGTAAAAAGAAATGGAATAAAACACTATTTTGACCGGATTGAAGTTATGTATTATTATAAATTTACACTATTTAAATAATTTTAAATTTATCCGAGTTTCGCGTGCTTTAAGGTGCGTGGTCACGTGACTGAAATGAAAAAAAGATGTTGAATGTCAAAAGTATCACAGTAAGAAAGTATTATCTTATTTATTTCCCCAGTTGTATCAAAAAGATGGAGGTTTTGGCAAAAATGGTTACTTCTCTATTTTCCGATTGTTCTTTTGAGATTTTAATTTGGATATTATTGATCCCAGGTGTTTGACTTTTAGGCCTTTTCTATTAAATTGGGGTGTTTTGATTTCAATGGCTTCGCGTACCAATCTTGGGAAGAATCTTCCCCTGAAGTATTTTTGGTCAAAAGTATGTAGTGATTAGGCCTATCTAGTATTGTTACAGATGTGATTTTTGTGTCGCCTATGTCTTATGTCTGATTGTTCTTTGAGTCTCTGGAATTTGGTTTTTCCTATTAAACCAAGTATGTGTTATACCTCATCTTGCAATGGGTGCTACTTGATTGGTCTTAGAATTGCTAATTTCTGTGGTTAAAATTTAGAATAAAGTCGTTTAGATCGTAATCTTTTAATTTTAAATGCAAGTAGGCTGGCTGGCGGGAACTTTTGTCTTGTTTTTGTTTTGTGATCAGCCGGGGATCAGCTTGTTTCTTAGACTGTTTGACATGTTGTTCCTCTCAGGTGGGATCATCACAAAGACGTTGGGCTCTCTGAAAAAACATTTACCGAAGAAAGATTTGTGAAGGGTGGTGGTGGGATTACATTGAGGTACTATCTTGTGGGTTGCCTTCCTTTTTGTTGACCTAGTGTGCAATTTTGCGTATAATTAAAATGTCTAAAAGGGCAGACGGTTGTTGTTTTCTTGTTCAAAGTAAATTTAATGTTCTTGTGTATTGAATTTAAATTGCTAGAAATGCAGATATTTTGTCATTGGGGAGTACTACAAATTGTCATCGAATATTCTTTACAGTCGAGGTTTAAGGGGATTGGCCAGCTCAATATTATCTATATGTCAATATTATCCCTCTAGAGGGCACATAGTGCTCATGTTAAGGACTCTTACATTTGGAAACTGAGAGATTCAAAATACACACTTAAATTTTCTGGTAAATGTTTGTTTCAAGAGCCCAATCTTTGTGATGATGCCCACTCAGGAGGAATAAGCATTCAAACAGGTGCTACACCGAAACAACTCCATCCCCTCATACAAAACAAAACAGAACAAACGTTCCCCCCACCAATGCCAAGTAAAGGGAGTTACAGATAGAATTGCGGATTAAAAGAGCTTCTATTCTAAATTTTCAAACCACAAGAAGATTACAATTTAAGAAATAAAGTAAACCCATTCAAGATAGGTAATACAAACTGATTGGACTGTGACCTGTTTAATAGGGCAAATAAACAATATGTCACAACTCAAAGAAAATTGCAGAATAAGAATAGAGAAAAAAATAAGTCTGTAACACATATAGATTAATACTAATACTTTGAAAAAAGTATTAAAAGAAAAGATTCTTCCAAGATTGTACAACTTAAATCAAAAAAACAATTTCAATAGAGAAGACGGCCTAAAATTGTCAAAACCTGGGATCAATAATATCCATTAAAATCTCAAAAGAAAATAAAAGGAATAACATTTTCCAAAACCCTCCATCTTTATCATACCAACTCCGAAATAAATACAGATAATCAACTTTTCTATTGATACTTTTTGAATTCAAATTTTTGTTTAGTCACCTACACGACGCTGTAAAACCAAATCGGATAAATTTAAAATTATTTAAATAGTTTAAATTTATAATAATATAACTTCAATCGGTAAAATAGTGTTATTAAATAATAAAAGTTATGTTAATCAAAGAATACTAGAAATAGAATATGCGTGACGTTAGCAGCTATGCCAAGAATTTTGAATGACCATAATGACTTTTGTAGTACCTTTAAAACAAATAAAGGAGTTTTAGTTATTTTTTCAAAGAAGTTTAGCAATGGTTTTTCACAAAGACCTATTGTTACTTAGTTAAAAGGTTATGAAACATACCTAGTTATTAAATTTAATTAATAATATAATAAAATAATAAATAATAATTATTATTAATTAATAATTGAATAATATACTAAATATTAAATATTTTTAAATTATTAACGCTAAATATTTATTATTAATTATTTAATTTAAAAAAAACAATATAATTTTATAAAAAACACATATAAAAATTATATTATTTTTTACAATTTAAAAATAAAAATTTTCGATCAAGTAGGTATATTCGTCTGGGCCAATGTTTTAACGCTAAATAAATAAATAAATTATCTATTAAAAAAAAAAAACGTAGGTAATTCAGATTACATACCAAAGTCCAAGTACCGGTTGAATTCGAGGCGAAGACCATTCCATTCTCCCAATCACAGTTTTTAGTATTATTTATTGCAAAACCACACTGATACTGCGGCAAGGATTCTTGTGCTAACTGAAATTTTAAAATGTTTACGGCTCTCGCTAGAACTGCACTTTAAGAGAATGCAAGGCGCTGCTTCAATAAATAAAATATAATAAAAAAATCAGTGGCGCTACAACCTATTTAGGTTTCTTAATCTGTTTCATGGTCATTTTTTTTTCAATCTAATAGGCAAGTAGGTGATCAGCCTCATGTGCCTGACACACGCCGTCGACTTTTTGGGTATAAGATATGTCGGTTTTCTCACGATGTTTTCCTTCACCGTTCGAACGAATGTTAAATGCGCACATAGAAAGTCCATTGGTGCACAGCCGGTGATTGAACCTACGACCTCAGGGATGAGAGTCGCACGCCGAAGCCACTAGGCCAACACTGCTCAATAAATATCAAACATTTAATTAAAAGATTTTGTCACGATAAAATATTAATTATAACTATTTCTGAGTTAACATACATACATTGGCCCTATTGTAAAACTCGTCACATAATGGTCGGGTAATATATTGCATTTTGTATACAACTTTCTCCAATAATTTATTTTCTGAAACAATATTTTAGGAATTAATAATCATTTTTTTTCTCCTCATCTCTCGGGATTCACTTTAAGAGAAATAGTGACTACACACATTGACTTTAAAATATCAATATAATCAGCAGCCGAGGGAGTTATTCCAAATTAAAATATATATTTTTATTTCGCTATGTTGGTAGTATTATTTACGCGGGCAACACTGTTCATACATTGATAAACTGTGATTTCGTTCAATAGTCAAACACATACACATTTTTAGGTTAGATGTCGGTCAATGTAAATATTTTGTTGTGGTAAATAAAGGAAGAATAAGCAAAAATTAATTATGTGAAAAAGTACCCCTCCTAAGGGATATAGGTCTCCCCTACACGGTACCTATCACATTATAGATAAATTTTTAGTATTGAATCCGATATTTTCACAATTAAAAGCCCCTGTAGTATTAATCCAAATACTTTGTTCTTTGTAATAATGATTTTCACGCACTTAATATTTGTGTCAAAACAGGCAATGATTATTACTAATTGCATCCGCGAACTTCGTTTCGCATTAATATGATTTTTTACTTAGCCTACCGTTTCAGTAACTACATAAGGAACATTTTGCTATTCTACCCCATAGAGAGGAAAATCTAAGTAAATAAAACGAAATTTTTCATTTTCCAACCAATTATAAAGAATTCAAGGAATAAATATAAAAAAAATAAACGAATTCCAGCCGTATTAGAGTTCTGCACTTAGCAACATAGTTTGCGATTCCTTTTTATTTTTATAGATAATTAACATATAAACATACCATCGGTATAACCTAGCGCATACAAATCCGTTGACGTATTGTACATATAGTTTGGCCAACATATGGGTTTCAAATTTCGATTTTTGTCTGAAAACATTAGAGCATCACAATCTTACTTTAATATCAGGTTTTCATTATTGGGAAAGCCTCTCAGAATATTACTTTTCTCGCTTCGATGATTTGTGGAACTTTTTTTATATGCACTTGTATCTTTTTTTAATTTTCCATTTCCTCTTCAGTCTTTAAATGCATTTTCGGGCATCCTTTTTTGCGACTGAATATGGTGTGATAGCAAAATTGAAATGGATTTGTTTAAAAGAAATAACAATTGAGCATCGGCACATTGATCTTAATGTTCTTAAAATATTTATACAATTTAATTTTAATCTCTATAATTGTCTATGTTCTACTAAAGTTAAGACTACTGCAAGATTGGTAATGTTTGACACCAATTGGTTCGACTCTTAAGGAACTCTATTACTTCAAATAGTGATGTGACCGATCATTTATCGTATTCAAGGAAGAGCGGTTCGAATCATCGACGACCAATCGCTTCGCGAGCTGCATGGTCCCTTGGCGTTTTGTAGAGATGTGGGCCATTCTGCATCTTCTACCGCATTTACCACGAGAGTGTTTAGAGGAGTTGTTCGGATTAATACCTGCAGCTGAGTTTCATCATCGGACGTCGAGGCATAATACGAAATTCCTCCCTATCACCTCGACGTCCGTCGTTCCACAACTGACAGTTTTTTAAGGCAGTTTTTGTCGCGCACCCGAACCAATTCGCCCTAGGTTCCTTCAAGAAAAGAGCGTACCAATTCTTAAAAGGACAGCAGTGCACTCTCCTAACACAGTCCTCTGGCATTGAGAGTGTCCAAGGGCGGCGGTATCACTTAACAGAAGGAGCCTCCTGTCCGTTTTCCCCTGGTCTATAAAAAAAAGACCATCTTTTCTATTACTATTGCTCGCACTTCATTCACCTACAAACAAAGGTTTCTGTTAAACGGTTGTTGTTTAACTTCTCTGAATTAATTAATATATAATATGGCCCTGCCTTTCAGCATTATTCTTAGTTAGTTTTAAAAATAGCAGGAAAATACGAAGGGACATCTGACAGCAAACCTGAACCTCTGTTTGCATTAGAAGACAGAGGTCTCTTCTTAATCTTACCATGAAAAATATTTACAATTAATTCCAATAACGCGATAGAATTATATGTTTCAAATTCGTACTCCGGATGTGTCATCACGTCGTTGATTCTGTAGTACACAGGTGTTTTATTCGTTGTTATAAACATCGCTTTGCTATCAGTTCTATAAGATAATATAATAGATATTAAATATAACAAGTGGTATGTAATACATGGTTTTTATTTTTAAGGATTTATAGAAATTCTCTAAATCTCTCTCTGATCATACATTTTTGGCACAGAAGATAGAGAATTAAAAAAAAACTTAATCTCTGAGGCAATTTAATTTTCTTCTTCTTTGTATTAGAATTTAATATACAAATTAAGACCCTGGTCTTGATATTTTCTTATTTGTACGATTACCTTCACCTTTATGAGAACCAGACCGAATATTCATTTCTCATATAACAGGTACAGCATGTAATTGTACTCCCGAAGAAATAACACTGTTCTCACTCTATTACTTCTAATAGCAACAGCGATACCGATCCCGACGTTTTTGTATACAACTTCGATAGACTTATTCAATGTGCGCTGATGTCGTAATCTAACTACCGCGCGGTACAAAAACTAAGGACCAAGATTGGATTTGACTGAACCTTGTTGCCAAATAATAATAACATAAATTTCAGCTCTTAATATATGCATTCATGTATCATGTCATGTATTGTCATAACAATTTTATTGAACGTGAACAATGCATGACATCTAGTCATTTATACATGAAATCTCAATTGCGATAGCATTTTTTGTTTTCCCAGATCTTCATGGTATAGAAACTATTTATGACTTACTTAAGAACGTGTTTAGACACTCTGTTGACATCCCCCGAATTGGCTATAGCAAAGTTGGTCTTTACTAATAGTATACCAGTTACAGCCGTTTGGAATAATGTGCCTTTATCTGTAAATAAATCAATATTATCGTCGTTTTGTAATCCAAATCAAATCCAATCCAAATCCAAATCGTGCGTGAGAAAACGAGTAACTTTTAGGTCTAAACATGGGAACTCCATGTTTTCTATTGGATCTATTACATATCTAGGCAAAACATTAAAGTACAGCCCATTTTCGAAAAAAAATCGGTGTAATATAGTTTTTTTTTAATTTAGTAAAATGTAAGAAAGATACTCGTTATGTTGGTTTTTTCTCTGGTTGTGCCCCGCTGGTAAGTGCTCTGCTAACTTCACAGACAGACTAAAGCTGCGTATTTGCGTCATCAACATTGTAAAATACTACGCTAAATCAACTAAATCGTTCAAAATTTTGCTTAAACCACTATTACTTAACCCACTTTTGGACTTGAAATTATTTTCTCCTAACAGTTCTACACTCACAAATTGATGTTTCTTAAAGTTTCAGATGATATTATTATTATGTTTAAATATGTCTTTGCCATGAATGTATTGTTAAATTTTTATCTAGCACAGATTAGTAATTTTTTTTTTAATATCACTCTTATATCTGAATGTAAGCGTCTTATCCGTGACTCGGCTTAGGCTGGACTTCAACTGTCTTACAGTAACGTCTCTGATTCTCTTAGATTACTTAAGACAACCTGGCACGTTGGGCACAACCCGGTAAATGGTCATAATGAAGGCCCTATTTATGCCGTTATAATACTTTAAAGCATTTTAATATCAGTTACAGTTTCTTTAGGATTATCGTAAACAACTAACGTATATGTACTCGTAGAACTCCCAGCCAGGGCAAGTTGCCATTTTCGCCAACATTTCCTTCGTTTAGGGCAACATTTGACTTGTCACAGCTGGTGTCACTTTTTGAAATAGCTAGATCATAACATAAAATTAAATATTATACAATTTAAAGTAAAAAAATTAAACAAAAATTAATTGTACCGAAATCACTCAAGAAGTAAACGAAAATGAAGTTATAATTCAATTTCATTGTGTAAAGATTAAAATTTTTATGACGCGTATTAAGTAAGCTTGCTTATGACTAGATTGTTTATATTTTAACATGAACAATGTTTTTAATTATTATTTAGACTTCTAAAGATCGAGAGTCTCTGAGGCTGTTATGATTATTAATTAAACTTAGAGTGAAAATCGTTTTATCTCGTATAGTCTCATGATAATAAGTAACATGAATAAGTTGTAATACTCGTAATTACGCATGGCAATGACAGTAACTTCAAATAATAAGTATAATTATAAAGACTGCAACAATTATACAAATGAATGCAAAATTTGAGTTACATAGAAGTGAAGGATTTAATGGCTGTTATTACACATTCACACACACACTAACATTCACACATAGTCCAACATTCGTACAGTAAACATATGTATTTATTTATTTATTACCATACAACCATTGATATACAAAAACCCAAGATGCACAATCAACGTCTAAAAAACGTCCTCAAAAAATGAGCGCAACATTCTAAATTGTGCGCTCATTTCAAATAGTCTCGCGTCTATAAGTGGAGTCGATGTTATTTATTTGTGTTTTTTTTATAAATAAATTTATGTACTCTTGAACTTTTTTGTGTGTAGATTTTGACAAATATATTTACGCTATATAAAGTGTGGGTCAGGAGGTAGCCAATTTAACATTTTTTTTTAATTTAAAGAAAAAACTTTTTAACCGGATTAATGTTATGTATTATTATAAATTTACAACTATTTAACATCCAACACCTTTTGTCTTCAGTCACCGTGACCACTCACGCTGTAAAGCACCCGAAAAGTCGGATAAATTTAAAATTATGTTAAATAGTTGTAAATAAAAAAGTCATGTTCGACTCCACTCAATACCTTGTCCTACCGACCACGGTCGGTCGTAAAATTTTATTGCTTTAAGTACGTATACACTGCGTTGTAATAACAACTTTAAGCAATTCGCGTAAGGTTGATTTTGCAATAATATATGCTTGTAACATATACTGTTATGGACAGAAATAGTGTTTCGGGACACTTTCGAGCATTACTTTTATTCGAGACTGTGCATCTTGGGTTTTTTGTATATCAATGCATACAACTTACGAAAGAGATATGGTACAAAATAAACAATTTTGACATTGAATTAGAAAGACTGAACCATTGAATTGATGAATAAATATTATGACAAAAAAATTGCAATTTCTACGCAAATATTTTATTACTCCGCACTGCAGATATTCATACTCATTCACATATCGACGTAGGAAAGCATATTTGCTGTAAGTAGACAAAATACCTAAAGTGACTTTTTCCTGCCATTAGAATCAGAAAAAAGCCGCATCGAATGACCTGGGTCCTGTGTCTCTACGATGAAAAAAAATTACATACGCCGTTGAAAACGCCCGTACTTATATTATTTTTAGCAAGATTAAATGCTGTATGTAGACCAAAATCTAGTCATTTCAGACATTTTGCACTTACAGCAAAAGAAAATCTGCATTTTTTTCTTTACAAATACTTACTTCTTCCCATTTAAAAACTTAACGCTACTTACAGCATTTCAGGGGCGTGTGATTTTTACATTCGTTTACTTACAGCAAGTTTAGGGAACCTACAGTTTTGGTTTTTTTTTACCATTTACGACATTTTATTTCAACCAAACATTACATTACCAAATGACCCACTGCATTTCTAGATCTAATCATAATTATAAACTAATCTTACATCTTGAATTACAATTAAAAGTACCCAAATACATAAATTTCCTGCATACAGCATATTTACCGCCTGTAAATTGATAATATTTCCGCGCGTACATTTTTCTTCCTTAGTTACAGCGTTTTAAAGGTTTGTGATTTAAAAAACTGTTTGCTGTAACTAGCTAAACACGTACTTATAGTAACTTTGGATAAAAAGTTTACATTGCAAATGGTGACTGGCAGTTAAATAAATATATGTTTCAAAAATGGTAGCAATATCATGGATAGGTTAGACACTATTAATTTTTTTCCGAAATTAATAAAGTTTTTTGGCTCTGGTGAACAATTGCAATATGTCTACTTACAGCAAATGTGCTTTCCTACGTCGATATATACATATGTATATATGTTTGTTCAAAAACCTACTATATAGTTTCTTTTTGTATTGTGTATAACTGTTTCATTTTATGTTTTTAGTTAGCGAAAAATTTAATGTTAGTATTCTGAGATTGAATTCACGTCGATTTATAGCGATCGTAAATAGTGTTTGTTATCGGTGATGAATTTAAAAGAAAACAGAATACTAGACGGGCTCGGATTACTTGACTTGGAGACAGCTGTTTTATTCCACTTGGAACCACTATAATTTTTAACATCTATTATAGTATCTTCAAAATGTAGCAGTGTTGGCCTAGTGGCTTCAGCGTGCGACTCTCATCCTTGAGGTCGTACGTTCGAACCCCGGCTATGCACCAATGGACTTTATTTATTCAATTAACACTCGCTCGTAAGGTGAAGGAAAACATCGTGAGGAAACCAGCCTTAAAACGGCGTGTATCAAGCACAGAAAGCTGATGAACTACTTATCTATTAGAAAAAACAAATGTAAAGAAACAGGGTCAGAAATCTGAGAGCCTAAGAGATGACTGATCGACACAGAATTTATTTATTTTTATATATAATTTCAATTAAATATGCTCACTTTTTATGAGCTTATGAATATTTTGTTGATTACTTCAAGATATTCCATAAATCTCACACACAAATAGTCATATTATTATATATAGTTCTAGAACACACAGAATAAGATTTATTGATTTATTTTACAAAAAGTAAACTACCCCAGTCTAAAGACCTTAAAAACGTGGTCATAAGATGTACCTAACTAATTAAAATATTCTGATTGGATAAGGTAAACAAAAAGTATAAAGTTTGTCAAGCTCTTTTACACTTCAAGATGTAGCTCAACCCACGAGGGCGGTTTTCAATTTATCGGGTATTTTTTACATTTAGTTAAGCGTATATTAAAGTGCAAAGTGTAAGATAGTCCCTAATTTAGTAGACGTGCAAGCGATAGTCAGTGCGGTCCTCATTACTCGAATACTTGCTTTTGTTTCACGAAACTTGTTGCTTTGCGAACAAGAAACCCTTTGAAGATCATTCGTATTATGTCAAATCGTAGACTCATTTCTAATGCAATGTCCAACTAGGAAAAGGTTGATAGAAGTGATCGCAGGAAGCTTATTGATGCAGGAATTTTGAAAAAGCTAGAGGAGGCCTTTACCTGTGATGGGGTTCCGATAGGGTACCTACTCAAGGAGAGAAAAAAAATGTATAGAACATATTTATACTGTACTAGCGGACCCGACAGACGTTGTCCTGCATGATATTTCAAGCAATTACGATATTAAACTAAGAATGAAAGTATCGACTGCAGCGCCATCTACCGGGCTGATTCGTGAATCCATCCAGGAAAGAGGAGGAGGTGAAACGATCTAGGACGCCACCTAACCGCATACAAATAATTCATTTAAATCGGTCCAGCCGCTTAGGAGTTCAGTGACATATACGTGACGTACAGTAGAACTATATATATATATATAACATATTGTTAACAATTTTAAAGATTGGAAATAGGTTTTTTTAAAAATAATTACGAAAATATTTATTGCGAACAAGTATGCGATTGTATGAAATAATTTGAAATAAAAAGGAATGGTAAAAGATTTAAAAACAAGGAATTTTGTTGTAGAATTTATTAAAAAAATATCGGAGAACAAAATAACCCATTTATGTTTATTCTACATAAACGTGAATAATTTCAATAGTAGGACAAATTTTAACTTTACTGTGGGGTACAGTACAGTTCCTACGTATAATAGCACTCAAAAATAGTATTATAGGAATAAATCGATACAATATTTGGTTGCTGATAACTTTGCCTTATTTTTTCATAAAGGTGTGAAGTTTTATTTTAAATAAAAAAAAAGTGTGTGTGTGTCAGCTACGACGCACGATTGGAGTCTACTTACGAACGATAAAATGGCGATAATGTTCTGTGGCTGTCGACCATATTTTCATACTAAAGGTGGTAAGAATATATCGTTACGTAGGAAAGCATATTTGCTGTAAGTAGACAAAATACCTAAAGTGACTTTTTATGCCATTAGAATCAGAAAAAAAAACCGCATTGAATGTCCCGGGTCCTGTGTCTCTACGATGAAAAAAATTACATACGCGGTTGAAAACGCCAATCTTATATTTTTTTAGTAAGATTAAATGCTGTATGTAGACCAAAATCCAGTCATTTTAGACAATTTGTACTTACAGCAAAAGAAAATCTGCAGTTTTTCTTTACAACTACTTCTTCCATTTAAAAATGCTACTTACAGCATTTCTGCGGCGTGTGATTTTTAACATCCGTTTACTTACAGCAAGCTTAGGGAACCTACAGTTTTAGTTTTTTTACCATTTACGACATGTTATTACAACCAAACATTACATTACCAAATGACCCACTGCATTTCTAGATCTAATCATAATTATAAACTAATCTTACTTCTTGAATTGCAATTGAAAGTACCCAAATACATAAATTTACTGCATACAGCATATTTACCGGGCCTGTATAATTCACAATATTTCCGCGCGTACACTTTTTCTTTCCTTAGTTACAGCGTTTTAAAGGTTTGTGATTTAAAAACTGTATGCTGTAACTAGCCAAACATGTACTTATAGTAACTTTGAATAAAAAGTTTACATTGCAAATGGTGACTGGCAGTTAAATAAATATATGTTTCAAAAATGGTAGCAATATCATGGATAGGTTCGACACTATTAATTTTTTTCCGAAATTAATTAAGTTTTTGGCTCTAGTGAACAATTGCAATATGTCTCCTTACAGCAAATATGGTTTCCTACGTCGATATGTTTGTTTTTATAATATAAATGTTTGTAGTAGTAATAAAACGTACCTACATCATCTATGCCCAAATAGGATTTTCTTTCTGTGACCAAAGTTACCTTTATAGTAAGAGAAGAATAAGAATGAACAATCTTTTTAGTTTTAATTTCACTGACCATTACTATTGACAAAACTCTATGGCACGTTAGACTAAGACAATCTACTTTTATTTTTTACACCTGTCACTGACAATGTTGTAACGTGGCTGTCAAAACGTGAATTTCAAAATAGAAAAGTCTGTGTAATGTATTCCATCTCATTCTTTTACGTTCAATCCATTTGTCTCTTCTACATAACGCCTCAACTTTTCGTGTTACACATAACGCCTCAACTTTTCGTGTTACACTTGATTTTACTCCTCATAAAATTTCCGTACCGGGCCTTATAACTCAAATCGTTTCTTAAGGAGTAAACTCTATATGTTTGTCTCTTACTACATAACGCCTCAACTTTTCGTGTTACACTTGATTTTACTCCTCATAAAATTTCCGTACCGGGCCTTATAACTCAAATCGTTTCTTAAGGAGTAAACTCTATATGTTTGTCTCTTACTACATAACGCCTCAACTTTTCGTGTTAAATTTTACCCTCCCATAAAATTTCCGTACCGGGCCTTATAACTCAAATCGTTTCTTAAGGAGTAAACTCTATATGTTTGTCTCTTACTACATAACGCCTCAACTTTTCGTGTTACACTTGATTTTACTCCTCATAAAATTTCCGTACCGGGCCTTATAACTCAAATCGTTTCTTAAGGAGTAAACTCTATATGTTTGTCTCTTACTACATAACGCCTCAACTTTTCGTGTTACACTTGATTTTACTCCTCATAAAATTTCCGTACCGGGCCTTATAACTCAAATCGTTTCTTAAGGAGTAAACTCTATATGTTTGTCTCTTACTACATAACGCCTCAACTTTTCGTGTTACACTTGATTTTACTCCTCATAAAATTTCCGTACCGGGCCTTATAACTCAAATCGTTTCTTAAGGAGTAAACTCTATATGTTTGTCTCTTACTACATAACGCCTCAACTTTTCGTGTTACACTTGATTTTACTCCTCATAAAATTTCCGTACCGGGCCTTATAACTCAAATCGTTTCTTAAGGAGTAGACTCCAAAAAATAATAGATTAAATCAACAATTCTTTAAAAGATGAGACATTGATATGTTACTGT